>CM021107.1:30997009-31597009 GCA_007115665.2 Sequoiadendron giganteum | reverse complement strand
TAAAAAAAGGTTCCCGAGCTCTTGAGGGGGTAGTGTGGCAGCCTAATTTCTTCCACTGGAGCAGTAGTGGGGCATCCAAAAAGTAAGGAAATTTATTGAATTTTGATCTTGGCAGTGTTATTCTTTGAACCAATGCAGTAGGTACTTCACTTCAAAGAGGGGAAAAATGTAGACATTAATTTTATTTTTATTGATACTATGCATCTGATTGATTCTTATTGATACCATTAAACTTGTGAACCACAAATTTATGCCATCTTCTCTTGCACCTCTAGGGTTTTGCACCTAAAGGGGAAGGGATAAAGATTAACAATTCATACAAGAACCAATCCTTGAGACTTTAATGCAAAAGAGATTAAATTTTGTGAAAGGGAGAGTGTTCTTAGGGATGGAAATGCATATAAAGGGGTTTCACCAAAATGTAACATAGATTTTGGTACCACCTAGGGTTCTCTAACGCTTCTAGGGTTTTTCACCTAAAAGGAGAGAGGGATACCAAAATGGAAATGTTACATTCAAGATTAATGCTAATAATGTGTGTGAATGTTTCTAAATGCAATGATCTAAATGCTATAAATTGATGAAAGAGACTAGATACTTAGAAAATGTAACTTGTTTGAAAACACATTGTGATATGCAAAGAGATAGATTGAAGACAAGACAAGATAGAAGGGAAAATAAGGAGTTCACCTGGAAAATAGTAGAGGTTGGAGTGAATATTTTTAATTTCCTTGGAATTCTACAAAATTTTATTTTTAAGCCTGGTGGGATACTTTTGCCAAACTGGGCGACTTAGTCTAGTTTTGAGAAAAATCTAGAAAACTACATTAGAGCCTTTTTCAGCCAAAAGGGTATCCTGATCCATAGAAATCTCTAAAAAATATGCAAAATGGGACTAAGTCACCACAACTAGGGGAAGTGTCCACTTTGACTTTTTAGAAGATTCGAAGGGGGAATATGTAGACCTCAATCTGCACTTTTGCTCTTGGTAATTCTCTAGATCTAAAACTACAAAATTTGGCTTGTAGATGTTCTCAAAGCCTCAATTAGGATTTAGAAAACCTTGAAGGGCTTTGACAAGTTGTTAACAACATTTCACACCTTCCACTTTGACAAATCTTCAAACAAGACCTACAAATCACACAAAGAGAGAAAGAAAGGTTGGATGTTAGAGCATAGGGGTTTTCCTTGGTCAAACCCCTTTTAGGTAATTAAACCAAAATGAAGAAAAAATGTAATTAAGCATGAAACAATGGAGTTATAAAATTTCCATGATGATAGATCTTGAATTGCTACAACAATGGTTGAAGAATCTACCCTTGAATGCTTGCTTGATGACTTAGAATGCCAAAACCCTAGCTTTCTTGAGAAGAATGAAAGATGAGTGATTCAGAAGAATAAGGTGTAGAAGATAAGAGATGAAAAATGAGGGGAAAAAACTTTATTTATACATGTTGTTCCCTAATTTCCCAAAAAAACCTCATCACAAGCTAACCTTAGGGTTTAGAAGACAATATCATGCCAAAATTTTGAGTTAATTTTGATTTTTATGCCAAATGGGACTAAGTCTCCCAAGGTGGTGACTTAGTCCACTTCATAAAATTTAATTAATTTTGTTTAACGGGATTGTCTTACGAAACACACTTAAGTAGGACCTATAAGTGCATTAAAGGGTCATTTTAACATAATAAAGGGTCAATTTATTGATGACAAGCCTAGGAAAGTGTGAGAGTTTGTTACAACTCCTTACAACACTTTGAAATAAGGCTTAGTAAGTGATGAAAAGAGGTTATTTAGGTGAATCATAATGAAAGGTTCCTAGAAAAGTGTGAAAGTGAGCTACAACACTTTACAACACTTTTACAAGACACCACAAAATTCTTATTGATTTACAAGGGTTCAAGACCTAATGTCAATGTGTTGGTCACATTACAACATTAAATCTAGGTAAAACAAGGCCAAAACCCACAAGAAAGGACCAAATGAGTGAAAAATATCAAGGATACATTTTTTTGTGACACAACTAGAAAGAAATAAATTAGTAATCTAGAAAGCATGCAGATAAATAAACTAAGAAGCATGTAAATTTATGAAATGGAAAATCTTGTAAAGAAACTATGAAACATCCAACAATAGATAAAAAACTTAACAACCTACTACTAACATCTAGTGGTTAACTAGTGGTTAACAGAAAACAACTTAACAACCTACAAGTAGCAATGAAAGTAGGTGCTTTAAAACTTTAGATAACAGAATTAAAGATTATAGAATCAATCTAAAACCTATAGGATTAATTTAATAGAGTTCGACACATGAAAATAAACTTCACTCACAATTATCATCTATAAAATCAAGATAACAAAATTAAAAATGGAATACTTATCTATCTACTCTACAATCCCTTGAGTGGCTAGCTCTTGGGTGCTCCTACACTAAGCTCAGATCACATACACTTTCTAACTTCAAGATTACTCCATTCAAGAATATTCCATTCATAATACTAATAACTCAAAATGAGATGGGAAAAACTTTCTTTATTCATATTGAAAGTATAACTCAGAAACATAGTTTAAGAACACATTGTGACAGCATGACGATATCTCTTGTGTATCATTTCTTCTAATAGTTACATACTTATACAAAATCTACTAACAAAATCCTATATTTTAGTTGGTAAAGATTACCACTAAAAAATTCTTTACCTAAATTAAACTGACTAATGGACTTAAGTCCACTACAAAAAAAATCAAAGGGCTCGAGATGAGCCATAAAGTCTTCAAACTAAAAATAACATAAACCTTCAAAAACTCAATCCACCATGCATTCCCCTAAAGTTTCATCACCTATTCTTCTAGTGCTTGTCTTCAATTGTGTTGAAGTGTGTTTTGAATACACTTGGATGGCAGATGACCGATTGTGCTTAATAACATGTACAATACTTAGAAACTAAACCATTATGTTAGCATGAGTTAGCTTATTCCAATTAATTTCAGGACATTAAGATTATACATCTTTTCACAAAAAGAAAGCAATTAATAATCCTCAAACAATCAATTGGAAAGTAAAAGGTGACTAGAATATATGAGGAAGGTTATTTAGTTCATTATATTGATGAGGTTAATTTTACCCCATCATTTCTCCCCTTCCCAAGCTTGACAAGATCCTCCTGCTCTTTGTTGTGCTCCCTGTTCTCCATTTTTCCTGTTTCTGCTCAGTTCTTCATACTTTGCACTGAGATCATAAAAATCATCTTCTTATGTGTCCAAATCCTTAGATTCTCTTAGAAAAAACCCTGATGAAGGTTAACCCTTAATGTCCATCTTTCAAAATTGTATTTTCTTTGATCTGTGTTGACACGTATTGCAGGGGGTAGTGAAAGAAGTAGAGGAGGTTTTTATCCCATGCCAATCTAATCATTTTTTAGTTTTTGAAGGATACCAGCTAAGGCTTCTACTCTTCTATAGGACCACCTAATGTTAAGAGGTGAAATTACCTCTCTTCTCCTAAGATACATAGGAAGAGGAGTATATCTCTCTTCAAATGCATTCCAAGCTCTCCCTATCAATTTTGGCCCCTAATCTCAAAAATAGTCAAAGCATAGTAGAAGGTTATTGTTGTATTTACTTTGTAAAACCTTGTTAATCTTAATAATCAGGAATATGCTTTGAAAGCAAAAGGCTTTCAGTTAGGATACCTCATTTGTAGTCCAATAGTTTTCTCTACCTGTGAATATTCTCTTGTCTGTTGCTTCCATTGAATTTGATTACACATGGTGGGTAGAAATTACCTCAATTGAAATTCACCAACAAAGAAATAAAAATAAAAATATATGTATCTTTCCAAGAATAAATTACAAACAAAGAATTCACACAACAAGTCATGTTAATTGGGGGCTGATTCTACAAATATTTTGACAAAAAAAAATTCATCAGGATCATGTGGCTGGTTGTTGTAAATTCTAAGTAATTTCCATCTCAGGAGTTTCTGCTTAAGGTACATAGAATATAGCTTGGATGTCTTCTACAAGCTAACAATTATTCACCTATTTGACAAGCATCTTGTTTAGCTCTATACACCCAGACAAATGATTATTTTAACAAAACTAACTCCTTTTTCAAACTAGCATTTCCAATAGCCATCTCCTTCAGAAAATAACATCTCTCCATTCATTTAATTAGTAATGGAGGTATACGTACTTGGAACCATTCTATTACAGTTGGTTCAATTTGTGTTCCTTTAGACTCCATTATAGGCTTGGCATCACTTTCTTGCAAATCATGTTCTAATTTAACAATTATGCTCAAAGAGGCATTAAGTTCTATTTTTTGTTTATTCATCTCTTCTTCAAAAGTAGTAAACAATTGCAAAACAAATTAATTTTTAAACCTTTGATGTGCCTATCATTTTCAGACAAATCAGCCACATGCTTTTTGTTTTCTTAATTCCACTGTTGTATTTGATATTGCAATTTCTCAATAATCTTGTCTTTCTATTCCATCTGTATTTTCAAATCCATAATTTCTTGATCTCTTTTCCCTATGATTGTAATATGTGCCTCTATTTCCTCTTTCTTTTAACTGATTTGTTTCTTATTTCCTTGCAATTGGCATCTTAATTCAACAATTTATGTTTTTAATTTTTCTAATTCCACCCCCCTCTGATCAAATTCTTCATCCCCTATATTAACAAAAAAAGGCATATCAGATATTTTCATATTATCATTAATTAAATTTTCCATAGCACTAGGTACATTACCTTTATCAGACACATCAAGTGAACTTAGATCAATAATTATATCAATTAAAGTGGATAGTCGTCCCATAGGATCATCCTCAATATCTACATAATGTGTTGATTGATCCCTTTCCTCTTCTTGTCCTATTGGAGATGGCATATTCTCCTTTTCAACCCTAGGAGATTGACTAGCTTGTTTCTCACTTCCTTTTATTTCCTCCTCACTAGGTTGATTGATGACTATCATGGCCAATGAAGCTAAATTTTCTAGTGCGTTGGGACCTTTTGGGTCATCAACCTAGACTTTATTATATTCAATAGGCTTGGAGGGAGGATACATGAATAAATGTTTTCTATTTGGACCATGTGAAATGGTCATTCCTCCCTCTCTACAGTCAATTTTGGTTGCAACAGTAGCCAGCCATGGTCTTCCCAGAAATATTGGATAACTGTCTTTTAGTGTAAGGGACTGAATTACTTGAAATTCTACTAGATATTCCCATCCATCAACCTTAACAAGAACATTCTCAATGACACCCTTGGGAATGGCTATAGATTCATTTTCTATTTGCAGGATTGTAGTTGTGGGGTGCAAATCAGTGAGCCCTATTTTTTCCTTTGCATCAATAGTCATCACATTAATGGTTGCTCCCAAGTCCACTAGTGCATTAGGTATTTCTACCTCATTGATTGTTACTATTATAAGTGGACTACCTAGGTCATCATATTTTAGAGTTGTGGTCTCTCCTGCCAAAACTTTAGCTAGATATCAATTAATGTGGATAGTATTTATCCATTTTGGTTTCCTTCCTGGAGTTTTGATACACAACTGTTTGACCAGTTGTTTAATTCATTAATTTCCTTGATTTCTTGTAGTAAAGGGACCTCAATTTGTAGTTTTTTGATTTCTTGTATCAATGCAGTCTCAATGGACGAGGACATTTTCAGAGTATCTTTCAATGTGGTTGGTTTCATATGCTTTGAAAAGGGCACTTTAGTTTTGTCTTGAGGAGTGGAATCCTTTAAGGAATTAGTTGGAGACTGACCACCCTCCTCTTGAGGTAGGTTAGAAGCTTTGGCTAGAGATGGCGAGAAGGTCTTGTCTTCGGTATTTTCTAGTTTATTCTCTAAATATGTGGGAGTTTTCTTAGCCATCTCAACAAATTCCTTAATAAACTCATCCAAGATCTCAACTATGATCAGATGTGGAAGTGTTTTTCCTGAACTTAACTACAAATTTCCATAGTAGATAATGTTAAGTCCAATAACATTGTCCTATTCCATGGAATACACTGGGGTACTCTGATAATTATTCTTTGGGTTCTAAATAGGTTGCATCAGAAGTTGTGGTTGATTAACTTGCTCATTTTGTTGAGTGTTCTAGGGAGTTGGTAAAATATTTTTTTGTTGATTAGGCATCCTTCTGGGACTAGTATAAAACTGATTCTGAGGTTGATTCCATTGAGGAACGAGATTCTGAGGATACCACTATTGTTGAGTCTGTTTTGTCCATTAAGGGTTTCCCCAACATTGATTTTCCCATTTAGGTGGTCCCCAAGGGTAAGTTACCCAATTAGATGGTTCCTAAGGCTAGGGTGTTGCCCGTTGATTATTATTCCAATTGGTTTGAGGTCTCTAGGAAGAATTTGAATTTTTTCTATAGGAAAAATTCCCTCTATTTCTTTGATTTAAAAAGTTGACCTCCTCCTCAATCGGAGATGTCCTTTTCTTAGAATTCTTGATTGCATTCAAGATTTCACATTGGTTAGTGGAATGACTCTTCTCACAAACCTGACAAATGTTCATTTTATCCAAGGGACACTCTCTCAATAGATGTTTGTTGTGATTCCTAGGACAATAGATGGATAGAGTCTCAGGATTACATCTTTTGGATTATATCACTAACTCATTTGATTGCAAAATCTGACGAAAGGTATATAATCAGATGTATTGTCAGGCACATGTGTGAATTTTCAATTTTTTAAAATTTTATCCCCAACGTTCGTCGGAATTTCGATGAACTATTTTTTTCGTCTACATTTCAATGAAGATATTTCATCGAAATTTCAATGGACCTGCAAAGTTAAATTGTGGTGGGCATAAATTAAAATGAGCTCGACTATTTATTGCGACAGTGTTTTGCTCAACGGTTTTCTTGGGAAAATCAGAAGAAACTCAATAAGATATCACCAGGTTGAGGGTAGTCATTGTCTTTTTCTAGAATTCATTTGTGAAGTCAGATTTGTACTTACAGGTTTAAAAATCATATTTTAAAGCAACATCTCATTAGATTTCATTTTTAGTCTTGTGCATTTTTAGAATTTCATTTCCAGATTTTAGACTTGACTTCACAAATTATTTATAAGGGAATTGTTTACAACTGATGGAAAATTCTTGATGGATTTGGACAAAGATTGTATTTGCAAGGTTTCAATTTTAACCCTAATGATCAATTTTCAATAGATTTGGGAGCCATAGCTAGATAATATCAAAGGTGTTGGTTGTTTTTTACTGTAACCAAGTTTATCTTCTAGACACATAGCATATAAAATCTCAAATAATACTGCCTTACAACACCATCAATCTATATTCTAACCCAATACTACTTATCAAATCCTTATATGAACATAGTCACCTATAACCTCACTCAAGCATTTTAATTAATTCGTTGAATTAAAGCCAAAATGAGAATTACACACACCATAACAGTGAGATGAATAGAATAACCCTTGATAATTTTATTCAAGATAATAATATATTTATACAATGGAGATACATGACCTTGAAATGAGTATTTTTCATTCAGATGCTAGTATTGTCTTGAAAATTAAGTACCCATGAAACTAAAACCTACAACAAAATGACACCAAACCTAAGAATAGTATCTTCACTATAATATGAGGCTCTTTACAAATTTTCTTTGCAACTTCACTTAGACTCGACCTAAATATATCTAACTTGGTAACTCATATTTTTGGTCTTGAAATCCGTCTTATAGGGAAAATGAAGGAGCAACAAGCATCAAACTAGAAATACACCTGTCACTGGTCACTTGGACCGCCTTATGACATTTCAAAAATTGGTCACAATAGCTGAGTCTCTGGAGAATCTTCTTGTTCATCCCGTCCACTGGAGAAGAACTATTGCGTTTTCAAAACTTCAAAAACTTGCACCAAAACTACCACCAAGACATAGCCAAAATTTGTTATAACCATAACCGTTGAGTTGTTAACTGCCGGTTGTAGAATTTGTCCTATTCTTGTTTAGTTAAGTACTTTTCTACCCATCCTTGATATTCCTCATTCGTTGGCCAATTAAAATTTACCACCTCATTTGCCTTAGCACTGTAAGGTGTATACTTTACTGCTACTCGATTCGCCTCCCTTTCAAAAGATTCTGAAAATGTGCTAGTGTTAATGATTTTATCCATACTACTCATTAGCATGTCATTATCTGAGTCATCACAAATCAATTTGATTTGTTCATTGATGATTTCATCTACCCTGTCCTGCCATTGTTGTAGTGATCTAACATTTCCTTGGGCATCTACAATATCTTGTGAAGATGTGTCACTCCAGTCATCAAAACTCTTTACCAACTCTTTAATCCTCCTGCTGAAATCATCAAGTAATGCGTGGAAACCTTGCAGTGACTTCACAAAGTCTTGAGTAGGCCTTAATTGTTGAGGCCTATTAGCTGCATTTTGAGAATTTCATTTCTAGATTTTGTTGTGCAAGTTCAATATTCTGATTTTAGGAGTCTAACAGTTAGAAATCATAGTAAAATCAGAATTTAATAATTTATGGAATTAGCATTTGAAAGTGTTTTTTGGGGTCATTAACTTCAGACTATCTTCTCTTTTGCAAGGGTGGTTGCATGCCAATTTTTTTGTGTGTAAAATATCATAATTATTATATTTTGTTACCTGTGTATGATTAAAAATTATTGGAGTGTGATTTTGATATTTTTTGAAGATCTAAATATTCAAGCTTGGAAAAGAAAAATCATGTCAAATAATATTAGTCCAGAACAAAATGAAGAGTCACTTGATAGATTGTGGGCTAGATTCATAAGAAAGGGTGATGGGAAATGTTATTGTCCTTGCCATAATTACAAGGGCTTAAAGACAAGAAAATTTTTAATCACAATAGCTGAGAAACATTGTAGGCAGCATGGTCACATTGAAGGGGGCATGGTTATCGTCCATTGGTAAGTTGTTTATTATATGTGTTTATATTGATTGAATTTGTAAATGTTTATATTGTTTTAACATTTGATATATATATAAAAAATCACTTGATCATGATCATGGTTTATTTGTGTTTGTCATTATTATAAATGTGGGGCACCCTAGGGCACATGATATGGATTATCACGGCCTCGAGAATGTGGTTTTGCAAGCGTAGGAACATGGAGCTGTGAATATCGAAGATGAAGTTAATGATCCTATGGAAGAAGATGATCATGCACCAAAAAATACAATTGAAGATGATGGTACAAATGCATTGATCCATGACACATGTAGTGCAACATCTGATCATGTTGATCGAGATGACTTTGATGATGTTCATGATTTACCTGTACTTGAGAAGGCATACGGGCCCCTTTATGAAGGGTCCCAAACAACTCTTCTCTCTGCTATATTGTTGTTGGTGAACTTGAAGGTTATGAATGGTTTATCCAACATAGAAATCTCACGGATGTTAAGGTATGTCATATATGTCATCTTTTTTCATCTCTTTTAATTGTTGTTAGTTCATCACTAGTAAATAAAGGATGAAGTATGTACCATTAATACTCTTTATATTAAGAAATTATTTTTTGTTGTAGATTGATTGGTGAATTTTTGTTACCACCATCAAATATTCTACCTCGCTCATATCGAGATTTATCTGGCATTATGAAAGATATTGGAATGGAGTATCAAGCAATAGATGCATGTCCCAATGATCATATTATATATCATAAACAACATGAATTTGCAACATAATTCCCAAAATATCATATCACTAGATATCGAACAGATCAACTAACAAAAAAGGTGCCTCGCAAGGTTCATCGTCATATTCCCATTATTCCACGTATGCAACAATTATTTAGGGTCGAAATCTTAGCGCAATTTATGGATTACCATGCATGAAATAGAAGTGGAGATAAGATTCTTCGAATGCCTACGGATGGTTTTACATTTAGGGACATGGAGGAAAAATGGCCACACTTTAAAGAAGAACCTCGTAATCTCAGACTTTCATTGGCAGGGAATGGTGTCAATCCATTTGGAGAGCTGAGATCTATTTACTCGATGTGGCCTGTTTTTGTTATCAACAATAACATTCCTCCATGGATGTCAATAAAGAGGGAGCACATAATGTTGGCAATGATTGTTTCAGGTATTTGTTTACATCAATTTTCTTTAATGTAGTGGCATCTCATTTGTCTTATTTGTTGCATAATGACTTAGATGTTTTTTCATTTAATAGTCATGTACATGAATTTATATATATTGCAGTAAAATGGTTATAATAATTATGTAATGTTTATGTTCATTCAACTAGGTAAGTACCAAGTTAAAGATATGAATGTATATATTGAGCCTCTTATCGACAAGTTATTAAAGTTATGGAATGGTGTGACTATGTATGACATATCTAGACCAATAGGACAAAGACAATTTTAATTCCATGCAATGCTTGTATGGACAATTCATGATGCCCCAGGGCTAACACATTTTTCTGGTATGTTATAACATTCGACTACCTGACTTTAACAATTTATTTAATTTTATGAAGTAGATATCATGCATGTTTTTTAAATAATCTATTCATTATATATAATTATAAAAATTGACATATTTAATCCAATTATATATGATTCGTAGGTCTTCAAACAAAGGGAAAATTTGCATGTCCAATTTATGGTCCAAAGATGAAATCTCATCGTTCAAAAAGTTTAGGAAATCAGGTGTTTGATGAGTATAGGCACTTCCTCCACAGAAATCATAAGTATTGAACTACTAAAAAACATCTTTTCAATGGGAAAGAAGAGACTACATCAAAACCACGAAGAGTGACACTTCGCCTATGGAAGTTGGAATATAATAGAATTAATCGTCAAGGTTATACATCGGATCAAATTGTTTATCTATCATTTATAATATGTTTTAAATTTATATTTTTATATTGTGTTGTGTTTAATTATGTTGTAATTGACAATGATTGTCGTTGTTAATTTGTTTAACTTATATGCTTCATGAAGGTCATCAAGGCATTAATGGTCGGCTTCCATAGGGACTAAAAAGTTATCCCAGACAATTTAGTAGGTTGCCCTACTATGAGCAGCTACAAATTGCGCATTTGTTTGATACAATGCATATCGGAAAGAATATGACCAAAACGTTATGGAAAATATTGGATGAAAGGCATGACAAAGAAAAAATTGTCAAAATTTGTAGTGACATTCAAGAAGCCAGTCATGCAATGAAAAATGTCATTCAATTAAATAGCAATGGAGACCAAATTAATATAAGTGCCCTTCCTTGGTTATTAATGGAGCAGCAAAGCAATGCTATAAAACAAGTCATACGAAAAATTCAATTTCCCACAGGATTTGCTGCGAACATAAACAATATCATAACAAAGAAAGGTGAATTTGGGCCAGGGATTAAAACGCATGATTGGCATACCTTCATTAAGGTAATTATTCTATTATATTATATATATCTTTGTATACTGCATGTACTTTTTAGTGTATTATGTTTAATACTTTTGGAAAAATATTAATGAAAATATCATTGTATAATTGTTGCAGTACGTTCTACCTCTATCTCTCCCAGACAACTTCGACAACAATGTCAAGAAAGTTATATATGATCTTGGAAAATACATGAGGTAAGTAGCGATATTTTTTCAATTCATTGTATATTTTTGTTAAATCTCGTTAATATATTTGTGCCTTGAATCACTTGTAGATGGTTGTCATCTAAAGCAAACCATAAAGAAGATATAAATTATTGAAAAAGAAGAATTCCTCGTCTAATGTGTGAAATGCAAAAGTGTCTACCTTCGAAATTTTTCAATGCACAAGAACACTACCTCATACACCAAGTTGAGGAGATTGAATTGTGTGGACTTGTACACATAAGGTCAATGTGGATGGTTGAGAGGCACTTGAAATTTTTGAAGGCTTTGGTTAGACAAAGAGCACATCCTGAGGGTTCTATGGTGGAGGGATACATGGTATACCAAACTATGGTGTACATTATTGAATATCTTCCTAATTTTGTAGCAAATATCCATGTAGATTGTATTTGGGATCCCAACTCCATTAACAAATTCAAAGGGGAGTACCCGATGGGAAAAGTTAGATTGAGGAAAGTGATAGGTAATTATAAGATGGTCATAGAGATTAATTAGAATACATTTTACATTTGGTTTTTATGTATATTATACTTATTTAATTATTAATCTTCAATATTCATCAATTATAAATAAAGGTTGTATACCGTGGTAATTAACTAATTATACGTCATTTGTGAATTTCATTTTTTTTATACAGTTGGTCGAGAGTGGGATGCACTACATTTGTACATCACAAACAATCTTGATTGGATGACAGTATGGATTGAACGATGTCAACAATCTAGTCACACATTAACATGGGAAGGTGTGGATTCATCGGTTAAAGAAGCTCATTAGAATGGAGATTCCAATGTTACACCAAGGGAAATTGATTTAGCATATGGTTTAAGAGATAAACAGGTATGTATAAATATATTAATCACCCATATTATTTAATTATTTTCAATTATATTGATGTATATATATTTTGATATTTTTTTCTTTGCATACATTCGTCCAAGAATAAATATGTTTATCGACTGACGATATTGCAATAAGTTTTACATGTTTGACATATTGCAGGTGAAACACCACAAGGCTATGTGGTGCAATGGTCATAAATTTCGAATCAAAAAGTTGGATGACACGAAGAAAAATTGTGATTCTAGGATAACTACAGTCTTCCAAGTGACTAATGTTTCATCTAGAAGCGACATACATCTAGAAGTCTCAGAAAATCAATACTATGAGATTTTGGATGATATACTTGAGTGTGACTTTAAGTCCTTCAAATTAGTTTTGTTTGTCATCCTATGGTATAGGCTATTGTTGAATGAAAATGATCTCGAGAGAACTGTTATTGAACATGATAATGGATTTACCATGGTTAATACAAGGTATTTTGAGCGAGTTGGAAATGAGCCCTATGTTCTTCCAAGACAATGTGAGCAGTTATTTTACTCAGAGGTTCCAGGTAAAGTGGGTTGGTCATATGTTGTTAGACATGATCCAAGAGGAAGGCTGGTAAAGTATAATGTGGTGGAAGAAGAAGATACTGAAGAAATAGAAGATGATGTAGATGATGATCAGGATCAACAATTAGTTGATGATGTACCTGATGAAGATTTCGAAGAGGAGGAACTAGATCATGATGATGTAAGAGTTAATTTTCATGAAGATGATATCCGTGTGGATGATGAAATTATCGAAACTGATATCAATGACAATGATGATGATATGACCAATCCTTACAATGTTGAATCTGGATTGGATGATACAGACAAAGAGTTGGATGAAGAAGAAGATCAATGACATTGAAATGTATGAGTTATGTGATTGTATTATCTATTTGACATTAATTTCTTGATAGAATTATATTTGACTTATGTGGTTACATAATTAATTTATGATTTTTTCAATTTTAATTATATTTGAATTATATTAGAATATGTTCAGTTAACAGATGTAAAAAATAAAATGGATAAACCAAAAGATGAAAGTGTGAGACCATTGCCTTGTTGGGTGTATTGATTCTAATGAAGATCTATAAAAGTGTAATCTATGATGGCAATAATTCAAAGTGTTTGGCACACAGATGTAGTTTATAACTTGTATAAATGTGCAAGTAAACGACTGACAAACTCTACTTGAGATAGAATGACAATCCTAGTTATGTGATTCTTCTTATTGATCCAATTAATACTCTTCAGTTACTATGATTGACTAGAAGGGTTTAATCTTTACTTGAAAGAACCAAATAATCACATCACACAAATATAGCAAATGTTTATCGGTAAACTGAATATATATATGTTGATATATCAATTTAAACAATAGAAAAGCATCAAAATGGAGACAACCAGATAACTGTATAATTCCACAAACAACTAATACCAAGATTAAGCCACAAGTTTAGCAATATTCATTAACTTCATCAAAATTTATACATGCATCTGAGTCTTTTAAAGGAAAGTTTCATTGCAAACTATCTACTGTATCTTTCTCCTATCCGCCTATATATGTTTTACATTATGCAACAGATATAAATATCAAAATTGTGAAAGGGCGCGTCCTTTGAGAAATTTATTTTGCTTAACAACAATAACAAACTAGAAATTATGCTCTATTAAGCCATAAATAGATGTTTGATAGATAATCTCGATAAGCTGGCCGCTTGTGTGTATTAGCATCCTCCAGTCCATTCCTTATGGCTATCTCCATTTTGAACATCTTCTCATTCTGTTCACACGCCCTATCCATTGTTAAATCATTTCCTGTGGTTGTCCCCAGAATTGTTTGCATCATCGTCTCGCATTCCTTCATCCATCTTGTGGTAATAGACACTATTTTACTCCTCTACGGTTAAGTTCTTGTCCACCCATCTCTGATACTCTTCATCTGTTGGCCAGCCAAAATTCACCACCTCATTCACCTTAGTATTGTAAGGTGTGTACTTTACAGCAACCTGATTGGCTTCCCTTTCAAAAAACTCTAAGATTGTGCTGGTGTTAATTATCTTATCCATACTATTTACCAGTAAATCATAGTTTGAATTGATTTGTGCATTGATAACTTCTTATGCCCCATCCTACCATGGTTGCAATGTCTTAACATTTCCTTGTGCATCAATAATGTCTGGAAAAATGTATCATTCCAGTCATCAAAGCTCTTTATCAGCTCCTTAATTCTTCTACTCAAATCATCAGGTAGGGCCTGGAATCTATTCAATGATTTTACAAAGATTTGAGTAGGCTTCAATGACTGGGGCCTATTGTCCACATCAAACCTAGAAGCTTTGTACATAATATCCAGATCATTGGCCCTAGGGATCCATTTCTCAGCCAAAGGAAAAACTATTTCCCGATCCCTATTGATATTTTTTATTCCATCCAAGAATAAAGAATACAAAGAATGTATAGATGGTAATTTACCATGAACCTTTTCATTAAGATGCCTCAAAACTGTGTCAACCACCTCACTTTGTTTGGAAATTGCATCATCCTCACTTACCTTTAAGGCAGCCTACAATTCTGTGATCCTATTCAACATTTGCCTCTTGGTGGGATCCACAGAATATTCAACTGGCCCTGGTGTAGGACTGAGAGTAGGTTCCTAGATGGGGGACCCCGGAGTTGAAACAATTGGAGTAGTAGGGGGGACCGATCCTGCAATAGAAGGTAATGCTCTGATACCAAGAGCACTATAGGATTCTCCCACCTGCCCATATTTCAACCTATCTACTTCAGATTCTATCTCAACATTCCTTTGTTGCATCCTACTATATTCTTCAATTATCATATTGTATTTCTCCATCAGACTCTTCTTTTGAGTATCTTCTCTCTCAGCTATCTTTTGGGCCAATTTGGCCACATTTACTATTAGGCTTGTAGCTTTTTTTGTTGAAGTTTCAAAAGCTCTCTTGATGATTATCCCTCCCCTTAGGTGTGGGCTAATATTAGTTACATTTGGCATTCTACCCTGGGGTGCCAATGCCCATATGGCTAGAGTTTCATACTCCTCACTGAAGGTAGAGTCCTACAGAGCTGCCTTAACCTCTTCTTCACTATTTTTTATAGGTTGCTTGGATTGTAAGATAGCATTGAATGCAATCACATCAGCTATGTCCCATTCAGGAAAAAGTAGGACACCAGCCTGAGTCACAAGTCTTCTTCCCTCCTAAGGAGTGATGCCTTTGAATTATTCCATTAATTTGGCCTTGACCTCAACATCATTCTCCTGCTCAGACCTATTAGGTCTCGATTCTCTCCTACTCTTGCATTTGTTCTAGTACCCTTCTAGTTTCATCCTCCAAACTAGTTGCAAGAATACAAGAGTCATTACAAATGCATCATCGTCCAACAATTCCTTGCAGGCCTCCATCCTGGCATCTTGTACACATTGCCCCTTTACATCCATGTCAGAAAGCACCAATTGTGTTGATCTAGGAGGGGAAGGGATACCAAATTGCATGTCTTGATCAATCACAATGATCTCATCCATTAGAGTTTCCTGCATTCCTCAACTCTCTGCCTCTTAGGGCTTGGCTCTGATGGTAACACAGCATGATCACCTCTTGGTGGTGAATCTAGATCCACAATCCTTATCCCTCTGGGTGCTCTGATCCTTGGACCCAGTTGTGATGATGATTGCATGAATTGATTTCCCTTCTTATCCCCTTCATCCTCATCATTGCTCGCATTCCTCTTTCTCTTGTATAGAGGCCTATCATCTGGTGGCTGATAAGCTAGCCTTGTTTCTTCAGGCCTCACATCCAGTCTTTCTATACCAAAATCTAATTCCAAACTGACCCTCTTGGTCATCAAGGTGCCCATGATATTTTTGAAATTATCCATTAAGAAGTCTATTCTCTTGTGAAATGGAGTGAACTCCATTAAAGGATCATATTTTGGATCCATTTTATGTATTATAGCCAGTAGCTTTTCATATGCAATCCATTTTTCTTTATTCAACTCTTGCCTATTCAAATCAAACTAATTTTTTATTAGGTCCTCAAGAAAGTTGAATTCATGTTCAAATTTTACACCTTTAATTCATTTTCTGAACAATGCAAAGAATCCCTCAGGGTCATGTTGTCTCCTAGGACCATTCCTCAAATTGAAGTCATAAAAAATCCTTTCGAAGTGGACCCATGCTCCCTTGGAATGGACAAAATCAGAAACAACAATGTAGTCAGGGAAAAAAGTCCCATTTCCTTTCTTTGTTAGGTTGTCCTCATGAATACAACCTAGTTTCCACATAACTTCAGCAAAACCCATCCTTGATGGTACATTAAAGGGGAGGATATGAGGGGTTTCCTGGAAACCATACACCCTCAAGATAGTGCTTACAAGGTACAAGATGATATCACCCCAATTATGACGCACTTTTAAATTAGGCTTCCTCACCTTTGGTCCGAGGAAGTCATGCAAATATTTAGGGACTCTTGGCACATTTACCACCAACTGAGCCCTGAGTCTGGAGGAAAAGTAGTTATCAAACTGCTCAAAGCTGGCACCTCTCCTATTGTAAGACAAATCTGCACTCCATACCTATACTGGTAACCTTTCTCCATTCACCTCCTGCCTCAATTCCATTTTTTTTTAGAAGAAAACAACATTCTTGTACATGAACATATGCATCAACAGGGAGTACTAGGAAAAAGGAGTGCCAGTATCCCCCACATGCAACTTCATCAAACCCTCATGCATCTTCTCTGATAGGAATGATTAAAAGTTATATACCACAAAGAAGTTGGGATGTTGAATCTGGGCTCCCATAAACATGTACACAACTGACATTACAGTATTAGGGTTGAAACCTAAAATATGGCACAATGAATAAAATGTTTCCTGGAAGTGACTCCCAAAATAGCTCGGCCTAAAAGGCTCCTGGTCATTTGGGCTGATAAGAATTGTTGAACTACTCGCCCTGGCCATGTGAGGAGGAAGCAACCTCGATCTAAAAAGAGGCTTTGACCTTTTGTACTCCTCCTTCATCTCCTCAAAATCTATTTGGACTAAGAAAGGGCTATACTCAGTCAAATAAAAAATCTACCAAATCTCATCTGCATTTATGCTTAGCAGAATTCCACCATCATTATCCCTTATGACCCTTGTCACAGGATCATACCGTGCTGCCACTGCTCTGAGCAAGTCAACATCAAGGAACACATTTGGCACTGTTATTTTCCCCATGTCATATCTCCAGGCATTAGAGAAGGGCTGAGATAATTTTTTTTGTCCATACCATAGCCTAAACATTTCAAGACCAGTCATAGGAATCCTGGCATCCGCAATGTTATAATTTTTACCAACTAGACCTTCGCCTAGGGTCTTTCCATTCATTAAAACCAAACCACTCTTCCTGTCATTTGTTGACAATGGGAGTTGATCCAGGAAGTCATCATAAAAATTCCTCTTCAAATAATCAACATGGCCAGAGTGTTGCTTCGGTGGTGCCATCTTAAACAACTAGCGCTTCTTTTAAAAAATCAAATCCTCGAAGAAACTAGGGGTACCCATAACACAAAAATAAAACACAACCGTGCAATTCCAATAATTCAAATGAACCAGTAACCCTACGATAATAATTAACAAAACCCTTGACCAACACAATAGAACCCTTTGCAAAGACACAATCAATTTAACCCGGCAGTTTAGAAAATAACTCACGCGATTTCGCGCCTTGCAGAGAACCAAACTTCTTGGTGATCGCTCAAAAAACTTTATCTATGGCTCTAAACTGCTTGGAAAATACTTGAATGCTTTTGTGATGAAGATAGAAAAAGAGCAGATACTTTATGTCAATTGAATTGAGCCATTAGATGTCTCATCCACCATTAAAGCTCATTTGCATGCCGCGCCAATGGCTCCAATCGCATTTGATGTGAATTTAAACTTCTATCCTCAATCTTTTATTTTTGTCAGATTATAGAATGGCCATCTTCAAAAGGGATGATGAAATCTCCATGTCAGCATCAAGGGCCTACCATAGAAGGCAACACCAAAGGAATACATGTGGCGCCTGCCCATGATATCACAATCACTAAACATCCTCCATCTTTGGATCACGCGATGGCCGGAAACTGTTGATTCCTACCATCAGCGATCATGTTCACTCACAGCAGTCAGCAACACCAAACATAACCGTCGAGCAATTTTTTACCAAGATTATAACATCACTGTCGATCTCGAGCATGTGCATCTTGCAACTATTTTAGTAAGCCACTTTATAATGTTTTTAAGTCCGACACAAATATTAAACGCTTTATTAATCCCTTTTCAGCATCGGCAGCTTGGGACACATGGTGCTCGCCCGTGATATCGCAATCACCAAACAACCAATGGTGATGTCATCATGAGATTTCGGTGAGCGATCAGGATCAATCGAAAGAAGATTGATGGTCATTAAAAACACAGTAGTCAGCAACACTAAACATAACCATCGAGGAACTTTTTACCAAGATTATAACATCACCGTCGATCTCAAGCACGTGCATCTAGCAACTATTTTAGTAACCCACTTTATAACGTATTTAAGTTCGACACAAATATTAAACGCTTTCTTAATCCCTTTTTGGCATCGGAAGCTTAGGACATGTGGCACTTACCCATGATATCGCAATCACCAAATGTCTAGCGGTGATGTCATCATGAGATCATGGGGAGTGGTCAAGATCAATCATAGGAAGATCGACGTTCATTAAAAAAAACCCCTGCAAAATAAAACAACTATTATAAGGGAGAAGGGGACATCGCCTAGGACAACAACAAATGATGGCTCAAAGTTGTTCTTAAAGCATGGAGCATGGACCGACCCAGACTTAAGAAATAATAAACTTAGGTGAAATAACCTTTTTGCATGTGCAGATTGCACAGCCGTTGGATGAAGTGATTTCAATCTTCATTGTTGCTCACAGACCTCGCAAGGTTTCTGCTAATGTCACAAATATGGTGCGAGGTGTATGAGATGCTGCCATCTATCACATTTGATGGTGGGGACGATTTTTGCTTGCTGATGATGAAGGTTGATGCTGAGAGCTGTTTCCGTACCGACACATCGTGGTCTTTCCTTACTGACCTCATGCAATTAAAACAACAGTTTCAATAATGCTGTGAGGTGTGCGATTTGGTGATGCGTGGACTCTGATGCTATGCGCTAATAACAAAGGTGGGGCCCATTTTCATGTTGATGTGGTTCTCGGTAGGTGAATATCCTATATGTTTGGTGACTGGAGGGAGAATGTGGCATTTTCAAACTATTTTGACTAAATCTGAGCCGTTCCCCTGGCCAATGTTGCGATTGATTAACGAATCATATTTAAAAATAAACTGGTATTGTACTATAGCCATTTTATCTCGTGCGAGTGAATAGTAACAGTCGAGTTCGACTCTCCCTGCATAATTAAATGCTAAAATTTGCAAATTACTATTTTTGTGTTGTATCTCTATATTGACGAAGAATTGCTTGGTATCGAGTGAAGCAATTTGTGGTTACGATTTCTCAATTTCGCTGCCCTAGATGTTCTGCGATTGAAACCATAAGTAGCACGTACGCCATTTCTTGTAAATTTAGAAGATTTTATGGTTGCTTGCTAGGCAATTCGTGATTGTTTCCTATTTATGTTCTTGAAGAATTGATTGAATAGATTCACTTTTAGAGATTTTCTAGATAATTGCTAGGGATTTTTTAATATTGAAGAATTTTTTGTAAAGGCTAAAGGAGAAAATTGTAATTATTTGCTATCTGAAAATAAGAAAACCCTAGTTTGAATTATCATTAGTCTAGTATAAATGGCACCCAAGGCCCAAAGTTGTGGTTTTGAAACCACTACCAGGTCTTTATCCCAAGATATTATTGATTTGTTACAACCCTCTACTAGCAAGAAGTAGGAGGGAAAGGTTTTGTTCTGTGGGCCTCAAATCTTGGAAGGATTGATAGACAAGCAATGTGCAATTCAAGATGTCGAGTTACCATACACTGGGTGGAAGTTGTTCTCCAATTGGTTTGGAAACAAGAATTTTTTGATTCCTTTGTGTAATCCCTGGAGGTTAGACCTAGGTAAATTGGTGGTTCCTAATGTTTATATGGATGCAAATCTTTTAAAGGACATTGTTGCTAGATATGACCCTGTGGCCTGAATTGTCAGAACACATGCTGGTGTGCAGATGATTAAGATAACCAAAGAAGAAATTGTAGAGATTTTCAAATTGCACGAATGGATTAAGGATATGGTTCCTATCAACTTGGAGGTTTTTAGACAAGAATATAGAAATACTAGGGGTTTGTTCAGAACATCCTTTTTAATACCTCATTTGGCAATCTCAGGAAGAGGAAAAAATCAGAAGAAGGTAGTAATTGGCAGGACTGAGCCTGAACCTTTTCCTATGGACTATTTCTCCACTTATTTCAAGAAGATTGTTTATGCTTTATGTCAAGTTCTGGGAGTCAGCTTAAAGAAAACCTTGCCTACCGATATTATGTATATGGCAGTAAATCTCCAGCACCCAGGTTTAAATGTAATATATGATTTTTCCACTTAGAGAAGATGCACACGAGTCTGGTAGCTCTAAAGGAAGGGAAGAATTGGGTTGGATTTATATGGTATTCCTTGTTAATCCACATGTTTCTATATAGGGGTCAGGTTGTGTTCAAAAAAGATATGGAATTAAAGAAGAAGGAAGGAAACATTGAAATGTCTGTCCAATATTGGATTAGGATTCTTGACATGCATGATCATAAGTTTGATTATGTAACTTTCCATAATGTCTTTGGATCTAAATTAAGGGAGGCTCTGGTTCGTGACCCCCCAAGGATCCCAAAAGAAATTCATGACTTCTTGAGGCCGATGGAGAGAAGGCCTAAATTGAACATAATGCACAATTGGGGAGATATTATCCCCTATCATAATACCACAATTTTCAGGATTTTTTGCACTAATGTCAATCCAAAGGTTCTGCCAAGGGAGGTGCCCCTGAGAATTGGATTTTTGGAAATCATGAGGTAGTTGGGGGGTGGTCAGGAACTACACTTGCCAGCTAAATAGAAGAAAGGTTCTTTCTTCCTTAAATATACAACATTTGCTGATTTTGTTATGGAAAAGGGAGGATGGAAGGAGTTGCATAAATTACTTGGACCTTATAGGCTAAGGACTGTGCACCCTAGGAATCATGATCCTGAGGGTTTTATCTCTCAAATGAAGGAAAAACATCGGATAGGAGCTTTTTTCCACAACTTCTACTTTCCTAAGGACACCATCAGGAATATTTTCGATTTGGAATTACAAGATGAGAGAAAGGAACTATACATTGCCTACTCTAAAATGGTAAAAAGTAAGCAGGAGAAAATACTTGGTTTCAATCCCATATGTAATGCTAAAGATGAGTTTAGCAGGGCAATGTATGCTATTGATAATTTTGAGAGCTTGGTTGGGGTTTTGAAAGATGAAAGGGTTGTGGAAGAAAGGGGAAAATCAAAAACCATCAAGGAGTACCTTGAGGTAAAGGAAAAGGAGAGGCCTACTTATCAGCCCCAAAAGAAGATAAGGGTTTTTTCTAGAAGAAAGGGAAGTAGGGCTAAAGATGTTGCTAAAAATATTGCACCATATTCTTCAAGGCAGTCAGTACCAAATGTTGTTGATTTGGATTCTCCTCCAAATTTTTTCAGAATAGGCTTGCCCACCATCACCAAAGAGGTAGAGGGTTGAAAGAGTAAAGATTGTTGATTGTGATGGTGATGAGGATGATGACATTATTATCACTCCAGATGAAATGCGTCATGAGATTCTATTAGACCCAGTTGACATTGCAACAGGTTCAAGTATAGTTTCTTTGAGGTTAGGAAAAGATGAAATCAAAGGAATAACAAGCAATGATGATTTGAAAATAGAAGCCTGTAGAGAGTTCATGATGGATGACTCTTTTATTCAAACTAGTGCTTTTAAAGATTTTGTGTGGAGAGCACATTCTACCTTATATGTTGAGAAGGTGTCACATGGGAGAAGTCTAAATCCAGAGCTTCCAAAGAAGGTAATTCAAGCTAAGGTCAGGGAACAGGTGAGAGACAAATTCAAACCAATAACACCAGAGCAAGGTCGGGAATTGGTACAAAAAAGTGGAGTATTGCTACTCCCTGAATGGGATATCGCTGATGTTGTGCTGTTTGACACAATAAGAAGGGCTAATAAGCCACTGCTTGCTACTAAAGAAGAGGCTACATTGGCACTCAAGGGATCGACCTTTAGTGAGGAATGGGATGCATTGGCAATCTGGTCCCTATCCACTGGCTCTAAAAAGCCAATTGTTGCCGAACCTTCTGACTTCAGTGGTCACTTGGTTGTGAGGAGAGTTGTTGATACCCCAGTGTTGGAAGCTGCTGATATGGTCGTGAATGTTGCCAAATTCACTAGAGCAACTGTTGAAGATTTGACCAAGGACCGGGATACTCTGAGAGGCCAATATAATGACATTATTGTTAAATATAATAAGACTCAACAAAAGGTAGTAGAGTTAGAAACTGAACTGGCTTTATTGAGGCAACAAATGGATACCATGAGATCTCAAAAGCAAGTCAGTTCTAGCCACACTGTTCCCGACCCACTAGTAGAACAGTCTCAACCTCCTGCACAGGAACACTCTTTAGCTATTGTTCCATATAATATGGGACAAGTGCCTATCGCTATTGAGAGGGCTACTAGCCCTGGAGGGGGACTTTCTAGGGAGAAACTAATTCATTAGGTTGAAGAATATAAGGAGATGGTAAAGCAAATCTGGGATGCAGCAGGGAGAAGTAATGCAATGATAGTGGACACTGTTTTGAAAAATTTAAACAGAAGGGTCCAAAATAAGCTAAAAATTTTTCATGCAAATTATGTCCTAATGTTGCAAGCACTAAAAATATTTCCAAGGGATAAAGAATTGGCAATCCCATTCCTAAACAAATGAAGCCCTAGAATGGAGAAGTTGAAATTCATGGCAGTAGGGGTAAAACAACATGTTGATAAATATCCTACTGTTATTGCAACATATCAATTGGTAAAGGGAATTGTTGAGTAGAAGATTCAAGGATTTACCGCCCCAATGGAATCGAAGATTAAATTAGTGAAAGATGTGTATGATGGAAAGGACCTGTCCCCGTTACCTCATATTTTACATAGTCAGGATGAAGTCAAACCCCTACAGGTTTGGAAGGAGCAAATGAACAATATAATGATGTCTTAAACACATGAGATATGCAAAAATCCTAACATCTGCATGCTAGAGAATACACTGGAAAAATTATCTTTTGTTATAAGTTTCTTAGAGAACTTTGATAAAAAGGCCACATCGATAATGGTAAAGTATGCTCCCTATCGAAACAAAGTTGATCAGGTTGTGGCTTTCCAGTGGCATTCCGAGGAGGATTTTGGATTATGGAAAAAGGTGTTCACTAATGAACTGGAATTATGAGTGTTATAGTCAAGAATTGCAACTTGGTCATGTCTAATACAGGTCTGGCCTTAGATATTATATTCTAAAATTGCATTCTCCTTTTGACTCCTAGTACAGGGTGCTGAGGTGGAGTTAATACTATAACGGCTAAGAATGCCTTCGATGTATGGGGAACGACCTTTGGCGCGATGCTTTCTTTCCTCCTTATCAACTAATGATGATCTTTGTCTTATGCTCTCCACTCGTATATTCAATTGTAATTGAATAAGGAGTTAGCAGTCCAATTACAAATGGACATGTGTACTCTCTGACCTGAAGCTTGTGGGCTCCCTTGATTTATAAAAGGGAATTTTGGGCCGAGAGAGTGGTCAGTTGAAATATCCAAATATGAGAAATAAGAGTCTAGAAATATAGAGAGTATGAATTGTAAGTCCAAGTTTTAAAAAATTTTGAGTCAGATTGGAGAACTTTGTTAATCATGGGGTTTTTTAGCATGTTTGTATCAAACTCATGAATATTTGGAGTTTATTTTCTCTCCTATTATGTTATGTTACATGGATTATTAATGAAATATTGATCAAAGATATTTTTCATTGATTTTCATTTGTTCTTTACTGTGAATAATGTTTAACTACAGCTCTGGTTCAAAGGATCAGTTAAATGCTTCAGTTAACCAGTAAATTCATGCAATATAACAAATAGGATTCATAAAGGAGTAATAAACTCGGGTATAGATATATGGGTTGTAATGCAATTCATAATAGATCATAAGTGTTCAAAATCAAATTTACCCTGTAGTTTAGTTTTCTCTTTTGACTCTGTGCATTGGGATATGGCACTGGAATTCTAATTATGTTTTATTCTCTTATGTTTTGTGTTATGGCATCAGGATATTTTATTCAAACATTTCCTATCAATTTACTTTATGTGAAGTTTGCGATTCTTTGTTAAATGGACATCAGTCTTTTTTAAGGAATAGCCAATTTCTTGAAGGATTTCATCCTTTAACATTAATTGGGGATCTATCTATTGCTTACCTATGTGCAAATGAATTGTTTAAATGATGTATGTTAAGATCACATGTTAAGGAATACCTTCCCAAATTTTACAGAGTCTGAAGTGTAGGAGAATTAGCCTTATTGCTATTCTCATTAAGTTGGCCATATTGTTCCTAGTCTTTTATTATTGAATGTGGCGAGTTCATAGGGGCTTCTAGAAAACATGTGTGGGTTGCAGTAAAAAAATGCCAATAGGTTCAATTGACAACATGATCTATTGAGTAATTACAAGGAATTCATAGTTTGAAATTCTTGATTTTGACAACATGATCTATTGACAAGTAGGAAGTATTTTTCACATTGTCTCAAATTTTGATATTGTTATCACGATTCAATTATGTAGTTTTACAAGTCAAACTCATTTACCCATGTTTCATGAGTAGTTTTTCACAAGAACCCATCTCTCATGATAATGAATGGTCCACTTAGCACTCACTGCATCTAAATGATTCTCAAAGCGATGAAGCACTAGGCCTTCCTAGGAGGTCACCCATCCCAATATTACATTATCCATGATTTTATTAATAATTGACCATTTTGGATTTTGACAAACTTGACACACAAATGACAATTTGACAATGAACTTAATGTATCACAATTAAGTTTCAAATTCAGTAACACAATAGAAACTAAAACAAATTGAGAGATTGTTATGAGGTTAGTGATGCAACTTTTCTAATTAAAGTGTATTCCATGAGATTACAATTCTTTGAGATATTTTGTCAAATAGTTCACAAGATTTGTCTATCCTCCCACATTTTACATAGATTTGAAAATGAAGTCTACAACCACAACATTTGAGAAAATTCATCTTCATATTATTCTTTGATGGATGTCCATACCTTGTTCCGAATCTCCCATATTAAGGAAATCGACAAGGATTTTGGAGAAGGTTGTAAAATTTGTCTATGCATCTACCAATTGCATTTGATTGGAAGTTTTTAAAACCTTTCAAAAAAATCCATTATGTATATTCTACAATCATTATAGTCCACAATTTCACATTTATTTGGTTTTGCATCTACCAATTGTATTTGCTTGAATTTTCCTACCGAATTTTGAATGTAGATCCATTTTGTGTATATCTTACAATCTATTGGTGTTTTTTCCCACATAGGATTTGCAAATCTTTAAGAGGTAACCAACCTCCATTATAAAGAACTACAAAGGCTAGTGGCCAACTAACAAGAGTCATTCAAAGACTAACATCTCCTACACTTTTGGCTCTGTGAAACCAAGGTGGGTAATGTAATGATCTAAAAAATCCTCCAAGATAAGATTCAAACAATTAGCTGTACCTTCAAGTTAGTTTAATATCAAGCAATGAAACACATAAGAATATAAAAAGGAAAGTAAAGTGAAATGGAATGATCTCACCAATCTTCTCTATTCATGATTACTTCCATTGCACCTTCTCAAGCCTTGCTACAATGATGGAATGCCCTCAGATTTCTTTATGAGCAAACTTCTCTAATGCCTAGCCTTAACAATGCTTTTGAAGGATTTTAAAATATCAAACTATGCACACTAGAAAGCAATTTCTAATATGCAAATAGTAAATAAAGTCTATGATCTCTAGAATGCCTATAATAAAAGTTTATATTAAATGATCATGGATCCAAAAATGAAATCAAGATTGTCATTTTATAGAAAATGCAATCTTGAATGAACGGACAAGATGAGAGATTGAAGAATACCCTAGAATCAAAGGTCAAGATTCAATAAGGCAACCCTAATTAGGGTTAGGGTAAAATACCCATAGGTGTAAATAAGATTTAATTAAATGAATTAAATCTAGATTGAATGTGACAGTGGAGATGAAATTAGTAAGAAATCAGAAGACAAGAAGATGAGATTTTAGAAAATCAATAATTTTGGAAATTACTTGATTTGTAGAGGAATAATTCCATTTTGAATTAAATTAATTCAAAATAGAGATTTTGTGAGATAATAAGTAATTGATTTTTGAAATCAATTACTAAATGAAGAATCAGTTAACTATGTGAAGATATTTTTAAATGATTTTCTTTATTTAAAAATATAGAAGTGTCACATAAGGCAATTAAATAATTAATAATAATTATTTAATTTTAATTAAGAGACAATTACTTAATTAAATAAATAAATGAATTTATTTAATTAAGAGAGGATTTAGGAATTAAATCAATATATTTAAAATATATTAATTAAATAACCAAGATGACTTTAATGATAAGGATTAATTAAATAAATTGATGACTTTATTTAATTATTAGAAGACTTTGACAATTAGTGACATATTAAAATAAATAAATAAGATTTATTTATTTAATAATCATGAAGAATGAGAGATTATGAATTAATTAAATAATTATGAATTATTTAATTAATAGCTGAATGTGGGTTAGAAACATAATTAAAATGTCATAATTATGCTAGGGAAAAAGGTGATAAAATGTCGCTTGTAGGCCTAAGTCATTTTTAGGTGTCTACATTTGCCCCTCTTTGTCATAATGCAGCTCGTCACGTTATGGCAAAGAAAAACAAATCTAGAATATGCCCCAATGCAGAATAAGTTAAGGAAGAATGACGAGGAGGTAGCGGTATGCCCCCTCGAGAGGATAGTTGGGTTTCAAGAACACAAGTGTGCTCTTGAAATTGATGAGAAGACTAGAATATGGCGAGACAAAGAAATGTATAGGAAAGATAAATAAGGATGATAATGATGCAGACTAGAAGAAATATTTAGAGAGAAAGAGATGAATGTTAGGATGGAAGACATGGATGTCAATATGAGGAAGGAGATGCAAGTTAGTGTGGAAAATGAAATGCATGTTAAAATCCTTGAATATTTACCAAGGTACTAATATGTGTTGCCCGAATCATCATTGGGCGGTGAAAATGACACAAATGGACAACAAACACCAGGGTATGACATAGACCAAGGTGTGCAAGGTCATCCACTGGCAAGATAGACAATTGCAGACAAGGAATGTCCTAACTCATACCAGAGGCCCATTTGCCCCAGTCTTTTTGTTAAGACAATCCACAAACAACAACCAAAGAAAAATAAAATAGGTCATGAGACGTCGTCGCACCTCTAAATCCTTCAGGGGACATCCTTAAGGTAGCTAGTAACATGACCAAAAGACAAGTCAATAAAAAGATAAGACAAAATAGCCAAAAATTCACAGTCATTTACTTTGTATTGCCAATGTTTGTTTGTCGAAGATTAATTATTTGAAAGCTTGATAGTTTTGATGGTTCTGACGGTTTGACGGTGCCTAAGGTCAGGAAGGACACATCCTAAAAAGGCAAATGACACTTTGACAAGATCCAAATCCAAGAAGGACACATCTTGAAGAGGATCAAAAAGTGACGAGATTGACATTTTGACCAATGGTTTGGCAAGTTGATTGATTTTGACTGGATAATTGATTGGACTATGTTGTCTGATTTTGGACTTGATTTTGATGTTGACACTTTTGAATGACTGTTTTGACAAAAGTGACCATGTTTGACTTACAATTTTACTTTGACAACCTAAAGGGACTGACCTAATGTCTTGGGGATTAAAAGATGAATCTTGCCTATGTAGCAAAGGCGCAGAGACAATGTAGTTCAGACAAATGACAAAGATTGAACGAAAAGACTGATTAGACTGACCAGACAGAGATTGACTGACTCTGTTTTTGGGATTTTGACACTTTTTTGAATGTTTTTGTGTTTTCTCAAGACAATTTTCAAATTTTTATCTTTTTTCAGGACTTTTTGTAATTTTTATGACTTTTTGATGCTTTACAAAAATTGTCACAAATGCATGTGGATGATGTCGATGCACATGAATCTAAGGACAATCATGATTTTGTTGCTAGCCAAGTTGAATATCGACGGACAGGTGGTGATGATGATGACAACGTTGTTTGATGTGGGAAGGACACATCCCGAAACAACGTGAAAATGACAATGTTGTTTGACGTGGGAAGGACACATCCCAAAACAATGTGAAGATGACAATGTTATGACAAGAGTATAAAAGTCTGCAGCAGGTCTAGGGACAAAGCCAAGGAATGTTTTGGATAATGTGCTAGGGTGCCATATTGTTGCATTTGAAATGACTTGGATGGAATGATGAGGGATTTGTAAACCATTGACAAGGGAAACCAAGATGGGTGACAGGTATAAGGCAAGAAAGATTGATGACTTGGACTAGGAGAATTATCATATGGTCTCCCAGGATGATGTTTCATAGTGAAAAGGAGGCTATGAAGATAATGACATGGTATTTCTTGACTAGTGTATGACCAAAGGATGGACATGTCAAAAGTTTTCCAAAGTTTGATTTGTGTTTGTGCCTTAGTCTTTGTCAAGATCAAAGTAGGTAGAAGAATGGATGAACATGATAGAGCCAAGATGTCATGGGAAATGCATGGGAGATAAGACAACTTGCCCCCAAGTGTAATGGTCCACATAGATGATTTATTCTACACATGGTGCCTGTTTGCCAGGTTTTCATCATGGTACTTATCCAAAGCGCCTGTTTGCCAGGTTTTCACTGTTGGATGAAATTTTTCTCTTCACTGTTTTTGATATTTTATGAATTTTTTTTTGGTGTCACCAAGATGCTTGTTTGCCAGGTTTTCATCAAGGGATGATTTTTTTATTTTTGATTTTTTTTTGCATTTTTGCATTTTTGCCAAATAGCCTTGATGTTTTATATGACCACTGACTATGTTGAAGCCTTTGATGATGCTGAGGTAGAGACTGGTGCCATGACATGCCAATAGTGACCTTTTTGAAGTAGTTGCCTTGTCAGGATGATAGCACTTGCATACACCTGATTGATTTCATTGTGATCTTTGTTGATACTAGAGTTGGCTTTATCAGAATATGCACATCGCGATAGAGTGCCATGAGAGTCCTTATGATAGAGAGTTGTTGCCAAGATGCAATGAATTTTTGACATGGGATGTTTGGACTTTAATGATGATGTAGGATTATGATGGATGATGGTGGACGTGGATGGGTTGGTTGGATGTTTGGATGTAGCTATTTTTACTCTCCAAACTTTGGGTGTTGGGTTAGGATGTTGTTTGGAACCAACATTTTCATATGTCTTTCTTGATGGCCATTTTGATGGAGGTGGACATGTATTGTATGTGGGAATCCTCTTGTGTTGTGGCTCCATATTTTGATTGACTTTTGAATTTTACATCTTTTCTTTGCTTGATTCTTGACTTGATCCATTTTGTTTTCGGATCCATTTTAGCTTCATTTGTCCACTTGACTTTTTGCCTGATTTGATGGCCTTTGACATTTGATTTTGTATTTTGTAATACTTTTGTTGGTTCCAAATGGAAGGTTTATTCATGATGGAATGATGGTTTGGGGTGTGGAGGGAAGGGGTATTGGCAACAATATTATGACAAGGACTACTCATGATACCCTTTTTGACATTTGTATTAGATAAAGTTACCCCCAACATCGAGGAGGGACCACTAACATCGTTTGATTTTCCAACTAATGGATAGCCAAGACCTTGATGTTTATAATGTGCTTGGACTTTTATAGGTTCCAAGATTCCTTGCTCATGTAGGCCTAATCCTTTGCCTTGATAATGCATGTTCTGACAGATTTTGTTTGCGATAGGATACTTGTCATTTTGGAAGCAAAATGCTAACCCATCCTTATTGGAAAGATTAATGCTTGAAATCTTCTCCTTTGTAAGAAAGCCTGCTCTGAAAAACTTAGATGATCCTAATTGATAGGATGTTGTAGCTTTATTGACATGTTGGACAGGTTTTTGATTTATATCTTTAGTCTGATCAGGTGACATGTTGGATTCTGATGATTCTCTTGGTGCTTCCAAGTCTATGTCAAAACTGTCTTCATGGTCATTGTCATAGAGCCCACTAAATTCAGCTATAGCTTGATTATTTTCAAATATGTCCATGTTAGAATATTCTTGTTCTAGTGGTAGATCAGCTATGTGTCCCATGGAGGCAAGTGTCTCACTTTTAGGAGTGTCATTACTTGAAGTTTGAATGGAATCGTCTTCAAGAATTTCATTGTGAATGGCATAGAGGTCTAGGAGTGGATCATTTTTCACTTCTTGATCAAAGATAGTGTCTTGATCAAAGATGGGTGCCTTTTGAATGTCATGATTGGAAATAGTGTCTTGATCGAGGATAGGTTCCTCTTGAATGACATGGTTTTGGATGGAGTCTTGACCAAAGATAGGTGTATTTGGTATGCCATTATTGTCTAGGAGGACATCTTGAATGGACACAAAGATGGAGTCATGAAATGAACTACTTTGATCTTGACATGACGGTGATGTTATAATGTTGTGCTTTGGACTTGCCTCTTGACATGTATCCTCAAGTTTAGGAGATGGGATGGAACTTTGGAGACCATGACTAGATATGTTTTCATGACAAAATGGATTGTCTTGAAATGGATTGGTGCATGACGGAATATGATAGGACATGGAGTTTTGTACTTGGTTGAGAGATGATGGGCTAGAGTAGGACTTGAATGTATGACAAGGATATGATGTGGATGGAGGACTAACATATGATGTGGATGGAGGACTAGCATATGATTAAGGACTAGGACATGATGTGGAGGCTTGGGATGGATTAATGGAGGGTTGATTTCCCTTGTCAAAGTTAGGGTGGGTATGACTATTGGAAGCTTGTTGTGACTCGGTGCCATGGATGGTGTTATGGGACCATTGATAGTAGATGGATAGTGGACCGGGACTATTGGAATGTTGGTAAGAGGGATGGATGGACGGAGGACTAGAGGGTGAGGTGCGTTTGGACTTACATTGTAGGTATAGCATTTCGAAGTCCCTAGCAAAATGTGCTTGACCCTTACTATTGAATTGGTATTCAATTTGACTAGCAAGCATGTCATCGTGACTTGAAGACATGATGGTGGATGAAATGAGACTAAGACTATGCAAGGTGAAAATGCAAAGTGACAAAAGGGGATGCCTTATGTCGAATGATTTTTAGGAAAGGTTTTCTAACTACTCAAAGTCTGGCCAATGTCTCTGATTGGATTGTCAAAGGACTGATTTGTAGGACAAGATGACAAAATGACAAGGTGAGACTTCCACACTACACTTATGAGTTGGAAGTAGCTCACCAAAGGATGATGACCTAGGATTAATTTGTTTTGACTTGGTCCAATGACAATGTATTTTAGAGAAAAAAATTTTGACAAAGGAAGGAAAGTTTGCCTATCCCAAAGATGTAAATTTGAGGAATTAATACTTTTCCTATGAAGATGAGGATGATGGATTGCAAGCTAGATGAAGACTAAAATGCGAAGATGGATGACTTGGACAAGTGCCTTGCTGGTTTTTGACAAAATTAATGTTTTCCCAATTGACAGGCAAATGCGTCGTTTAAGGTATCATATGCGGTGCACTAAAGCAGATGCATTGCAAGATTTTGAATTGTTTTTGCAAAATGGCAAATGCGGCATTTTAGACAACAAATGTGGTTTGGTATGGCAAATGCGGCTCACTGATTGCAAATTACATTTTGACAGAGCAAATGCGGCTCCTGATGGCTCAAATGCAGCTGATCAGATCGAATGAGGATTTTTAAATGTCGAATGCGGTGCAGCAGAGCGCTTGCGTCGCAATATGCAATTTTTAGGGGAAAACCCAAACACAGTTTGTAGTTTTCAACCAATTTTTATGATTCCAATTTGTGATTTTGTAATTTGTTTGAAGATTTTTAAGAATTCTTGGCAAACACAGAAATCAAAAATATGAAATGCTTGTTCAAACAGACTCATTCTTAAAAGTCAAGTGGGTCATCCTCTCAATCACAACCCACATCTTAAAATCACGTCGACTCACACAGCCTTGTCACCCCCTAGAGGGCGCCCATGTTTTTGTCTTTTCTAGGTGCATACTCAAGGTGACGGAAGTGGATACCGAATCCCCTGAGCAAACAATCTGTGGTGATTATATGGTGAGTGTCTTGGGGGGAGATTCTTCCCTCCCCTTGCACCGTGATTGAAAGGATGTCTGGTTACTGACATGGCTGGCTACTACACTAGGTTCTTAGTAAGTCTTTCTGTTCAGTGTGACAATGGATATACTCCCTCGAGAGACCTCCCAACCTTTAGAACAAAGGTTTTGGGGATGGTTATCCTGTCAACTACTGTCAAGTTGGATTTTCATCAACAACTTGCTTTTGATTACAGTGGGTTGGAAACCTTGGCTTTAGGTGTTCCCACTTAGGTCATTCACGTAGGGTGAGTACTTTTTCCCACTACAGCAGGCCTGCTAAGGGTTGTATGAAAGCAGTAAATGCATAAGTATGAAAAAAAAGATAGGTCTGGCTTTTTGATCACCCAATAAAGGGGAGAGCATATGCCTACTATCCAAAACACACAAAGCAAGTGTTCAATTTTAATCCCACAAAAAATATTTTCTAATCTAAGTGAAGATGTTGCTTCACACAGACATGGTGTTCATTTTAATTCAACAAAATTTTGTGTGGTGACTATCCTAGATTGATAAATTCCAAATTTAAAAAAATGCCTACCCTAGGGTTGATAAATTTAATCCTTAAGTGTGTCTAACTTAGGATTGGTTCACTTAAAACCTAGAAAAAAAAAGACTGGCCACGGTCGCATCAGATCCAAATTACAATTCTAAAAGGTGAAATTTTTACCAGAATTTAAAAAAAAAAGCAAATAGTAAAATGACCATAACTTTCTCAAATCTTAACGAAATTTTAAATCGTTTGAAGTTTTGGAAAGCTAGAAACAAGGCCTACAAAACCTAGATAATCATTTTTTAATTTTTCATTTTCCCATTTTTCTGTGCTCTAAAGAAGATGACGAGATTTTGTGCGAATTCTTGGTTGTAACCTGCAAAACAAGAAAAGCAACAAATCTGCAAAAAAATGTGTTAAACAAACTTGTCGAGTTCACCAATGTAATGATCTAAAAAATCCTACAAGATAAAATTCAAACAATTAGCTGTACCTGCAAGTTAGTTTAATATCAAGCAATGAAACACATAAGAATATAAAAAGGAAAATAAAGTGAAATGGAATGATCTCACCAATCTTCTCTATTCATGATTGCTTCCATTGCACCTTCTCAAGCCTTGCTGCAATGATGGAATGCCCTCAGATTTCTTTGTGAGCAAAATTCTCTAATGCCTAGCCTTAACAATGCTTTTGAAGGATTTTAAAATATCAAACTATGCACACTAGAAAGCAATTTCTAATATGCAAATAGTAAATAAAGTCTATGATCTCTAGAATGCCTATAATAAAAGTTTATATTAAATGATCATGGATCCGAAAATGAAATCAAGATTGTCATTTTATAGAAAATGCAATCTTGAATGAACGAACAAGATGAGAGATTGAAGAATACCCTAGAATCAAAGGTCAAGATTCAATAAGGCAACCCTAATTAGGGTTAGGGTAAAATACCCATAGGTGTAAATAAGATTTAATTAAATGAATTATATCCAGACTGAATGTGAGAGTGAAGATGAAATTAGTAAGAAATCAAAAGACAAGAAGATGAGATTTTAGAAAATCAATAATTTTGGAAATTACTTGATTTGTAGAGGAATAATTCCATTTTGAATTAAATTAATTCAAAATAGAGATTTTGTGAGATAATAAGTAATTGATTTTTGAAATCAATTACTAAATGAAGAATCAGTTAACTATGTGAAGCTATTTTTAAATGATTTTCTTTATTTAAAAGTATAGAAGTGTCACATAAGGCAATTAAATAATTAATAATAATTATTTAATTTTAATTAAGAGACAATTACTTAATTAAATAAATAAATGAATTTATTTAATTAAGAGAGGATTTAGGAATTAAATCAATATATTTAAAATATATTAATTAAATAACCAAGATGACTTTAATGATAAGGATTAATTAAATAAATTGATGACTTATTAAAAGACTTTGACAATTAGTGACATATTAAAATAAATAAATAAGATTTATTTATTTAATAATCATGAAGAATGAGAGATTATGAATTAATTAAATAATTATGAATTATTTAATTAATAGTTGAATGTGGGTTAGAAACATAATTAAAATGTCATAATTATGCTAGGAAAAAAGGTGATAAAATGTCGCTTGTAGGCCTAAGTCATTTTTAGGTGTCTACAGGTAAACCCAAGTGTGGTCATAAGAATGTTTCATGATTGGTAAGAACACTTCTTCTTACAGATGCAATCCCCACTAACACTAACAGACAGTCATTACCCTAGTTGTGGAAAAACCAAAGAATAATAATAGATATCCCAAATCAAGGGGACTAAAAATTATCATAAGATCTATATCCCAAAAAGAGATAGCAATTGATATTTGTTAAAATGTTCGGGTATTGAATCACCATGCTTAGAGTCACAGTCCTATACCTAAAAGGAATTTACCAATACTATCCAATGCCTCATCCATAGGGTGGGAGTCATATAAAACATAATTCAGATGAAAATGAACTTATCACCATAGTGCTTTGCTACCATGAGATTTTTCAGTATATTAAAACAATACTCCTTAGTGAATCCTAAGCATATAACCATAAACATGCAATTTGTGTTCAAGCATTTGATTAAATCATTAAGTTAAAGCAAGAGAACAAATTACACTTTCAACTACACCATTGAAAATGAATGAACAAACCCTTGATAAATCCATTCATAATCCATGGCCCATACACAGGAGAGCAAAATTTTTTAATTTTTTTAGATTTCTTTCGATATTAGTAATTTCAAAAGCATAGTATACTTATTTCATACTATTCCCAACGTAGCATGATTTCCTACATAATACCTTCAAAATCCTGCCTTACCACTAACTGTACCTATTCTAAGCCTTCGGACCCAAGAAAAACAACAACCCTTAACAATGAGCCGCCAAATCTCCTTTATAGGATAGGAGAGCAACAAAGCAATAGGCTACATTGTTCATTCCAAAATTGAATTTCATTTAGAATGAAATTCAAATTCACATTCCTTGTCATTAGAAAAAACCATAATCAGTTTGAGGAATCAAAACAGTTATACCATTGTAACCAACCGGATCTAAAGACAAAAGAGCATGGCAGGCATGCGTACATCCACATCAACACACCACCCAAAAGTAACACAGCCAACAACTACAACTACTTGCGAGACACATGGCCCTGGTAAAGGCAACTACTCCTGGTCCTCGCTTCAATAAGAAACGAGACTAACTTCCTTTTATCTGCTATAACACATGATCTAGTAGCATGGCATGGTGCCATCGCACTTATTGGGGCAACTACGAGGGGCTCTTCATTGACCCCAATAGCTCGGTCATGGATGCCAAGTAACGTTGGTAGTCTAAGTCAATTTTAGACCCATCACCATCAAAACCAGAAGACAACAACAGTCAGGACTTGGAGCTCCCTGTCCCTTTATAATTAGTATCATGGACAACCTCGGGCTTGCTAAGGATAGGTTGTACCCCATCACGCTGCAAATTTCTCACCCCGAGTCTGGTCCTTCTGCGCACAGCCGAATGGTCCATTGCAAAGAACACCTCACAAAATACAGGAGAGACTCAACCACCTGCAAACAAGACAACTGAAAATGTGATGATAATACCAGATAACACAGTGAGCATTTATAGAGTTAATTGGTGTGATAATATTAATTGCTCGAATGCAATAGGAGCATTCGAGCATTTTAGTGGCTGATGTAGCCACCACAAATTATTCCTGGCTTGTGAAGGCATGGCATACAACCCATAATTGTATTTATTAGGAGAACACTATTTGCACGTAGGAAAATCAGACAAGGATCCACTGAAAAAACCCTCACCATTAATGAGAACAACTTGCAGAGAGCAAGAGCTCCCAACGCGGATGAACAAGAACCCAACAAAAATTGAACCATTAATGCGAATCGAACATGGCAAGTCAAACGACTTAGATTGAGTCAATAATTGTTTGAAAATCCACATCAACACACTAGGAGAACCATGTCCAATCACAACCCAAGAAAATAAGAGGTTGCAACTACACAACGAGTCCCACCTAGCCCTATCACTTCAAGAACCAGTCCACATGTCGCCTCTTCGCAGACCTCGCAATACCCTCAGGGGCCTTTAATCAAATTGTGCATGATGCGCAAGGAAGGATTATCATTGATCTCCCTCGTTAATACCCCACGAGCAGAAAACACCGACCTTAAACCCCAATACCCTAGCCTCCATCCATGTAAATTTTAAGTCCCACCACAATCCTTGTACGGTCCACATGATTTTTTTATACTTTGTTCAAGAAACTATTACAATATATTTCTTATTTATGTACTTATTTTCCATACATGTTTATAAAAGTTTGAAATTATTAATACTATTAATTTGGGCAAGACATTAAAAGAGTGTTGATTGTAAAAGATATGCATCCTAATGTGAAAATGAAAACAATGGAATCAATGACTGTAACACATAAATTTTTATGTAGTATCCAATTCAAAGAATCGTGTTACCCTCTACCTTGAATTTTTTAGTATAAAAAGCTAAGGAGATGCTATAAATAAGATAATAAGTTGACTATTAGCATATACCAATTTTCATAGAGATGTAAATTGTTGGATGTTGTGGTTGTGTTTCTCATGATATGTGGTTGTCATTGATGTCAACACTATTAGCATTAATGTCTTAAAGGTTGTATATGTTGAGGATATTGAGAAAATTAGAATAAATATGTTGCAGATAGTCTATGAAGTTGTGGAGATCAGAGTGGTGGAAATTTCTATACGTTGGTATTCTGAAGTCATGTATTAAAGGGTTTGTTGCTAATCCTATTTAGTATATCCTCTAGAAGTTTCAAAGGTGTGCATCAAGATTGGAGCGAGTTATGAGTTTTTGTGTTCCTACAGTTATTTTGTTGCTATAGTTGGTGTTTCTAAAATAAGAGAATGTAATTCCAGTGAATTGAATAGTTGTGTATGCTCTTGAGATGTTCATTGATATTTCTTGATCTCATACTCTATCATTGTGGTACGTCCACATTGATCAGTGTGCTCATGATCAAATATTTTTCCTTTGCATGTTCAAGTTTTCATGTTCTTGGTTGACATGATCGTGGTAGTGTGTTGTAGATCCTTGTGGATTAATTTTTGAATGCTTGGCATGTTCGAGGATGTTTATTTAGGTCTTCATTATGTTGTGACCAATTTAGGTTGGTGCGCATTGAGATTTGTTCATGAATTGGGCCGACAGTTTGTATTCATCTATTATTTATTTTTGGCTAACAGAGTTGTTAATGTATATTCATGAAGTGGATATAAAGAGCGATTGTTTTATTCATTTAGAGAGAATGTATGTGAAGTGTATGCGAGATATGTGTGAATAAAGATTAGATCATTCGAATGCAGAGCAGAGTGTGAAGAAGTTTAAGCAAAGTATGAAGAAGTATTTATGTGCCTAACTGAAACTATCATCAAGCTTTTGAAGAAGCTAATCTACTCTTGTCAAAACACAAACAACACTCAGATTTAGTATAAGAGTCAAACAATCATAAGGAAAACATAATATGAAGATGAATTTTCTCAAATCTTGTGGTTGTAGATGCCCGTTTGAAATCTATGCAAAATGTGGGAGGATAGACAAAGCTCATGAACTATTTCACACAATGCCTCGAATAATTGTAATCTTATGGAATACACTCCAATTAGAAAAGTCTCATCACTTCCCTCATAACAATCTATCAATTTGTTTTAGTGTCTATTGTGTTATACCCAATTTGGGACATGGGGTATAACAAAATAGACACTAAAATAAATTGAGAGATTACAATTCTTTGAGACATTTTGTCAAATAGTTCACAAGCTTTTTCTATCCTTCCACATTCTATATAAATTTTAAAAGGGCATCTACAACCACAACATTTGAAAAAATTCATCTTCATATTATGCTTTGATGGATGTCTATACCTTGTTCCAAATCTCCCATATTAAGGAAACCAATAAGGATTTTGGTGAAGGTTGTGGAATTTTTCTTTCCATCTACCAATTGCATTTGTTTGAAAGTTTCTAAAACCTTTTCAACAAATTCATTATGTGTATATTCTAAAATCATTATAGTACACAATTTCACATTTATTTGGCTTTGCATCTACCAATTGTATTTTCTTGAATTTCCCTACAATATTTTCAATGTAGATCTATTTTGTGGATATCTTATAGTCCTTGTAGTCCACACCACTTTGTTTTTTGAAGAAACTATTACCATATATATCTTATTTATGTTCTTATTTTGCATACATGTTTATAAGTTTGATATTACAATTAATAATATTAATTTTGGCAAGACATTAAAAGATTTTGTTGATTTTAAAAATATATGCATCCCAATGTAAAAATGCCAACAATGGAAGCAATGATTGTAACACATAAATTTTTATGTAGTATCCAAATCAAAGGATCATGTTACAATTTAGGGTTATGATTGGGTATTTAATTAGGGTTAGGATTTAGTGTTTGGGTTAGTGTTAAGTTTAGAGTCAGGGTCAGGGTAAGGAAAAATAATGTTAGGATTAGGGTTAGCTTAGGGTTATATTTAGAGTTTTGTTTATGGTTGGGATTAGATATGAAATTAGGGTTAGGGTTTAGGATTACAATTAGGGATTATAGTATTAGGGTTATATTTAGAATTAAGTTTTAGGGCTATTGTTATAATTAAGGGTTATTTTTATATTTGGCTTAGAGTTGGGGTTAGGATTAGGGCTAGGGATAGGGCTAGGGTTAGGTTTAGGGATAGGTTTAGGGTTATTAGAGTGAATGCAACTAATTAATAAAAGAAAAAATATTTAGTGTTAGGGTTGGGGTTAGAGTTTTGGTTGTGGTTAGGGTTATAAAGATAGGATAAAGGTGAGGGTTAGGGTCAAGGTTAAGGTTTCGAGAAAAAGGGTTAGGTTATGATTAGGGTTAGCGATAGGTTTATGATTTGGATTATAGTTTAAGGTGTAGCATTTTTCTTTAGTTTAGGGTTATAATTAGGGTTAAGTTTAGGGTGTAAGTTAAGGGTTAGTGTTAGGGTTAGATTAGAATTAGGATCATGGTTTAGGGTTTAGGGTTAGGGTTGTGTTTATGTTTAGGGTTTAGGGTTAGAGTTATGCTTATGTTTAGGGTTGTGATAAAAAGGATTTGGGTTATGGTTAAGATTATGGTTTTTAGAAATAGTGTTAGGGTTAAAGTTATGGCCAGGGTTACATTAATGAGAAAATGATGGTTTACTTTCCAAGTAAGGGTTATTAGGTTTATTGTCAAGGCTAGGGTTAAGGTTAGGGTATGAGTAAATCTTATGATTAGGGTTAGGGTTATGGTTAGATTAGGGATATGATGTTAGGTTTCAAGAAAAGGTCTAAATTTAAGATTAAGCCATAGTTGGCTATAATGAACATGAGAAAAAATGGATGTAATTTCCTTTTGTGGGAAAATAATCAACTATGACTTAAACTTAAATTTAGAGATTACCCTAAACTCTAACCATAACCATAAACCTAATCTCAAACCTAGCCCTAAAGAAAACACATAACCTAACCCTAATTGTATTGTTTGAGGCTAGGCTCAAACACTATATAACCTAACCCTATATAACCTAGCACATAGCCTAGCACTAGAAAAAAATTATTCTCTCAAACAATCTCCTCTACTTCTATTCACGCCTACTAGAGTTGCTACATTCAACATTGGTGCTTCAACCATTCATTCAAAGCTAAGAATTCCAATAAGATATTTCAATGAACTAGAAGGGACAAGACTTACAACTTTCCAACAAGAAATATCACATGTCAGATACATATTGATAGATGAAATGAGTTTCATTGGGGAGAGGTTGCCTGAAAACATAGATTCCAGGCTTCGACAAGCATTCCCAAAAAATAGTAACCAAAGTTTTGGAGGTGAGTTCTGGATTGAAATTGATAACTTTGATAAATTTACATTACAATATTTTTTATTCAATTCTATTATAGTTCCTTCTATACAAATTCATACTTATCAATTTAATTAAATATTTTATATTCAGGCATATCTACATGATTTTAGTTGGAGACATGGCACAATTACCTCTAGTAAATGGCATGGCTCCATATGAAAGCAAAAGGTAAGAAAAGATATTATGGGAAGAATTCAAAATGGTCATTACATTAAGTTGTGTTTTTCGACAAGATGGACAAAACGAAGAACAACAAATATTTCATCAAATTCTAACAAACATTAAGGATGTGAATCCCACAATCGACGATTGGATGTTGCTTTCGTAACTCTATAGCCCAACTATTCAATGGTCATTTTTATAATGACTCCTTTCTCACTCTCTTGGAGGAAAAACATGACATTATTTAGGATATTCAATGCCTAGATATTTTCTGGAAAGCTTTAAGGTCAAATATATAGTGGCATAAAACTCAATGTTATAGGAAATCATTCTTATCCAAGCCCAATTGGTTCAATTCCTATGGATAGAAGGGGGTTGATCATAAGGAAATGTTGAGATTCCTAAGCATATCTTTTACCTTTTAGGTTTCTCCTTCCTCTTTCAGGAAACATATCATTTCTAGACCTGAGAAAAATTATCATATTAAATTATGAAGCCCCTTTCTTTGGCAAGGAGATTCCATGTGTGTTCAAAAATTCTTGCAGTTGCACACATTTCCATTACTCATGTTGCTAAGAACCTTGCAAATCCTCATATTTGAAGATTGAAAAAATCCAAAGGTATATTTTATGGCCTCCCTTTAACCAAGGAAAATGGTTTCACAAAGTATCCTAGGAGTTTTATTATTTCCCTCATGACTATAATAGGCTTGGCTTACTTTATATTCACTACTCTAAATGGGGCCATAATAGGCTTTGCTTGCTTTATATTCACTACTCTAAATGGTGCCATAATTTTAAATTTAATTAACATACTCTAAAACCTAACTAAACTAGGTTGTAGCTCGTCAAATTGGACAAGTGAAAGGTCAATACCAGCGCTGAGGAAGAGTTTGGAGGAGTGAAAACAAGGTCAATACCAGCGTCGACGAAGAGTTTTGGAGCTAAAACAAGGTCAATACCAGCCGAAGATGAGGTTGAGGGCACTCAGGGAAAATCGATGACCAAGGGACAATGAGTACTGTAAGTTTGGCACCCCCATTCTCTTTAACCTACAATTTTCATGCCTAGTTTCCAAATATCTTCTCGTACATTGCCCCCCCCATTCTCTTTAACCTACAATTTTCATGCCTAGTTTCCAAATATCTTCTCGTACATTGGCCCCCCCATTCTCATAAAATGGTATAAGATAAGACAGAAAAAATAAAATAGCTTAGTCTTTCACATTTTTATAGTGATTACTAGAGGCACATAGACCAATTCTTCATAATAGAAGAATTTGATCATACTTTTCCAATGATGACATTATGAGAAAACCTTAGGTTAAATGAATAATTCCTAGCTAATTTCTTAAAAACATGTCCAACCGTATAAGAGAAGAACACTGCTATGTGTACTTGGATAACGTAGAGAAAGGCTCTTTGGGATCTTTCATCAATCTATGTATTGTTAAATTTTAACACCTAAAAGTGAGAATGAAGAATATTTCCTAGGATGGTGGCCAATTATGCTTCTCAACACCTAGATTACAAAATCCTTGTCAATATCATTTCCATCACAATTAAACCTATTGCTTGAGATATAGTCATAGAGGTAAGCAAATTGGCTTTCTTGATAGTAGATACATTCTAGACAATTCAATCCTTGCATCGGATATTGTTGAATGGGCCCAAAAAACTACTCATGATGCCCTTACTATTAAGTTAAAAGTTTGAGAAGGCATATGATTGCATCAAATGACCTTTCATTTATAAAAGGCTCAAATGGATTATTTTCAACCCTAAATTATTATCACACATTCAAAATTACAAAATACCAGTTAATGAAGAACCTTCATTTGAAGGTGATGTCGTCACAACCTTTGAATGAAGAACCTTCATTCAAAAATGATGCCATGTCAAGACTTTCAAATGAAGGTATTTTTTATTTTAAATATTTCATGTCCAAAATGCTTTATAAAAGGAACCTTGGCATGAAGGACCTTCAAATGAAGGCCTTAATTCAAAGGTCCTTCATTAGAAGATCCTTCATATGAAGGTTCATTTAATGCCATCCCATTATAGCTCTTAGAGTTGTTAAAGATAACTTTTTTTCAAAGTAGAGATTGGACCATCAAATAGTGTCACCATGACTCTACCAAGATATCCATCAAATTGATAAACCCTGACTTAACAACCACAAATTCACAAGAAAATTGCCCCTGTTAGCCCTAGGGCATCAATTCAATGCCAAGTTTCTTGCTTTAAAAGAACCCTAAATGCAATGAACCTCTATCATACCATGATGCACACCAATCCATCAAGTTATACTTCCAAGATAGTGGGTGGATTGGTGGATGTCATTTCTATTTAGCCCTCAAATTCTTACATAGGCAAAATAGGGTAGTACCTGTAAATCTGGTAAAGACGTGCCACTCTAGTCATCAAAATTTTGTACCAGTTCCTTAATCTTCCTACTCAAATCATCAGGTAAGGCTTCAAAACCTTGCAGTGATTTTACAAATACTTGAGAAGGCCTTAATGATTGGGGCTTGTTGTCTGCATCGAATCTAGAGGCCTTATATATAACATCTAGGTCATTGGGCCTAGGGATCCACTTCTCAACGAAAGGCAAAACTAATTCTTGGTCCCTAGTAATGTTTCTTATTGAATCTTTGTTGAGGCTAGGCATATAGATTTGCTCAGACACAAATATGAGGGCATCCATCATTCCAAATCTTGAGGAGGTGCAATGGAAGTCAGCCATGGAATACTAAATGGGTGAGACCTTTTCAATTTTCCTCCATTTATTTATTATTCCTTTGCATTCTATTGTTTGATATGTTATTAACTTGCAGGTACAACTAATCATTTGTTTATCTTGCAGAACATTTTATATCATTACATTGGTGAACATGACCTTCTAACACGTCTTTTTGGAGGTTTCGTATGACTTCAATTTCTTTTTTGTAGGTTCAGGGTACGAAACAATGCATTTGCAGGCCTAAACGATGCAATCACTCTGTCACATCACATTTGCGATCATGAGCGACACAATCGCTCTGTTGCAACACATATGATCCTTCAAGCGACATTTTTGATCGGACGTGATGCATTTGACAGAAACTGAGCCGCATCCGCTCTGTCGAGCCACGGGTAACTGGTGAAAATTCATTTTTTTGTTTTTTTGGTTGTTGTAATCTGGATCGACGCATCCACGACCAAAAATTGATTTTTTCTTTTCTTTTTTGGTATTTAAAAAGAACCAACCCTAGGATAGACACATTAACTAGAATTTATCAATCCTAGGATAGACATCTAATTTAATTTGAATTTATCAATCCTAAGGTAGTCACCACACTTTTCTTTTTGGTTAACAATGAACACCATGTTTTTGTGAAGCAATATCTTCACCTAGAATATAAATTTTTTATTTGGGTTTAAAATTGAACAAACTTGCTTTTTGTGTTTGATTGGATAATAAGCATATGCTCTCCCCTTTATTGGGTGATCAAAAATCCAAACCTATCCATTTTTTATACTTATGCATTTTATGTTTTCTTACAACCCTTAGAAGGCCTGCTGTAGTGGGAACAACCAAAGCCAGGTTTTCCAACCCACTATAATCAAAAGCGAATTCGGGGAAAGTCTGCAATTCGATGGCGGTGTGCAAAGATAATCATCCCCAAAACCTTTCTTCTAAAGGTTGGGAGGTCTCTTGAGGGATTTTATCATTTGCCGCACCGAACAGAAACCTTGACTAAGAACCATAATGTAGAAGCTAGCCGTGTCAGTAACCAGACATTGTTTCAATCATGGTGCAAGGGGAGGGAAGAATCTCCCCCCAAGACACTCACCATATAATCACCATGGACTATTTGCTCAGGGGATTCGGTATCCACTTCCGTCACCTTAAGTATGCACCTAGAAAAGACAAAAACACGGGCGCCCTCTAGGGGGTGAAATGGCTGTGTGAGTCGACATGATTTTAAGTTGTGGGCTGTGATTGTTATGATGACCCATTTGACTATTAAGAGTGAGTCTGCTTGAACATACATTTAAGGTTTTAATTTCTATGTTTGCCAACTATTTTAAATAGACTTCAACAAATTGAAAATCACAAATCTGAACCAAAAACTTGTCAAAAACTGCGAAACTATGTTCGGGTTTTCCAAAAAAAAAAAAAATATCCATTGCGATGCAAGCGCTCTGATGCATCGCAATCACTCTGCTAGGCCGTAATTGAGTCATACTAAGCCATATGCGCTCTGTTAAACCACATTTGAATTATACAAAGCCAGATTTGACATCATTGGGCCACATTCGGTAACTTGAGCTGCATTTGACAGACATCAACCTGCATTCACTAGACTGTGTCACAATCGACACTTTCTAAACCACATTTGACTTTGTGAGCCGCATTTGCTCTATTGTACCACATTTGCTGCAATGCATTTGCTAAAAACTGCAAACACTTTCCCACTGTCAAAAATAGAAAGTCCACAACTTGTCTTCAAATTCAATCAAGTCTTCCTTTACTATTACAATCCAAACTAGACTCTGAATTGCTCAATTGTCCTCAAACATTTCATTTTAGGTACCATTTTAGGATCACAATAGGATTTCTTTTCTAGTCCATTAGATTGCATTGATAGCTTCACCATCTCCTTAGACACTCACTTTTTCAAATTTTAGGAGTTGACTCTTACCATTCATTGTCCAAACTTTGCATTCAATAGTAGGTTATCATTGGACCCAATTACCTTTGTCACTTTTTCAATCTTTTGTGAATCATTTCCCACTCAATAGGCTAGTGTGGAAATTTCACTTTGTCCTATTTTTATAGTCCTTTTGCGGTCCATTGGTCTTCCAAAATTGAATCATTGCAAGAATTTTGTTTGCCCAAGTTTGTCCTCTTTAGATCTCTCACTAGTAAGTGCATATTAGGATCATTTATTGCATACCATTTGTCATCTCTATTTAGTGTCACACCACTTGCATCCACAAGCCTTTAGTCTTGCTTGCATTCCATATCATCTTTTAAAAATCCAAAAAGAAACCAAAAACATAGTCTCATACTTAGATCATTCTCTCCATCATCCCAAGTTGAGAAAAACTTTGTATGGTTGAAACTAGATTACAGAAAAAGAAAAGACTCATGGATCCTTTTAGACAAGACACCAACTTTCTTGAGTTCACAACTGGCAATGACTCATTTCCGAATACCATGAACAATCCTTGTTTTGACATGGAAAATTACACCATCAATCCTTTTAGTGAGATGAACATACCATCATCTCCCTCACATATTTTTAAACCATTTATCCGATGGGATCAAAATGGGATGTCTTTGAAGAAGACGTATTAGCTGTTGCTCAACATCCAGAAGTTGCTTCTTTCGTACAAGAAGTAGTCTTAAATGACTCTTCTAGATTCCTAGCTATGCTCCTTGACCAAGGGGCTAAGTTACCAAATGGATTTGACCTTAACGCTCTTAGAGCAACTTCTCCCACTCCACCATCACACAATTCCTCCATGGGAGCCTCTTCACAAAATGTCATCAACACAATCAATGCTACCTCCCTTGGTCATACTACCACCACAACCAACACAAAATCTATTGGGGGATCATCTTCCCAAACCAACACTACATCACAATCCATCCCCCAACAAACATCCACCATCCCTTCACAAACAATGGGTGCAACCACATCAAACCTCTTTGGAACTTCATCTAGTTCCATGAGTACATCAGCAAACTTGTTATTGGGTTCCTCAAGTGCCATAGCAACTAACCCATCCAACCCTTTTGGGAGAAATAAACGAAGAGTTTTCATTCAAGGCACTCAACCCACTTCCTCACAGGTTAATACCAACATTCCTATGGCCCAAACCACCAACATTCCTCAAAAGCACAATCTCTTATTTGGGCAAGGCAATCAAGGCACTCAATCATTCACTCCATTTGGGCATCAACAAGCTCAAAATCAACAAGGCCATCAATATTTCACTCCATTTGGAAATCAACAAAATCAAAACCAGCAGGGTCCTCAGATTCAGTCCAACATGGTAGAATATCACATCCCCACTTATGCCTCTCAAGTCCATACGCAGCAGCACATCCCTCATCAAAACATTCATTTCCAACAACCGCCTAATCACAACACTCATTTTTCTCACCGGTAACCCATTCCAAATCAACACATCTCATCACAATAGTTGGGGACTCAAGCTGCCCCTATCACCAACATAGGTAAGGCTACCAACCATCCCATGGTGGAAGCACTCACACAACAACTCACTGCTCTTGAAACAAAAGTGGAGACCTTGCAACAATCCAAGAAAAAGTCATACTTGTCGCATGACTTGTGTCCATATCTATTTGACACAACCTTGTATATGCCACCCTTTCCTCATGGATATGTGGTACCCCATTTTCTCAAGTACAGAGGAAAAACAAACCCCATTGAACACATAAGAGAATTCACTACTAGTTGTATGGACATTGCATATGAGCAAACTTATCTCATGAGACTTTTTTCTAGAAGTCTTACAGGTCATGCACTAGAATGGTTCTCGCTTTTGCCTAAGGGAATAAAAACATTGGATGACTTGGCAAACAAGTTTGTCAAAAACTATGCTTACAACATTGACATGGATATCGACATTGCCTCCTTATGCAAACTTACCCAAGAGGATGTAGGAGAGAATTTCATTCCATTCTTCCAAAGATGGAGAACCTTAGCAAGTAGATGTCTGGTAGAAATACCTAAAAAGGAGAAAGTTACCATGTTTGTTCAAACTCTCCTAGGACCACTAAGGTATGGCCTACAAGTCCATTGTTGTACCACTTTTTTTGACCTTGTTGAAAAGGGTGTTCAACTTGAGAAAGCCTTGATTGCTAAAGGTGAATTAAAATATGGTGGCAAAACCATCAACACCACCACCAATAATAACCCAAGTAGCTCAAATGACAAAAACAAATACTGGGTTAAGAACAAGCACATCAAAAATGACGATGTAGTTGATGAAAAAACCATCAATGCAATAGGTCATGTACACATAATCAAAGGAGTACAAAATCAAAACACACCTGTAACTACACCGACACCAACTACCAACGCTATCCAAAAAAATCATGCACAATCTAATCAAAGGCAGTTGCATCAACCATGACAGTTCCAAAAGTGCACATACACCCCCTTGGATGAACCTATTGAAACTTTCTTGAAGAAACTTCTTTAAAATGGCATCATAATGCTGGAAGAGCCAAAACCGTATGACCCTGGTTAATTCAAACCATCATGGTGGGATGACAGTTCATTCTGTGATTACCACCGTGCCAAAGGGCACAAAACTTCCTCTTGTCACCAATTGCAAAATCTGGTGCAAGACCTCATAGAGAACCACACCATTGAGTTGGGTGGTCAATATTTTACATCTAATGCAGATCATACCATACACAAAAACCCACTGCAGGATCATGGTAAAGCCTCCTCATCTGGCACAAAGCATACCAACAATCAAACCAACCACATCCATCCAGCCTATAATACTACTTGTCCTACATACAGTTATCTCGATGGTACTATTATTAACAATCTTCGCATTGCTAATGAAGATGAATCTATTAATACCATCAACATTAAAAGAGCCCCACAATGCAATGTGACTACGTGTAAAGGCAAGGTCACTATCCCAGGTCCTTCTACCCGTCAACCAAAAATCACCATACCTGTTCTGTCCACCAGATAGTCCAACCCAAAACCGGAGTTCAACATTGTTGCACAGTTAAATAAAACTCCTGCTCAAATATCCATTCTCAAACTGCTTTGTATTTCACCCATGCATAGAGCCATCCTCGATAAAGTACTACAAGAGTCATCCGTCCGAACCAACATCGATGTCAACCACTTTGAGACTATGGTCGAATACCTGAATTCGCCTCACCACATCACCTTTTCAGACAGCGACTATTCCTCACCCAAACCATCACATAACAATGCCCTTCACATTGAAGTCTTTGTCCACAAGTATAAATTTAGATGAGTCCTAGTAGATGGTGGAGCAAGTTTGAACATCTGCTCTCTAAAATTGGTCAAAGATCTTGGTTTCTCCAAGGCATGTGTAGATGCTAGCAAAAGCATCATCATAAAGGCATACGATGATGAAGAACGCACTTCTAAAGGCATTATTACAATTCCACTCCCAGTAGGACCAGTTATCATAGATACCACATGCCAGGTCCCAGATCATGACATACACTATAATATATTACTTGGTCGCCCTTGGATTCATGCTCTAAAGGCTATTCCATCCATGTACCACCAATGCCTCAAATTCCCTTTTGATGGAACTGAGATCACTATCCCCGGAGATCCCGATTCATTTCAATACTGTACCAACTTGCGAGCTACTGCTGAACACGAGGTACCCATCAATCGGGAAGCCACATCTTCCACCTCATCCAAATACGTCAACCTATCGACACTCATGAAATCATCCATTCCATCACCTTCTACCACACCATCTTCATCGGCCTCCATCCCAAGTAGAGACCTTCAGATCCAAGACCTTGTTTGTGGAGAGTTCAAATTGAATATGGCTTACTGTATCACTACAATACCAAAACCACCGAAATTCTATGGTAGACCATGTTTTACAGTTGAGCCCAAAATAACTTTCAAAGTTCCACCAACAAGTGTCTTTACACGGTGGGGCAATATGGGTGATGAAGTCATCATTGAAATGGATAACTGGATCTACAAAGACCCAACAGAGTTATCTCCACTAATGCTACATCTCTATGGAAAGGGTTATGATATATGAAAGGCCCAAGGTTTCGACGGTACAAGTGGCCTTGGAAAGAACAACAACGGAAGATGGGAACCTATTATCATAATGACAAGACCAAGATACATAGGGCTAGGGTTTGACCAAGTCAGAACCGATGATCAACATACCCTTGAACTTTCAAGTAAGGTTGTAACGGTTACAGAAGATTTTGAGACATGCAAAGAATCCCTTACTGAAATAGACTCAAATGAATGGGAATGGGGATCTAACAAAACCATCAGTGACTATGACATTGATGAAATATTCTTGGAACCTGGCCAACCTTCCTTTGAAGAATGATTCAGCCAGAAATATAACATTGACCCTATTGACAGACATTCTAAAGAAAAGGAATGGGTAAGCATTCCTTGGAATCTAGAAGAACACAAAGTGTCACTGGTAATACCTAAATCATCCCACCCCATTCCTGAGCCCACCCATGAACCTAACCTATCCGAGCCCACCATCCATACTTCTGAAATTCCTACCACTAGTCACGATGTTGTTAATTTCATCCCATAATATGATTTTGAATTTGATTCATCTGACTCGGAGTATGGACCATCCATTGCATCAGACAAGAAAGTAGAAATTGATAGCTTTTCCTTTACACTTGAGGCATCAATTTGCACACTTTTCACATCTTCCCAATCCTTTACCAACACTGATGATGGAATCCCCCTTGTTTACCCACAACAAGATCCACCAGTCATGGACATATTTCAAAATGATGAAGCAATTGCAGAATTCATGGGACTAAGAGATGGTATTCCATGGGGGGGTCACAAAATAGGGTTCTCCAATGATCTAGATTGTGCAACTTATTTCGGGGAGACTATGCAATCCTCCAATTGCAAAAATACAAAAAATTAAAAAAGAAAAGAAATGCCTTTAGGTGAAAACCGCAAGGCACCTTTTGGTAGTAAAATAGTAAAAACAAAGGACGCATTCGAAGGTGAAAACCTCTCTGAGGCATCTAAGGATGGAGGATTGGAATTTCTCCCTGTAACACAGGAAAAATCAGCTATGCTTATTGAGGACACAACATAAGTTAACATAGCCACACCATAGAATCCCAAAATGATTCTCTTGGCCGCATCATTGTTAGATGAAGAAAAACCTTAATTTAAACAATTCTTCATAGATAGGAAAGTTAACTTCGCATGGTCATATGCTGACATGCCAGGCCTTGATCCTGAATTGGTTCTACATCATCTTCCTTTAATCCTAGGAATCAAGCCAAAGAAACCAAAGCTGCACAAAATGCATCCACAAATTGCACTATTTGTCAAGGCTGAACTAAAGAAATTACTGGATGCTAAGTTCATAAGGTCAATAGACTATGCTGATTGGATATCAAACATTGTCCCTGTTACCAAGTTGAATGGAAAAATCCGTATTTGCACGGATTTCAGACATTTGAATAAGGCTTTCCCAAAGGATGACTTCCCCCTACCAAACATAGACATGATTGTTGACCTCATGATAGGGTATGAAATGCTATCTCTCATGGATGGTTTCTTAGGCTACAGCCAAATCAAAATTGCAACAGAAGATCAACATAAAATGGCATTCACTTGCCCTTGGGGAACATACTGTTGGAATGTCATGCCTTTTGGCCTAAAGAATGTAGGCGCTACATATCAAAGGGCTATGACAACAATCTTCCATGACATGATGCATATTATAATGGAAGATTATGGGGATGACCTATTAGCAAAATCTTTGACAAGAAAAGATCATCTCAAAGTCCTAGACAAAATCTTTAGATGGTTGGAGGATTAAAAGGTTAGATTGAACCCAAAGAAATGTGTTTTTGGAGTCACTTCAGGCAAGCTGCTAGGATACATAGTTTCAAGAGGAGGCATTGAGGTTGACCCAACAAAGGTAAAAGCAATTCTGGACATGCCTCCACCGAAGGGAATCAATGAGTTGCACACACTTCAAGGTAGAGTGCAGTTTATTTGTCATTTCATTGCACAATTGGCAGACAAGTGTCAACCATTCCAATATCTACTACATAAAAGCATTCCTTTTGTATGGACAGATAAGTGCAACATAGCCTTTGACCAAATAGAAGAATATTTGTTGACACTACTAGTGTTGATGCCACCTATTGAGGGTAAACCATTAATCCTATATGACTCCGCAACAACAAATGCATTAGGGGCATTATTGGCAGAAAATGACCATGAAGAAAAAGAAAGAGCCATATATTATATCATTCACACACTAATTGGATATGAGCTCCATTACACAACCATTGAAATGGCATGCCTTGCAATTGTCTTCACGACGCAAAAACTTAGACACTATATGTTGAGCCATCAAACACATTTAGTGGCAAAGATTGACCCATTAAAGTATCTCCTTAGTCGAGCAGCATTGACAGGCCTTTTGGAAAAATGGGTCATGATATGAAGTGAGTATGACATACAGTATGTGGAGCACAAGGCTATAAAAGGTCAAGTCATAGCAGATCAATTGGCTAATGCACAAATCCAAGCCACTCATCCGCTGATAATTGATTTTCTAAATGAGTCTATTTTTCATGCAAAACAAACTCTACCATGGAAACTATACTTTGATGGGTCCCACACTAGTCACGGCTTAGGAGCTGGCATATTATTTATCACACCACAAGGGGATTCAATTCCCAAATCATTTCGGATTGCCTTCCCTTGTACAAATAATATTTCAGAATGCGAGGCATTGGTCATAGGTCTCAAAATAGAAATTAAATGGAAAAATTGAACATTGCTCATATTCAGGGATTCTCAATTGGTCATCAATCAAGTGAATGATGACTATGACACAAAGGATGAGAAGTTGCTTCCCTACAAAAGAATGGTGGATAGTTTCCTGATGTATTTCAAAATGATTGCATTTGAACAAATCCCAAGTACACAGAATAAAGCAGCCAATGCAATGGCTACCATTGGATCTCTCCTAGACATCCCTAAGAATGTGTCACAATTTGAATTCTTAGTGGAATAGTTGTTGATGCCTGCATACGACATTCCAGAGTCCAAAATGGTGTGTGAGATTATTGTTTCCAGTTCACCTTGGTATCAAGACATATACGACTATCTTAAATCCCAAACCCTCCCACCCAACCTGTCTAACAACCAAAGAAAATCCTTTATCCGAAAAGCGGCTAGACATACCATTATCAGTGACACCTTATACTGCCTTGGCTTTGACAACACCCTTCTTTGTTGTCTCGACACTGATGAAACCCAAATGACTTTATGAGAAGTACATGAGGGTATACGCGGATCTCATTTGAGTGGTCCAACCTTAGCTAGGAAAGTCACCAGACTTGGGTACTACTAGCTGACATTGGAAAAATATGCTCATTAGTTTGTTAGAACATGTCAGAAATGCCAGGTGCATAGCGATCTGACTCATGCACCTGCATAGGAATTAAGATCGATCACTTCTCCATGGCCTTTTGCACAATGGGGACTCGACCTCGTGGGCAAGATCCATCCATCCTCGTCTAATGGCCATAAATTCATAATCACCGCCACTGAGTATTTTACTAAGTGGATTGAAGCCGTCTCTCTCACTTACATCACCGGTAAAAAAATATCCAAGTTCATCCTGAATTACATCATTTGTTGGTATGGTGTCCCACAATCCATCATCACAGATAACAACAGTCCATTCAAAAATCAGGATGTTTGTGAACTCTGTGAGCGATCCCACATCCAACACCATTTTTCCACCCCATACTACCCACAAGGTAACAACCAAGCTTAGGTGTCAAATAAAACAATCCTTCGCATTCTAAAGAAGACTATCAATGATGCTAGCCGAGATTGGCACCTACAACTCAATCCTACTTTATGGGCCTATCGTACCAGCATCCGTACCCCTACTGGAGCCACTCCATTTTCCCTGGTCTATGGATCTGAGGCCATATTACCCATCGAGGTCAAAATTCCTTCTCTCTGAGTCTCTTTGAAAGGAATGATTGATGATGAAGAATACAGGAATACTCGCGTCCATGAGCTAGAAATGTTACAAGAAAGATGAAAAAATGCCTTAAATCATTTGTAGGCATATCAAAATCATCTCTGCCAAAGTTACAGCAAAAGAGTAATTGTGAGAAAGTTTGAAATCGGTGACTTTGTTCTCATGGAGAACCCCAAAAATCAGGTGGACTATGAAAAGCCTGGTAAGTTTGAGGCTAATTGGCTTGGTCCTTATATCATTACTATCGCATTTGGTTCTGGAGCTTATCAGTTGGCCACACCTAATGGAGAACAGCTGACAGAACCCATCAATAGCTTACACCTGAGAAAGTTCTACACATAGCATCAGAGAGCTGGGCTAAAGACCTACAAAATACTAAAAACTTGAAAAATAAAGAGAAAATCATCCCTTGATGAAAACCTGGCAAACAGGCATCTCGATGACACCAAAAAAATCACAAAATGGAAAAAATAGTAAAAAGAAATGAATTCATCCAATAGTGAAAACCTGGCAAACAAGCGCTTTGGATAAGTACCATGGTAAAAACCTAGAAAATAGGCACGATGCATAGTCGATCATTGCTTCACCATCTACTGTTACTCAAATCGACCTTTATCCATTTGTCATAATAATAAAGGCCCGACACATTCACGACATCCATCCTAAGTCCTGTCAATTCCGACCACAGTTAACATTTGGTTGACATCATTCCTTGAATATCCTTGCATTTGCCTTACGTCTACCTATCTCCATTTCATTGGACTCGAATAATCCCCGCTTTGTCTGGGGGCAAGAAATTTATCATGTAACTGCAGTGGGTACCGCACATGATCCTGCATTCTTAAAAGTCCTGAAAAAAATCATAAAAATCTAAAACAGTCCTTAAAAAAAGATCTAAAAATTAGAAAGCGTCCTGAGAAAATACAAAAAAACATCCAAATCAATGTCAAAATCCAAAATCACGTCAATCAATCTTCGTCCTTGTCCGAACTACATTGTCTCTGTGCATCTCCTATGTAGGCAAGATTCATCTTTGAATCCTCGAGACTTTAGGTCAGTCCTTCTAGGTTTGTCACAAAATAAATCATGATTCAAGCTTTTGTCCTTCAGACATCATTGGTCGTGTCAAACTATGAGGTCTCTGAGTGCATGACGTACGCAAGGACATTAATCGATGAACCCCCAAGGCTGCACTAGGTCATTCCATTAGGGTTCATGGCACAACATTTTCACACACGTCAAGCTACCTTCAAATCAAGCGAATCTTATGTCAATATTGAATTATCAACCTATCAGCAATCTATTTCATCATCACTTTCAATCAATTTAGCATGTCAGCAATGACATGTAGTTAAAATCCTATCAAAACAATTTATCACGATGAACACTTTGGGTTCTTCTTCAGATGTGTCCTTCTGAAGATAAACTCTCATCAACTTCTTTATGCTTTTGGGTGTGTCCTTCCTAAGCATCATCATCATCATCTGGAATTTTGATGGATTCTCCTAACTTGGAGAATCGATCTCCTAGATATCAACGTCATTCAGGATGTGTCCTTTCTGAATTTGATATCGCTCGGCATTTGACAACACCTGACATTAAAACACTTGGCAAACACTTGGAAAACTTTTTTCTGTCTTTTGATGATTATCATGATATTAGTTCCTTATGTCCTAGGAACCATGACATATCATGATGTTTATCCTTGTTTGCTTATCACTCTACTATTAGTTTCTCCAAGATGTCCTGACATCAGGATTTAGAGAAGCAACGACGTAGTACGATGATTTTAGTGTCTATTTTTACTATCATGTGGCTAGTTTCTCAAGGATGTTCTATCATCAGGATTTAGAGAAGCAGCGACATCTCATGATTAGTTTGGTTTTTCTAGCGGTTGGTCATGATAAAGTGACTAGGGGCAATTGTGTTCCTTGCATAATTCATGATCATCCTTGTCTGCGACTGTTGATCTACATGATAGTTCAACCTTGCACACTATTGATCTATGTCATATCATAGTGTTTTCCGACCATCATGACATTTTCACCCAATGATGATTAAAGACAAACAACTAGAATAGCACTATACCAAAGCTTTGAAGGATTTTTAATTTCCACACTAACATTCATATCTTTCTTCGCACTAACATCCTTGCCTTCTCTTCTCTCGTTCTTTGATGATATCCTGTGACATACAAAAACAAAGTTGCATAGATCATGGCATGATCATACCATAATTCACATTGCATAAACACTATCATTTACATCCATTCATAAAACCATCATTTGCATCAACATATAATCATCATAAATAAACATTTACATCAGCATCAGCATCACATCATCATTACATAATTCATACATAAACCACATCCATAATTGCATCCATAGACATAAGCATAATATCCATACATCTCATAGCATCACATAAGCATCTCATAAAATCATAGAATACCATAACACACAACATCACATAGGCCACATCAAAACTGCATCGCATATATATATACTCTCAAAAAACATGTAATGTCATAGGATAAAGTCATATGATATCCCAAAAATAGAGCTCGCAGGCTCGAATATCAAAATATACATGTGTCTAAAAGCAAGTCCTAAGATTGCCCTCCTCCATCCCATGTAGGTGAACTATGAGGTGGTTGCGGCTGAGTCATCAAGTGAACAGTGAATTGAATGTGTGTCCTCTCCTGTGTCTCACTCTGAAAACCTGTAGGATCAGTAATAGGAGGCTGACTCTACTCTGTCTGCTGCGCTAAAGACACTGGTCTATGACCATGCTCTGACCTATGACTGTGCCCTGATGAGTGCCTATGAGAGCTATGTGACCTATGACCTAAAGACTACCCTGATGCAGTAGACCCCCCAGCACTGTTGTAACTACTGCAATGAGACCTACTGCTATGTGTCTGACTGCCACTACCTGTCCTGCTATAGGATCAAAACAACCCTGGGTCCCGTCTATTTGGTGGAACAGCCTACTCATATAATACCATGTATCAGCCCATACTCTCTACCATCCTGGCTAACTCCCGAGCCATATCCCCTGTCGGTCTAGAGCACAACTCTGCAAACTCTGTCACCCATCGATTTGACTCCTGCTCTAACAGAATGGCCTGATCTCTCTCCACCCGGGTGACCTCTAACTCTGCTGCTAAGGCCTTGTTCTGAGACAAGGCCACATCAAGTCTACTCTATAGGTCCGTGATCCACTGATCAATAGTGACATCAGCAGGAAAAATGGGTGATCTATCACCCTTGTCATCCCCGAAGATCATGCGATCTCGCGGTCGCTGATCTGCCTCATCCTCCCCATCTCTATCCCCCTCGGCCCAGACCTCCTCCATGTCTATGTCAAGGGGGTGTCCCCAACAAGTGGATCCTCCTCTACTCGCTACTCCACCACCACCTTTTCCTCCTCCTCGGCCCCTCTGACCTCCCCGACCCTCGCCTCTGGCTCTCTCTCCTCCCCCTCCTCCTGAATGGGTGACAATGGTACACCACCCACTCTCTACCTGACTCTCCTGGGTTGCCTCCACCCTCGGTCATCTCTCCTCCTCTAGGCACCCCTACCATCTCCCCCACCACCTCCATCTCCTCCACCTCCTCCACCTCCCCCACCTCCTCCATCTCCCCCATCTCTGCCTCCTCCCCCCTACCTCCATCTCTCCCCTTGGCACCTCTACAATCTCTCCCTCCATCTCTGCCACCCTGACCTCTCCTTGGTATCTGTGGAATGACTGATCTACGATCTATCGATAGTGGACCATCCATATCTGTCAAAGGGATGGGCCTGTTAACCTACCACTAGGTGTCAAACTCAGTAGACATCCCTAGATCTGCTGGACCCCCTCTCCATATCCACTGAACTGCCACCAAGCTATCAACCTGCTGCTCTGCTACTGTAACGGATATGGGCAGACCCCACATGGTCTCCATAGAAGACCTAGAATACTCTGACATGCCTATTGGCACAACCTGCTGCTCCCCAAACTGCCATAGTACCCGCTAGGTAGGTACATCTCGATGATCCACTGGGTTTAAACTGTGCGGCCAATCTAGTACTTAAATTGTCTGCAAAATGATAAGTGGTCGTCCTCATCCGACCACTCCACACAATCTCTGTAGGGTCTCCAGACAAAGCTGATCATCGTATCAATATGATGACTCCAATACCCAGTATCTCCCATGCAAGTTTGACTCACTGATCCTACATATAAGTAAACATAAGGCATCCCATCACCGAGCTGCTGAATCTGCATTGGTGGTCGAAAAATGGGAATGCGCTCCCATACCCAAATCATCAGGAGGGTAGTGTCACAACTGATGTTGAGCCCTTGATGAAAGAAAACCTCATGTAACTGGTGATACAGCATGGCCAACAAAAATGGCCCCCAAACGAGCACAGTCCTCTGTCCTCACATGCGAACAAGAACATCCCCCCATCCAATGGGAAATCTGTGACCACGGTGGTCCGAGATCAACAACCCGGCGATCAAGGTCATAAGCATGGCATCAAACCTGGGAAACTGATTGGCTACAACGTCCTAGCCAATCTCATAACCGTCCATGGCCAACTGGGCACCATCGATACCCTCATACATCTCTATCAGGGCCTGTCGCCCTCGGTGTGGATCATAGACCACCCTCTCTCCGCTAATCAGAATTCGAAGAATACAGTACACATCTTCTAAAGTCACTGTCGCCTCTCCAGTAGGCAGGTGGAATGAGTAGGTCTCAGAATTCCACCTCTCATAGAGGGTTGTCAACAAACCTCTGTTTGCCTAAATAATAGGCATGTAAGTAACATGGTATAGGCCTAGGGCCATCAACCACTATCTCTATCTATCACTTAGACAATCTCTGAAAGCATAGGTCACTGGTCGAAACTCTCGAGTATAAATGGGCACAAGCTGACTCTGCACAAGGAAAGGCTAGGGATTAGCACATATTGAGCAACATTATGGAAATTTTACTACTACTGGCAAGTCAAGGGTACATAAAAGTTAATCTCGACACAAGGTCAACAAAAGTCCACTCTGGTCAACTACAATTGCATCATGTTGACCATAAATGCATCACAAGATTTCGATTGTGGCCCTACACATCGCAAATGCGTTGCAATATGTCAAATGCATCGTTCTGACCAACAAATGCGTAATCTAACAGCGAATGCGTCATTGTAGATAGCGAATGTGCGATCCAACAACGAATGCATCGTTCGACTTGTCAACTGTGTTGCGAAATGACAAATGCATCATAAAAACATCGATTGTGTCATTTTAACTTGCGATTGTGCAATCACACAAAAAATCTAGCCTACCCATCGCACTTGCATCGTGACGCAATCAAATGCGGCAAACGCGAAGGCGTTTGTGACTTTCACGATGGCATTTGCATTGCACCGCATTTGTTTACTCCCCGTTAAACCCTAATAAATGTATTAAAATTAAAATTTGACAAGTTGGATAGGGTACTTACCGATGCCTCTGCACCCTCGGATCTTCAGAATGTGCACACACGATATCCACGGTGTGTAGTCACTGGAATCACAATTGTCTCTTAGAGCTCTGGTTTCTGAATTTTCTATATGACAAATGAGCAAATGAAATTTAGATTGACTTTTTCAACCTATTTATAGGCTGAAAATTAGGGTTTTGACCTAGTAGTTTCTACTGGAGGCTCATTTGACCACTTTTGACTGGCATTTTGGCTAGCATAGCATCTTCTAATTTTGAATCAGATCGCACCATCACCTTTTTGGCCATTAATTTGACTAGTCGGGATATTTTTCAAATTTTTCTAACCCTGGGTCGAAATTTGAAAATTTTCCTGAGGGGGCATAGGCACTCTGTACCTTCACTGGGGCATATTTTGGATTTCTTTTCTTTGCCATAATGCAATAAACTACATTATGACAAAGAGGGGCAAATGTAGACACCTAAATATGACCAACACCTGCAAGCACTATTTTACCACCTTTCGTCATGACATGATTATAACATTTTAATTATGTTTCTAACCCACATTCAACTATTAATTAAATAATTTATAATTATTTAATTAATTCATAATCTCTCGTTCTTCATGATTATTAAATAAATAAATCTTATTTATTTATTTTAATATGTCACTAATTGTCAAAGTCTTCTCATAATTAAATAAAGTCATCAAATTTATTTAATTAATCCTTGTCATTAATGTCCTCCTGATTATTAAATAAATATATTTTAATATATTGATTTAATGTGTCACTAATTCCTAAATCCTCTTAATTAAATAGATTTGCTAATTTATTTAATTAATTAACCACTTCTTCTAAATTAAATAATTATTTGTAATTATTTAATTATTGTATGTGACACTTCTATATTTTTAAATAAAACAAATCATTTAAAAATATCTCACATACTTAACTGATTCTTCATTTAGTAATTAATTTAAAAAATCAATTACTTATTATCTCACAAAATTCATATTTTGAATTAATTTAATTCAAAATGGAATTATTCTTCTACAAATCAAGTAATTTCTAAAATTACTGATTTTCTAAAAACCCATCCTCTTGTCTTCTGATTTTTACTAATTTCATCTCAACTGTCACATTCAATCTTGATTTAATTCATTTAATTAAATCTTATTCACACATATGGGTATTTTTCCCTAACCCTAATTGAAAGTTGCCTTATTGAATCTTGACCTTTGATTCTAGGGCATTCCTCAATCTCTCATCTTGTCCGTTCGTTCAAGATTATATTTTCTATAAAATGACAATCTTGATCTCATTTTCAGATCCATGATCATTTGCTTAATCTACTTTTATTATAGGAATTAGTCATATTTTAGGATTTTATTTACTACTTGCTTGCTAGGATTGAATTGCTAGTTGCACAATAGTTTATTTTTAAAATCCTTCAAAATCTTTGTTGAGGCTAGGCATATAGAGTTGCTCACACACAAATTTGAGGTTCATCCATCATTCCAAAGCTTGAGGAGGTGCAATGGAAGTCAGTCATGGAATACTAAATGGGTGAGACCATTTCAGTTTTCCTCCATTTATTTATTATTCCTTTGCATTCTATTGTTTGATATGTTATTAACTTATAGGTACAACTAATCATTTGTTTATCTTGCAGAACATTTTATATCATTACAAATCTAAGAATAAAGAATATAAAGAATAAACTTATGGTAATCTACCATCAACTCCCTAATTCAAATGCCTAAAAACTGTGTCTACAACTTCATTTTTCTTGGCATCTGCTCCCTTCTCACTTGCTTTTAGAGCTTCCTATAGCTCTCTTATCTTATTAAGCATCTGCTTTTTGGTTGGATCTACAAAGTACTCAACCTCCTCTTCAACTGGCTCTAATGAAGGACTAGGAGCAGTAGTTTGGATGGGGGACCCAGGAGTAGAAACAATTGGAGAAGTTGGAGGTACTGATCTTGATGTAGAAGGTATGGCCAGGGTACCAAGAGCACTAGAAGACTCCCCCACATGTCTATACTTCAACCTGTCTACCTCAGTTTGCAGCTCAATATTCCTTTGCTGCATTCTACTATACTCTCCAATAATGGTGTTATACTTCTCCATCAAACTTTTCTTCTCAACTTATTCTCTTTTAGCTATCTTTTGGGCCAATTTGGCCACATTTACAGTCAAGTTTGTAGCTTCTATAGTTGAAGTTTCAGAAGCTCTTTTTATTATTAACCCTCCCCTTAGGTTTGGGCTAATATCAGTAACATAGGGCATGAGCCAACCTAAACTTAGGAAGTAATAAAGTTAGGCAAAATATTTAACTCAATTTATAAAAAGGGACATGGCCTAGATGAAACAATGAGACATAAGTCATTTTAATACCCACTCCAAAAAGGTAACGGTCGAATATATCTCACCCAAGGTTTTACATGGAACATTAGGATTTTAATGAAAGCCAAGGTAAAGCCCAACCTTAGGTTCCTCCCAAACAATGTAACAAGCCAAGACAAGGGCAAAACATAAATGGAATTCAAAGAACAAGATTTGAAACTCCATAAAACCCACCATCATGCACACCAATCCACCGAGTTACAGTTCTCAGATAGTGGGTGGATTGGTGGATGTCATTTCTATTTAGCCCTCAAACCCTTACACAGGCACAACAGGGCAGTCCCTGTATTTGATTATTTAATCCCACAAAACAGTTATTGAGAACTTCAAAACAAATGCAAATGAAAGGGAACACATATATTTATCTACACCAATGATCTCGGAGCATTTCAAGCTTGTATGGATCCATACAACACAAAAGAACTTCAAAAAATCTATAAAAACACAGAAAATTGCTTCAAGAACGTGGTATCTGATATGAAATTTTCTTTTCAACTCCTCCAACAATTGCAATGGGATGGGAATACAATATGATAGAAGCGGGATAAAAAATGCATCATTTGAAGCATCAAACCAATATGCAAAGATGAAAGAAAGTGCTAACCCCTTAAACTAAAAAAGTTTATTTTAACTCTAAGTTTGTTGGGTAGCCAATTCTTTTAAGTTATCAAATCCTACCATCATACATAATCAAAATATTGTTGTTTCAAATGACTATGAGCACTAACTTTCACTATTTGAAGATGTTGAAACCTTTTCATAGATAATTAGAACATTGATGCGACCACTCATCCTACCTTAAAACATACCAAAAGTCGCCTAGCAATTAGACATAGGAAGATTTAGGATGACTTAAACATTTTTTATTGCCAAAGCATAAAATTATGATGAATTTACCAGGCCTAGCACACACTCCCTCCCCGTTAACCACTTAGACATATGGAAATTAAATCTAAATTTTCTTCTATTTTTAGTCATGTAGGTGTCCAATAAACCATTTAGCGGTGTTTCCCTTGAAGTTTATTTACTTGAATGAAGAGAAAAATTCCTTTGATTACAAAGAATACATTTGACACCTTGGTTGTGTAACTGGTGGACCATAGTCACATTTAACACTTATTACAAAGATTGGGAGTTAAAACGTTAAGTAGATTTTGTTTGTGATGGAAACATTTGGACGGTAGTAACGATAACTTGCAATCTATCAAGACTTGATTACCTTATAACCTGTCAAATTCTAGCGATGAAATGATAGATTAATCATAATGTCACCTTTGGATCACATTACCATGAAAGAACTTCATCCAACATCCTTATGAGTGCAGGTACCACCAAATAGGTATTTGTTAGATTTGTCTTCCTCAAGTGAAGGAAATTCAGGAAGAGAAGAGGAAAGCAAGACATGTAGTAGGTCTAAAAGAGGGAGATCAACTAGAGGTCAAAAGATTAGAAGAAAATTCTGTAAACGCATGAAATTTTTTCTTGCTAAAGGGGGGTCATGTTCTTATGATGATGAGAGCATAGGAAACATCGAGGTTCCCTTGACGTACAAACATCTACAGAAACAATGGGTACCCAAGGAACTTCCTCCAATAAACACTGATCTTTGTGTCAATGAGAGGATATATCGCATAGCACCATCGTCATCACATGGTTTGGGCCTATTTTGCATGGATGACATGAAGGTCTATTACGACAAAGTTACTGAGTTGATGGAGTATGTTGGACCTTATTACAGTTACAAAGATTGGATGCAGCTGGTTCGATATACACGAAGTATGTGTAGGTATGCACTATCAGCAAATTATATACAACTAAAAGATAAGGATCGAAATAAAGGAGTGGCTAGGTACATTGATGGGATGTCAAAAGCATCAGGGAATATTGTAGGGTTTATAAATAGTACACAACCTGGGTCAATAAATAAGCAACCCAATTGTATATTCGAGGTGCGAGAGGGAAACCATGTATTCGTATGTGCGATTAAATCAATAACGGCAGGGGAAGAGTTGCTAATCGATTACGATTTGAATCTCTTAGATACAACCACAATTACTATGTGGGTGGTATGTACTATATACCATTTTACCCAACCTCCAATTAATAACTCCAATATAGCATTTTATTATTATGTTTTTTTCGTAAGTCTATTGGTTTCATTTCGGTAATGTTTTTTATATTTAATTTTTTGGCACAGCGGGACATTGATCATACAAGGAAGGCTCTAGCCCAGAGTGGAGATTGTGATCCATCTCCATGTGCTTATATCCAATAGGTTTACCTCATTGTAATTGTACAAATTAGATACGAGCAAAATGTTTTATTATTATGTTTTTTTCATGACATTATTGGGTTAATTTCGATAATGTTTTTAATATTCTTGTTGCAGTCGACTAATCGGGCAAAGGCACCAGCAGTACAGGAGAGCATCCATATGGAGGTGCAGTCCCTACTATGCGATGATGACATTGCATTTTCCGCAAACCCTGTGGATATGATGAGGAAGGCCCAAAACAAATGCAATGAAAAAATCCTTAGGTTGATATTCATAGTGCCTCAAACAGATGAGATAAGAGAAAGGGTTAAAATATTGTTTGAGAGAGCACAAAACTTGCAAGTAAGTTGTCATGAGATCTTTAATTATAACATAAGTTCATTCATGGATTTATATTTTGTACTCTTTTATGTCATGAACTAAAATATGTGTTGTTTTTATAGGATTATTTGCGTCCTCATCATGCTGCTGGCCATGATCAAGGTACTACAAGTGTTTCTCGGGAAGTAGGGGTCAATACAAGTGTCAATCTTGATCTTCCTACACATACAACACATCATCCAACCCCATCATCCATGCCTATATTGTCGACTAAAATGTCGGCAACACATACCATGCAGGCATTCAGTAGTGCACCGTCTAGCAATGAACACATGCCACTACATGTGTCAGTACCTGTGGATAGAGAGGCCGCTAGTACTGGTGATGTTTTAGCAACATTTCCTAGATCTTCCCATATTACTAGTATGGGAACATTGCCAGTCACATTTGTATTGACTGAGGATTTCCTTCCCATAAAGATAGAGAAGGTCCCAGGTACTTTAAAATGTTTTAATTATTATTATATATAATCCAATTGAAATTTACTTATTGATCACTCTTTATAGACTAATGATCCCATGATCATTTTGTAGGAAATGATGATTTTTATAAACATCTAAGTGGTCTTACATTGGAGCTCTTTAGGCCCACCATACGTACACGGTGGAATGCCCAAAATCAAGATTTAAAAGATGAGATCATTAACCGTTTAATTGTGTTGTTCGGTGATAAAAAATGCAACCAAACCAAGGTCCTTAAGAAAGATGGTACCTATCTAAAGTATGTGAGGGACCAATATAGGTCACATTTACAGAAGAACAGAAAGTACGATTGTTACCCCATGATTCTGGAGAGCGAGTGGAAAGACTTGGTGTTGAATGGAAAGGAGAAGGCTGAAAAGAAAAAAGGAAAGACACCACCGGGCCAAGGAAGGTATGTGATACTATTAACAATTTAATTATATACTGATTACTCTTTCTTTTTACATAATCTAATGTATTTCAAAATTTTCATAGGTTGCCCGACACATCGAAGGCAACAAAGACAAGACTAGAAAAACACAGGCAACACAAACTTGGCTCTGGTGGTTATATGAAAATAGCCGCACGATTTGTAATTATCAATAAATGAAATATTGCATCCAAATAATAAATTGCAAATAATTTTGGTTTTATCGCACCATAGAAGCAAAATTCATGATCGCATGCAAAAATGCAGGGCTATGATTTCAATAGAGTGCCCATAGAAGAGGACCTAAAGATTTCCTTCCACCAAGGCTATGGAGCCCTGACTAAATAGCTAAGAGTCTCGACTGGGCAAACACAATATTCCACTGCATCCAACACACAGGTAAATAAACTCAATAAAGTTTATTTCAAATTGAATACTTGTGCAATCTATTCAATATTAATTTCCACCATAATAATGTGCCTATTTGTTTTACACAAATAAGCAATGATAATACTGCACATGACATTGGAATGTAGCCTGGTGAGGGTGGAGCACAACCTACAGATGAAGGCCATGGTGTGCATCTTGATACTAGATGTATTCATGTGCTATACAAAACGTAGTATGGATTAATACAATTAAACATTTTAATTGCATTTGGTGTATTAATCAATGTAACCTTTTGTATTTCAACTTTAGAGCATGTAGAGCGTGATCAACATGTTGAGCATGATCAGGCTAGACAAGATCAGGAACATTATGTGGCTCCATCAGGTAAAGAGGACCACTCTAATGTTCTTTTAAACATATTTAATTGTAATTGGTGTATTAATTAGTGTAATATTTCATGTTTCAACTCCAAATCAAGATTTAGAGGGTGTTCAACATGTTGAGCATGAGGCTACAAGACAATATCAGGAACATGATGTGGCCCAATCAGGTAAAGAGTACCACTTTGATGTTCTTTTGATTAATGAAATACGTGTAACAATAATAATAAAACATATCAATTTAACATTTCTTTGCTATTGTAGCAGACCCCCCTTTCAGTCGTGTCCATGACTAGGCATACATTAAGATCATGAGTAGAGCTCGGAACAACTCACGGGGGGACAGATGATTTTAAAAATGATACTCCACTTCAGTTTTTTTTAGCTGCAAAAAAGAAACAAAAAAAAAGTGATTGTAATCATATTACGACAGCCATATTTTTGATAATATGTAAAAATTGAAAAAATAAAATATGTTAATGAATGAATGTGAATATGTTAATGAATTAATGATATATGTTATTAATGGATGAACGAATGATTAATGTTATGTGATCAGGTATGGGGAATTGAGAGTGATGTGAGGGGGGGGGGAGGGGCCAAATGAGCTTCCACCTTCACGTGGTTGACCTTGTTAAGTAGAGAATATTAAACTATTCTCAAAACAAAGAGAAGCTCAATAAGGTAAGTAATGCACTTTTCAATATAAGAAATGCATCGTTTGAAGCATCAAACCAATATGCAAAGATGAAAGAAAGTGCTAACTTTTCACTATGAACATTGTGTTGTGTGTGGATTTGGTTTCAAAGCTCTATTTTTTTATTTTATTTTAGTGGTCTGTAAAATTTGACTTTTGTGCATAACAGGTTAGTGGAAAATTTGATAGCTTTGAAAGGTTTAGAGGCTCGATTGAGATAGATACATGGATATTTGGATCTTGTTGTTGATGGGAGGCTTCCACTTAACCATTAAATTTTGTACCATCTACAGGTATGCTAAAATATCTCTACTTACATTCATTCAACTTACTGTAATATAATATCTGATAAAAATCTCCTTTTCATTATACTTAGATGGATTTTCATGCCCTGTTCCAAAACACATGTTTTAAAATAGGCAAGAAGGATGTTGGCAAGGGTTAAGGAATTTTGCTTTACACCTGCTAATTACATAGTTTACTTCATTCATACAAAATATTGCCAATGCGTTTCACAATTGTTGGAATCATATCCTATAATTATAGAACTAGTAAAATTAAAATATCCAAGTTTCAAATATGGCATTACATATCTTTCTATGAATTTTTGAAAGAAAATATCAAAATGGAGAAGAATTAAAAAAATCATCTGCATAATTTCAAATATGGCATTACATATCTTTCTGCAGAAGGCATCAAAGTAACCTTCAAGATTGACAATGGCAATGAGTACAAGGTCAGTATAACTTAATGATAATTGGGTATGATTTTATTTGTTCAAGACCAATTTTGATTCATTTTCTACTCACACTACTTTTATTTAAATTTATGTTTTGCTAATATTCATTTTCCTTTACATTCATATTCTTCTATACATATTGTGTTTACAATAATGTTTTCCTTAATTTAATCTAGGGGAGAGGACCCCGTACCTGAGTAACTTTCAATGTCATGTTGTTAGGATTTACTGTGAAGCTAATCCAAAGTTTTTCATTGCTGCTCGAGGCCATATTGCAATGCTTTCTCTAGGGAGCCCACATGATCCCCATCAAGTATCTTCTTTTTCTAGTCTCTAAATTTCTTAGAAGAAATCAACAACCAGTTTGTCTAAATGTTGCTCCTTGTTTACACATTAATATTTCTTTTGGCAACAATGGATCATAGTGGATTCATGGGGTCTTAAAGAGAAGGCTCTCAAACACAGAGATCAAGAGTGGGAGCAGGTAAAACAATTCATAATCATGCTCATATTATTTTATTGATTGACTAAGAGCTAAGTATCTAGGATAACATTTTGTATTTTTCTAGTGAATTTTCAGAGTGAGAATTTGGTTTTGCAATCCTATTTTTTAGTACACTAGCTAAGTATCCAAGATGCACTGCAAGTACTTTTTCTCACCAAATTGCTCATTTTCCACAAATTTAGATTCTAGTGTGTAGTTTAATATTCACTAGTTTAATTTTTTCTTTTTTAGCAAAATTAGAATCCTGTTCGTAGGTTGTGCTTGTTGTCCATGACAGTCCCCTTGATCTCATGACTCATCATAGGTTTTATATTTTGGTCCAATTGTTGATCAACATAAAATGTGGCCATCATAATATCATCCATAGCCTCCATATACTATAATTATTCATTGCTCATTTCTCATACATAGTAACCAAATAATGTAGGCCTAGAGCTTGGACTGTAGATGTATGCAAAAAATGATAAATCCCTACCTTTGTAATCCTAATTAAACACAATAACTAACATGTTGTTTGATTGTTGTAATAGTCCTAATCTTTCACTGATATGCCTACATTTCAACAATTAGTTTTTTTTTTTTAAAATTGCATTGTTTCGTCGAAATTGTGACGAATCAAAAAAAGCGTCTGACGAATCTGCAATGTATCCGACAAACTTTCTCCATAATGACTTTCTCATTTCATCACACGTTCGATGAACTTATGTTGTTAATCTAATGGTTTGGAAAAGGTATGTCACTCGTGCTCCACATAATGTTCATTGCTAGAGCGATGAAACTGTCATCTCGGTTCCGATGAATTCATGTCACTACTTTGATGTTTCATCGATGGTATGTCACCCTTGCTCTGGGTATTGTTCATCGCTAGAGCGATGCAACTATCATCTCAGTTTTGATGAATGTATGTCGCTGCTCTGATGCCTCATCGACTGTATATCACCTGTGCTCTGAGTACTGTTCGTCGCTAGAGCGATGCAACTGTTGTCTCGGTTCTGACGAATGTATGTCACTGCTCTGATGCTTAATCAATGGTATGCCGCCAACACTCCGAGTACTATTCATCACTAGAGTGACAAAACATTCATCTCGGTTCTGATGAATGTATGTCGTTGATCTGATGCTTCAACGATGGTATGTTGCCCGTGGTCCAGCCATTGCTCATCGTGTAATCGACGAAGGTGGTGTCACGGTTCTGATGATCTTGCATCATGAGTTTGATGTTTTACAGTCCGTCAGGATATAGACGAAAAGTGAGCAACGACGTTGATTTCTATGATTCGTTGGTCAGCCAACAATAGATTGTCAAAAGTCCGATGAATGTCCATCAAAAATTGGGGTCAAATTCATTAGTGTATTCCATCCAGCATTGTTTTTAATTGAACAAGAATATCAGTTTGAAGATTGGCTGTCTCCTCATGCAATTTTCCTATCTCATTGGAACCTTTAAAAAGAGTACACTTTCGAATACCTCCTCGAGTATGAGAGAAATTTTGACATAGCTCAGTGATTTCATCAAGTCCCAGTTGGGACACATCTCATTTTCCCATTAAATCTAGGCTCCTTCAAGGATCTTCATCAAGAACTTTGAGAAATATGGTCTTTAGAATCTCCAGACTTATGGCTTCTCTGCCACATCATTTAGATAAGAAGATAAACCTATCTAGGTAATCTTCTAGGATTTCATCTTTATTTTTCCTTAGTTTTAACAGCTATTCCTTCCCATCACTAGTCCTATAGTAACTTTGGTATTTATCTAGAAAGGTAGACTCCATGTCATCCCAAGAGGTTATCGACCCTGAAACTAATCCCATGAACCAGCACATTGTTGAGTCCTCCAAAGTAGAGGGAAAAAGATTTAGTTTTTGGTTATCATTCTTGTAGTCATATGTCTGACACAAGAGTTAAAACTCAAATATAAAATGGTCAGGGTCTTCAGAGAATAAACCTCTAAAGGTTGGCAAAAAGGCTAGTGAATTTTTTTTCATAGTCGTGTCATCATCTGCATCGATAGCAATAAGATAAGTGAATGTGCACGGTAGTGGAGGGTTAGCAACATTTCAACAGTCACCCATGATATTGAATGGGATTTTTTCCTCTTTGAAAGTTCGCTCAAACGGGTGGGGCTCTGGGGTTTGCAAAGGAATATACTCTTCTACAACTATGTGTTCTCTTTCTAGGGTATGTGGGAAGCTCTCAGGTTGATCCTGCTTGATCAATTCTTTAGTAAGTTCTTGATCTAAGACTTCTTCCTCCCTACTTGTGGTTGGTACGTCGGTTGGGGGGTTTTTGGTATGAATCTTCCGTGAGGGCCTTGTTTCTTGACCATGCAGAAAAGGACGCTTAAAGACTATTTTTGTGCCCAAAAGAGGTATTCAAGGTATCTCCTACCAACACTAGAAAAGTAAGTTCCCCGACAATGGCACAAAAAAGTGATAGGTTGTCGTTAGATCCTATCTTTTTAGTTGAAAATGCATCAATTGTGTCGATCAGGTAGTTTTTCAGAGGCTATATGCAATAGAAAACATCTTGACTATCTCTCTAACATTTTCTAAGTGATTGGAACAGTTGAAATGAAACTTAAACTAAGAGGTCACTAAACTAGAAAGTAGGAAATTATTAATCTAGAAAGCATAATGATTAAACTAGAAAACATGGAGATAATTAAACTAAGAAGCATGTAAATTGCTGAAAAGGAAAATCTTGTAAAGAAACTATGAGACATCTAACTAACAACAACTAGAAAACTTAAAAACCTACTACTAACATCTAGTGGTTAACTAGTGGTTAACAGAAAACAACTTAAAAACTTGCAACTAGCAATGAAAGTAAGTGCTCTAAAACTTTAGATAACAAAATTAAAAAATTATAGACTCGATCTACAACCTGTAGGATTAACTTAATAGAGTTTGACACATTAAAATAAACTTCACTCACAATTATCATCTATAAAATGAAGATAAGGAAATTAAAAATGGAATACTTATCTATCTACTCTACAATCCATTGAGTGGACAACTCTCGGGTGCTCCTACACTTAGCTCAGATCACATAAACTTTGTAGCTTCAAGATTACTCCATTCAAGAAGATTCTCTTCACAATACTAATAACTCGAAATGAGATGGGAAAAACTTTCTTTATTCATATTGAAAGTATAACTCAGAAACATACTTTAAGAACACATTGTGATAGCATAACAATATCTCTCTTGTATCATTTCTTCTGACAGTTACATACTTATACAAAAGCTACTAACAAAATCCTATATTTTGGTTGGTAAAGGTTACCACTAAAAAGGTCTTTAACTAAATTCAACTGACTAACAAAATTAAGTCAACTACATAAAATATTAAAGGGCTTGAGATGAGCCATAAAGTCTTCAAAATGAAAATAACAAAAAGCTTCAAGAACTCGATCCACCATGCATTCCCCTAAAGTTCAGGAACCTATTCAATTGTGTTGAAGTCTTCATTGAATTCACTTGGCCCGCATGATGACCAATTTTCCTTAATAAACTATACAATACTTAGAAAATAAACCATTAGGTTAGCGCGAGTTAGATTATTTCAATTAATTTCAAGAAATAAAGATTATACATCTTTTCACAAAAAGCAAGCAATTACTAATCCTAAAGACAATCAATTGGCAAGGTAAATGTGATTGGAAGATATGACGAAGGGTATTCAGTTCATTATATTGATGAGGCTATTTTTACCTCATCAACCTCATGTACTATTAACACACCATCTATAATCTACCTATCATCTACAAAGCCATGCTTTTATTTTCCAATCAATTTTAGAAGGATCTCTTTGAATAATTATACTATAATATTTTAGATGATTTTAATAAATAAATACATTTGAAATTTTTCATAAATTTTATAGAACTTATTGACTTGTTTACAATAGAAACAAGATCATATTTGTAATCTTCATAAAAAATTTAAACATATCCCACATGCAAGTCATTTCAACAAGGTGTACTATATTTTTTAACTAAAACATAGTCACCTTCACCTCCCTCTTATAGTAGAATTTGATTATGAGGTTAGGGCTCTTTTGATTTTGTATACATTGATAAAAAAGTTGAAATAGCTTGGTCATGGTTGAGAGCAATTTTGTCTATGTTTCAAGAACTTTAAATTTTGATGATTTTTTGTGTTATCCTTAGTGAGGACATGTGATAGAAAAGCACACATGAGACATCATGTAATTATTTGACTATGGAGAACTGGGGAAGAAAAAGGGTGAGAAGAAAGATCCCTGGAAAATTTATGGAAATCATAAGAAAGGAATATCCGAATCCAAAGGAAGGTTGGAGTGTTGGAATTGTAGGAAGAAAAGACACCTAAAGAACGAATGTCGATCTCGAAGGGGAAAACAAGGAGATGGACTCCAATAAAATAATAAGGATGAAAATTAAGTAGGTGATGTGTTGCAAGATGATGTAATCTTTTCATTAGATAATATTACTAATTCTTGGGTTTTGTAATCACAGGATTCATCTCATGCTACAATCCATATGAAATATTTTCTAGACTATATTCAAGGTGATTTTGGATAAGTTTATTTGGGTGATGATGAATGATGTAATTTTTTTTTGAAAGGGTAAGATATATATAAAATTAGATAATGGAAACTAATGGTTGTTGAAATAGGTGGGGCACATTCCTAATTTGAAAATAAATCTGATTTTAGTAGGACAAATGGGAAGTGAAGGTTGTACAACTACATTTATAGACAATTTGTAGAAGATTACTAAAAGATCATTGATAGTAGAAAAAAGAGAAAAGGTAGGTATATTGTATTTATGTAGTGGTAATTTTTAATTTTGTATTTCTTTAGCTTCTATAGGAGAAAATACAACATTGTGGCACCATAGGCTTGGTCAATGAGCAGATAACAAGAGCAATGAATTAGAGAAAAAGATGAAAAAACATGTTTCTATATCTACAAGCAAAGAGAAAGAATAGATAGATGTGGAATTGAATGAATTGAAGAAAACATTAGATGAAAGCATAAATAAATATGATAATAAAAGAGCCACATCAAAAAAATTTTTTAAAAAGTATCAAAATCCAATGCTTCAACAAATACATTAAAATCCAATCTAGATAAACATAAGGAAAAAGAAAAATTGTGGGAACAAAAAATGGAGGAAGAGAGAAGAAACACTAAAAAATTTGATGTTGGAACTGAAGAAACAAGAAGATAAAATAAAGTATTCCCAAAAAAAATTAACTTAATTTTGTAGAGAAACAATGAAGAATATGAAAAAAAGGTTTTGGGAGGAAATAATATTGATCATTTGTTTAAATTTTTTGAATTGATTAATTATCTAACAGTATATAATAGGAAGATCACACAATATATTTTTTATAACAAAAACGTGAATTCAAGAGAGAAATTTACAAATCAAATTTTACAAACATTCTACACGGCCAAAGATAATGAATTGTCATCCAAAGGAATTCAGGACCAGATTGACGCCTTGATGAATGCATCATCTATCATTCAAAAAAATTTTAAGATATGTGAAGCAACCAAATTTTTGGAACATGCTTCCAGAAATATGCATAAGTTGTTGGAAATTGGAAGGTTTTCATAGATGTCAACAATGAAATTTTGATGATTGTCAGTGATGTTCAATACTTGTTCAGATCAGTATTTTGGTTTGGCTTATCTTAATTTTTAAGATTCTTTCCAAATCTGATATTATGGTCTATCTTGACATCATTTGAATCCAGTGACAAGATTTTAGTTGACTTGGCTATACGGTTGGAAAGATATTGTCACTAGTATTTTGGAAAATAATGTTCTACTTATATACTAGTTCAATATTATTGCAAGTATGGATGTGTTTGGTGGTGTTGTCATTAATTTTGTCATTGATGTCAACATATTTTAAGCTCGTTGTAGATGGTAATTGTATAGTTGAGATACTATAGAAGTGCTTAGAGTACATGGAGCTATATTTATGAAGTTGTAGTTGTGTTTTTGCCAAGTGATTTTGAGAAAATTTGAAAAATAATAAAAGTGGTGTTGAAGTGTGTGTTCTAACCATGATCATAGTCTTGTGCAAATGTATAAGTTTGTTCACGAGTTTTAGCTTTTGGCTTGATGGAGAGTAAAATATATGTTCACCGGTGTGTGAACTAGTTTGGCAAAACTATCTAGTTGAGGACTGGGAGAATTTTTTTGGCTACATAGTCTTCTGATATTTGGTTTAAGATCTTGTGGATCTAGGAGATGATTCTTACTATTGGTTTTTGTGTTCTGACAAAATTTCTTGTGGTTTAGCACTCTGAAAGACCTGCTCCAGAGCTCATGTGCTTTTGTTGGTTGGTCTGGTTGGACTAGTGAAGAGTTATCTGTGAATGAAGTTTGTTGTAATTGTTTTGGATGTACCTGAGGCATTCTCAGAGTTTGTAAAATGTTTGGTGAAGCGTGTTGAGTGATCCACATCCGATCATCTTGTCGGAGATGCGTGTACTTCAAAGATCATTTTTGTTTTCATTAGGTTTGGTCGACTTGATGTCTATACATTACATTAAGTTTTTTCATCAACTTAAGGAAGCACATGATTGATCCAAGATGTTGTTTGGATCCTAAATTAAATATGTAATTGGTTCTCTCTCATTCATATCCACCATGAGAATGTTGAGTAGCCAACCTAGTTTGAATTTGTAAATGAAATTGTATATCTGACCTTGGAAAATGTTTTTAGGGTTGAAGATGGTATAAAAGTAAATCAAGTTGTGGTGAATTTGATATCCATCCATCCACGGATCGAGAAAGTAAGTGAAGTGTGTGAACAAGTGTGAAAAGCAGAGAGTGGAAGAGAGAATTGAGGCAATAGTATTTTAAGGTGTTAGATTCTTGAAAGAAGTGAGCTAATGGTGACTACAATCTTCTAATCAAGTTGCGAATGTGTGGAACCCTAGTGGTGGCTCTTCATTTATCCTTTCTTTTTTATAGGAAGTGAGCCTCCTTGGGGATAGTGAGTCCTTTGTATCTAGGTAGTGAGCCTTTGTGTCTGGTATTGCCTTACTACTATATTGTGAGTTAATCATCAACGTGGTTTTTCCCTCATTTTTTTTTCCATGTAAATCTGGTGTCTCTGGTGTTTACTTCCTGTTATTTGCATTTCATGTTTACACTTAATAATAGTTTGAAGTTAAATTGAAAATATTAAGTTTATAAGTAAAGTGATTTGATACAACTAATTCACCCTCCCTTCACAATTGTCTTGTACATTCCAAAAATTGGTATCAAAGCCAAGTTCCTCGATAAAAAGCTTAACCACTTGAGGTAGATCAAATGGCGCACAAGTTTCAGACTCTTCTTTTTGATGCAGCCGATTATAGTGACTAGAAAGAACAGATGTGAGGTCATTTCATTTCACTCAGTTTCAATACTTGGAATGTTGCGAAGATAAAGTATGTGATACCAACAACTGGTCCTTCCTCTACTGATGAGATTGTAGATTATGAGGAGAATGAAAGGGAAAGGTATGCTATCTTTAGTGCTCTATCTAAAACCGAAAGAACAAAAGTTATTTCTCTAGCTATTGCTCATGAAGTATGGATAAAATTGAAAGATATTTATGAAGGGAATGATAGAGTAAGGTTGTCAAGGAAACCAACTACTAAGCGAAAATTTGAGAACTTGAGAATGGAAGATGGAGAAGACATTGCAAGCTATTATCGAAGAGTTGAACTTATATCAATTGAAATCAAGAATCAAGGTGGTGCCATGTCAGATGAAGATATAATTGAGAATATCCTGATGACCCTACCAGAGAATTATAGTGACAAAGTATCTACTCTTGAATAATCATATGATCCAAAGAAATTTACTAAGGAGCATCTATTTGGTGTCTTGACTACATTTGAGATGAGAAAATTTCCAAGAGAGAAGGAGAAGACTGAAACAACTTTTAAAGCAATGAAGATAGGAGATGACTCAGATGATGATGATTCAGAATATTTGGAAACAAATTTCACAAGGAGATTAAAGAAAGGTACTGGTAAATACAAAGGTAAGTTTCCTTTTAAGCATTTTAGTTGTGGAAATATTCATCATTATGCATCAAGATGTCCTAATAGAGCTATGTAAAAGAAGAATAAGGATAATAATAACAATTACAAAGAAAAAAATGATAGGAAGCTCAAGAAATTGTATTATGTCAAGGAAGATGTAGGAATTTCTAATAATGAATCTAACTTTGAGGAGGATAAAGATGAATGTTTGTTTCTAGCCCTAGAAAATAAATTTGTGTCTACTAACCATGGAAGATGTGCAAAGGAATCTAGTTCAGAGAGCAAGAAGGATGAAATAGAAGGTACTTTGGTGACCACCTTTTATGCTAGATAGGATCAATACTTTTGGGTAATTGACAGTGGACGTTCAAATCATATGACTAGAGATAAGAGTGAGCTCACTAAACTTGAGAATTATGATAGAGGAGTAGTTATGTTTGGAGATGATTCTAGTGATAAGATTGTTGGTAAAGGAAAAATTAGCTTCGATGGGAAACATTATACTAATGATGTCTATTATGTAAAGGGTTTAAGGCATAATCTCTTAAGTGTTGGAAAAATGTGCAGCAAAGGTTTTAAGCTTGTGTTTTAGGATAACACTTGTGAGATTGGAAAAGGATCTGGAACTGTGATGCCAACTAGAAGAAGAACTCATGGAAACATCTATCAAATTAAGGGTGGTAATGGTCAGTGTTTTGTTTCTCAGATTAATGAGAGTTGGCTCTAGCACTAGAGGATGGGACATGTGAATTTTGATAATCTGGTCAAGATCAATTCTAGGGAAGTTGTTAGAGATCTGCTTAGAATCACAAAGCCTTCAAATTCAATTTGCAAAAGTTACAAGTTGGGAAAACAAACCAGAAATAGTTTTAAAGGAAAGGAACAATCATCTACCAAAATGATGGAATTAATCCATACAAACCTATGTGGTCCTACAAGAACAAGAATCCTAAATGTTGACAAGTATTTTATGCTCTTAATTCATGATTACTCTAGAATGACATGGGTTACATTTTTTAGAGAAAAGGCCCACGCTCTTGATATATTCAAGGTGTTTAAGGAAAGAGTAGAAAATGCAGCAAACATAAAGATCAAATGCTTAAAGTATGATAGAGGTGGATAATTTACATCTGGTGAGTTCAATGCATTCTATGAAGAGCATGGCATAAAAATACATTATTCTGCTCCTAGAACCTCTCAACAGAATGGAGTTGTGGAAAGAAAGAACCGTTCTATTCAAGAGGCTTCTAGAACTATGATGAAGGAATAAAATGTTCCTGATGTGTATTGGACAGAAGCAATCCACACTAATTTTTACCTTCTTAACAGAGTTCATATTATAGGTAACAACACTAAGACCCCTTATGAGTTATGGACTGGTAAGACTCCTACTATTAAATACTTTAAGGTATTTGGAAGTAGATGCTACATTAGAAGAGATTATGAAAATGTTGGAAAGTTTGATGCTAGATGTGATGAAGGAATTTTTATTGGATATTCTAATAGCAGCAAAGCATATAGATTCTTTAATAAGAGATTGAGGAAAATAATTGAAAGTGCTAATGTAAAGGTTGATGAAGCTATGTATAGACCAGTGGAAATAAATGAATTTGAACCTGATGATCCTATCTATGGGCAAGTACAAGAAGAAGAAAAGGAAGAGAAATAACAAAGTGATTGTTGACGCAGAATTTTGCATCTAGCAGTAGTCTCATGGGAAACTTAGCTATTGGGGGACATTGTCCGCTAGCTAAGTGACCTTTGGGATTTTACCGAAGCCGGATCTTTATTTAGTGGGGGGGGAGTATAATGTTAGAAAGATAGCGAAAATATAAAATATAAACTATAGGCGATGTGCCAAAATCTTAGAAAAATTCACCAGAGCACAATGCAGAATGCAAAGGCCCGAACCACTAAACTGTTGTTCATCGAGTTATTTTTCTCAAAAGCACTTAAAATGTAAGAGTACCTCTAATTTGCATAACATAATCTTAGCATAACCTTATCTAACATAGAAGAGTTGAAAAAACATGATCTATATTCATTGAGTTATGAAGGATTACAGAAGCTGAAGAACAGGCATTCATAAAATAAAAGAAGATAACAGCACAGACCAATAGTCTCACTAAATGCATGAAAAATAGAAAGGCCGAATTTATTTGGCACAGTCTAGAGTTTTCAAATTAAATAAAACTATTACAAAGGCTTTCTTCCCAGTGTTTGGGAATTTTTTGCTGCTTAATTAACAACCTAATAAAGAGAAACATGGTCGAATTTATAGGCTAGTCCATCGCCTGAGACACACCGAGAGAAGGAAAACCGTGAGTAGAGACCGACGGCCCAGATCATCTCGAACCATCACAGTAAACATCGATCACCTAGGAGCACGCCAGCGAAGCCATGAAAGGAAATAGAAAACCACATAGCAGTGAAAATGAACATGTAGCACCACAAAAGAAAATGTGAAAGCAGGTGAGTACAATAGGCACAGTAGCAACTCCAAGGTAAATGACTCAACAGTAACCACCACATGTCACGTAGACAGAGCCCAAAAAAAATTCAAAGAGATGCCCAGTGAAAAGCTCCGAGAGGGAGGCACGTGGAGCGCATCGAGTGAAAGAAAGTACAAGGTGAGCCCAGTTTGGAAAGTAGCCATAAAAAAGCCACGTGGCACGCAGACGAACATCGGTGAAAAGCGAAGTGACCAAAAAAATAGAAAGCTTCGTGAGGAAGCCATGTGGAGAAAGTCGAGGGCAGTGAGCATTTGAAAAGTAAGGCTCAACTACAAAGATAAAAACCGCAAAGGCTTGGAATTTTTTTGTGGAATAGTTTGGTGACTCATAGGGGCATTTCGCTCGCAACCTCGAAAGGGTAGCCTACAGACTGGTCTAGACTTTGTTCGATGGCGCAGAGAGAGCTCACGGATTCTCATGAGCCAGTCTAAGATCGATAACTGCCTTGAAAGGAAATCCACCTGATACTTTCATTTCCAATTCCAATTGGAAAAAGAGCTGTGTGAGTTGATGCACAATCCCTTCAATTTCCTTGGTGGTCAGAGATTGATCAAAAGATTGGGTGATAGGAAGGTCCTGCTTCTTCTCCTTGATCATAGCAACAATGTGTTCCACACCCACTACCGCCTGATATGCAATGAAGGGCGAAGGAAGGCCTCTCTGAGTTAAGTGGGAAAATTTTGCCTGCATGTCACTGGTAACCTGATTTAGCGGAGCCTACATTCTGCTACCTACTGAACAGCCTCATGCATAGAGATGAGGATACTTATGCCCATGGCCATCGTTGTTCGGTCCTCGATGCCCATGCTGCTCAAAGCTTCATCAGAAGCTATATACAACTTGCCCAATAAAATCCTAGCCTTTGAAACCTTGTCAGAAGTTAACTCCTGAACCCGATGTATTGTTTCACCTACTATTCTACAAAGGCTAGCCACTTGCGCCATAAATTTTAAAGTGGGTTGAAGAGTAAGACACAATGCCTTCACCTTTTCCTAGTATGATGCATACAAATATTTGGAAATCTCCAATGAGGTCATATGGGGCGCAAGAGGTTGGGTCTTTTGGGTAGCCAATTCTGCTACTCAAAATCGCCTTCAGTTCTAACAAATTTCTATCCAATATGGACACCCGCTCCTTTAGAGTGGAAACCTCTTTTTCTTTTCTTCCAAGGCCAATTCGGCCCACTTTTCTTTTTGAGTTTCCAACTCCAAAGTGGCATTCATTTCATGAATTTCAGCATCTGTGCTCTAGCGGAGCTCCTTCATTCCTTCACTTAGCTACTCCGATGGAGTGCAGAGTTTTTCCTCACTTGCTCGGCTATGCACGACCTCGTGCTGGAGAGTCGGAACAATCTCTGTGCTCTTAACTTGCAACTCCTTGATTTGACTTTTGAAGGAACTCCTCTCCTTCTCCAGATGACTTATTTCGTTCTCCTAGGCTTTAAACTTGTTTACCCTGATATCGACCTTACCCTTGAGCTCCAATATTTGATCATCCCTTTTCTTCGCCTACCAGTTGAGCTTGAGATAATCAGTGGTCACTATTTTCTGGTTCTCCTCCATTAGCTTGACCTTATCTCATGGGCGGGCCTGTTGCAAGTCTATCTCGATAGCATTTATAGAGTAATCACTCGGTAGCATTTCCCTTACCAGTTTAATCACATTGGAAGTGATTTTTGCAAACATCAAGGAATTTTGAGTTTCATTGAATACAGTTTGCAAGAGAGGCTCTTCCTACATGGTTGTGTCCTTTTGTCTTTTTTTATTTATCCAGTTGGTGCAGGTGCTCTTGTTTGCATCTACCTGCGAAAAAATATTACTAGGCAGGGATACGCAGGCCACCAGCAAAAGGGAACTCCTATGGGACGGCCAGTGGGAAAGACAATATACTCAATGCATCAGAAATTTTGTTGGGCCTCATTATAATGGTCGGGGAGAATCATGGAATAAATTGGCCACTCGGAGAGGATGATAGTGCAGTGTAGGGAAAGACTGGAGATGCACCAACTGCAGAGCTGGCCCTTAGAGATAAAAAATTTTGGCTCATGAGCCCAGTACTTACACCAAATTGTGTTCAAGGTAAGGGATGGAAAGCAGAGGATGGAAGTGGGAAACCAAGAGGGGTAAGACTTGACTGTCCGAGATATCTAGTGATAGCATTTTGATTTAATAACTCTTTGAGAATGGACTCCAAAGATTGACCCAAGGGAGTAAAACTTCGTTGATTTGAATAATATGAAGATTTGGGTGTATTTGAATTTTGATTATTGCCAAAATTATTTCCATGATTGTTAGTTGTGTTCCCTTGATTGGAAACATTGCCTTGGGTGCTAGAATTTCCAGCATTATTGCTATGTTGAACACCTGACACATTAAAGATGGTAGGCTTCGCATTTACGTTGTTAGCACCTACTAAGCCATCATTCACAACATTTTTATTTAGGGTCCAAAATCATGACTTGTCAGTATTGTTACTATGGTTGTTGTTGTTGTTGTATGAATTTGAACCCACTTTATCATTTTTTAAAACTCCACATTTGATCAAAGCACCTTCGATAATAATTGCGTTTTCAATCAATTCTTCAAATGATTGAGGACAATGAAGGTTCATTCTATAACTCATTTCTTGATTCAAACTATCAATAAAGATCTCCATCTTTTCTGTTTCAGGAATAGGGCGGGAGTATCTAGCAAACACCCTTCTCCACCTTTGTAAAAATGTAGTGAAAGATTCCCCTACATTTTGTTTTACTTTACAAAGATCAAGCATGGTTATCTGGTGTTGGATGTTGTAGGAGTACTATGATATAAACTTGTTTATTTACTCCTCAAAGGTTTTGATGGGGGGGGGTGATCTTTGAAAGCCACTCAATGGATTTTCCACCCAGACTTCATGGAAACAAGCACATTAAGTAGGTATCTTCATGAGAAAATTCTAAGCTCATATTTCAGAAATCCCTCACATGCTCAATGGGGTCAGTTTTCCCATTATACCTATCAAATTTAGGGATTTCACAATGTTTTGGAAAATGAATCATTCGAAGACTCTTATCAAATGGATAAGGACATATGTCATCCAAAAAATACTTCTTTGTTGTACCCCCTTGCATTTCTTTTATTTTCCCTTGTAATTCCTTTATCTATTGAGCAAGGGCACCAAAATCATTGAGAGGAATTTTGGGATTCTCTTTAATCCCTTCTGTGTCAAAATCAGCACGTAACTTAGCTCCCTGACTAGCTAATGAAAGGAAGTATCTTTCCTTGTTTCGTTCTAAAATCCTTTCCATAAGAGTATGGAATTGGGGATCCTGTTCTGCTTCTTGCAGCTTTTCTTCTGTTATCTCTTCAGAATTTTGAACTACGCCAAGGAATCTCTTCCCTCTCACTATTATCACCCATTCCACTTACTATGCTTTTGTCTTTCTTTATGTGCTTTTGAGATCTCATGACAACAGGCATAAACGTTACCCAAATTCTCCTAACCTTGATCAAAGGGGTGAAATAGTGCAAATGTTTGATGGATATGAAAGTCAGGATAGAATGAAGATTCTATGACTTAAAAGATTTTTATTTTTTTTAATCTTTAGCTCGTGATTCCTTGGTTGGAAAGATGAAAATATTGTTGGAAGGAATTAAACCAAAGATCAAAAATATAGATGATTTTGCACTTTGCAAGGTTTGATCAAAGCTTCGTAAAAAGATGGCTTTAATAGATGCCTAATGTGCTTGAGTTCTCTATTGCAAAATTTGACTGGGAAGAGTAGCGTAGGTAATTGCAGGTTGGGGAATATAAGAAGAATGAATATTCTGACTATGGTTGTGCCTTTGAAAAAGGGCTCTTCTTTGAAAATAGGCTCATGAGTACAAAGGTTCTACAGCATAATCATCAGTGAAACCTCTAATATAGTCGTGATATCGGTGAATAAAGGTCCTGTGTTCAAGCAAGACCTTTCGACTTTGGTATAGAAATATTCTCTTGTTCAATAACTTCTTATAACCGAGGGACTCCTTTGGCTTTCTAATCTTTCTTTCTAGAGACTTCTTGACAAAGTTTGTAGACTTCCAAACTCTAAGCATGGGAAAGACTAGGCTGATAAGACTTGATTTCTGAATGTCATAAAATTACCTAGGCTCAGAAAATGGATGCGCCAAAATAGAGACTGAATACGCCAAAACAGATATCCTATTGCACCAAGACAGTTACTAGATGCGCCAAAACAGAGAATATATGCACCGAAACAAAGCACAGATGTGCTGGAACAAAGCATAGATGCGTTGAAATAGAGCACAGATGCGTCGAAGTAGAGCACAGATGCACCAAAACAAAGCAGCAATCCACTGAATTAGAGCAGCAATGCGTCAAAACAGAGTAGTAATGCACCGAAACAGAGCAGCAATGCGTTGAAACAGACCCGGGATACACTAAAATATCCCCTAGACCTCTGAGATAGACATGTTTGGATAGTTTTGATATTTTTGGATGATCTTAATCTAATTTAAATGTGAAAAACACAACATAGAGAAGCATACAGTTGTTTTGTTAATCCTAAAACAAAGAGTGTATGTCATTGAGATTTTCATAGGTTTTGAACAAGATAAGCAATTCAGTCAGACTCACTCTTAATTTGTCAAATAGGTCATCATAGTAACCACAACCCATAGCTTAAAATCGCGTCAACTCACACAGCCATGTCACCCCCTAAAGGGCACCCATTTTTTTATCTTTTCTAGGTGCGTACTCAAGGTGATGGAAATGGATACTGAATCGCCTGAGCAAAAAATCTGTGGCGACTATATGGTGAGTGTCTTGGGGGAAGATTCTTCCCTCCCCTTGCACTGTGATTAAACTAATGTTTGGTTATTGACTCAGCTAGCTTTCTACACTATGGTTCATAGTCAAGGTTTCCGTTCGGCACGATAATAGATAAACTCCATCAGGAGACCTCCCAACCTTTAGAACAAAGGTTTTGGGGATGGTTATCTTTGCTCACTATCATCGAATTGCGAACTTTCCCTGAATTCATTTTTTATTATAGTGGGTTGGAAAATCTGGCTTTGGTTCTTCCCACTTAGGTCGTTCCCGTAGGGTGAGTACTTTCTCCCACTATGGCAGGCCCTCTAAAGGATGCAAGAAATTGTAAACATTGCATGAAAATGAAAAGGCAGTCTGGTATTTTGGTCACCCAATTAAGGGGAGAGCATAGACCTATTGCCACAAACAAAGCAAACAATCTTCTTTTTATAGCACCAAATGACAATGATTTAAACTAAGTGAAGATGTTGCTTCACAATAGGCATGGAGTTCATTTTAATTGCAAAAAATAGTATGTGGTGACTATCCTAGGATTGATATATTCCAAATTTCTATCCTAGGATTGGTTCATTTCCTTAAAAATTGAAAATAAGAATTTTGTCCGCAGATGGCGTCGGAATCAAAATTTTTGTTTTACAAATTCCCTACGTGTGCTAGGATAGACCCCCAGATGTGCCAAAACAGTTACTGGATGCGCTAAAAGATCACTATGGGATGCGCTGAAACAGTCTTTGAATGTGCTAAAATAGACTCGGGATGCGTTGAAATAGACTCGGGATGCACTGAAACAGTTTCCCGATGCAATGAAAATAGGTTGGGGATGCGCTGAAATAGGACCGGGATGCACTGAAATAAAGCTCAGATGCACCAAAGCACGACTCCAGTCCATCACCTATCACCTATCAAAATATTTTCTGCAATAAAAAGATTAAAAATGGAGGGATGCCCCACAGTGGGCACCAAAAATGTGTGTTGGAATAAGTGGACTAATCAAATAGCAAACTAACACAACGAGGAGACATTAGATTGAAAGAAAGCTAATCTAAAAATCATAAATGCAAACTCTCATGGCAACAACTTCTTCAAATTTGTCTCATTGTCCTCTATATCCAAAGATTTGATAAAAGATGTTGGCTCTCAATTGTGTAAGCAGCAGCTTGTTGAAATGACAACTTAGGAGAACGAGATTGATTAAAAATGCAATATTTATGACTATATGATTTAAGCTATGGAATTAAAATTCTATGATGCTAAAATGCTCAATTTTGGCGAAGTTGATCTGGAAGACAAAAATTTTTTGCTAGGGAGGTCGTACGACCTTCCCAGCACGCACTCTGAGGCGATATTTTTTCAAAAACATAAAAAAAAAAAAAAAATAGGGGGCACCACCAAATCGCTGCCAACAAAGCAGTGCCACAATGGTGCACCACCCACGGAGCAAAGCTTCGGCAGAGCCCGCCAACCGCATGGTTGCGGTGCCTACCTGGGCTAGCGATGACCGCCAGCGACGGCGGTAACCGCTAGCGGTGACCACCAGCCATCTGGCTAACCGCCGACAAGTTCTGGGTGTTTTTTTATTTTTATTTTTGTAAATAATTATGCGCGAGTGTCACATGGGTGACCAATGCCTAGCCTTGGGGGCTTGTTTTTTTTGTTGTTTTTGCAAAATAAGCAAAATTGGGAAAACGGACTTAACTTTCCGCTCGGTTGTCAAAATTTGGCAAATGAGATATTTTTGGAAAGCTAGTTTCGAGCACTATCCAATAGTACTGGTTATACTATCATATTTTGTATCTGGTTATTTTAATTATTGTTTGAAGTTAGATGTTCATTTTGTGCTTCTGAGCTCAGAACTTTTTGCTACGATGTCCGATTTTCGCTATCTTTACGGCATTGGAAAGGTATTGAGGAGCTCTATGTTGTTGTCCATGCACTTTTTCTGTATCTATCCTAGGTTGATTTCTTAGTCCATATTTGGCCCGATGGGTTGTTTGGAGATTACTTGGATATTTTGGTAGTTGGGAGAGTGCAACTTGCATCTTTGCACTTCATTTCAGTATCACATCATTCATATCATCTACTGTTTCCTCATGGATTCCAGGGTTGTTCTAGTTCAGATTTTTTGAGTGTTCTGTGGCATCGGGTTTGTTGTTGCATTATTATGATTCTAATATGGTTTCTTGTAGACAAAAGTATCTTTCCTTGCTTGATGGATTGCAGTTCCATTGTTACTCTACAGTGTTCTTCCAGTACTTCTTTGTAGCAGTTATCTCATTGTAGGGGGGTTGTCCCACTAGGGTTTTTCCCTCTCTACCTCATTATTGCATTTGTACATGGGTACCTGATCAAGCCTTATTGTCGGAACCCATTCATGCTTTCTTGCATTCATCTTAGTTTTAGGTGTATGCTTATTTAGTCTCCCTAAGTTGCACTTATGGGGGGGTGTTAGTGTAATTAATATTTAATTACACTTGCATAACTTTACTTAGGTTTTTCTTAGGTAATAATTAGTTTACTTAATTAATAAGTAAGATTTATTTAGTTGAGCTATTTTGAGGTCAACATGAGGGTTGCATACTTTTATTTTATAAAAAAAATCATCTCATTATAATCTTTGAATTCCTAAATATATCAATTTGCACATCTTCATCCAAAGCTCTGCTTTTTCATTATTTTTCTCTTTTGTGGAAGGTGTTTAGGTTTGCATGGCTGATCTTGGTTTCTAACATCCGGCTATAGAGAAAACTGGCATAGATGAAAAAGCAGGAGTAGATGAAGAAGAGACTAGAGACATGGTAGAGAGAGAAGAGGGAGGACATGTTACCTAAGGCTCATGAGCAGCTGCAGATGTTTCAACTACTTCCTCCATCAGCCGCTCTTCTTCTCCATCGGACTCTCTGGTTCATTGTCACTTTTTCTCTAGAGAATCATCAAGGTCAACAATGACCCGCCTTCTGCCACTAGTAGTCTTTACCCGCTTCCTTGTTAATTTAGAGGAGCTGGATAGCTCTGATGTTTGTGCATGTGAATCCTCCTCCTGCGCAAGCTGTTTACCAGTATCCTTCTCATGCATTGGATTCTCGACAACGATAGGGGGTTTCTGAGTTACTTCCTCCCTAGGCTCCATGGCAATCTCTTCCCTTCTATAATGTTGCACGGATGTTGAATGGTTCGGAGACCTTTCGAAGTCTAGATGCTCCCTCTCCTAGATATCATCAAATCTTTCATCAAGGACCACTTCTTCTTGAAGCTTGTCAACTACTAGAGTCTCCTACTAGTATATCCAGAAGTCTCGAATCTTCCCGGATGTCCAATTGAGCTTTTTCAATTGGGTGCATAGAGACGAGTTGACCTTCTACCTTGGATTGGCTTTCCCCGTGATTTAGTAAAAGTTCACTCATGGTGGTTGCTCATCCACAATAGGAAAATATTCAAGGCCTATATATAAACCTAGATCCCCCTCCTCAACATTTCTCCGGGGATCCCAGAATGGTCAAGGCGAATGTGGGATTTTGATGCCAACCCCTAATAAATTATTTACGAGGTTTTAATGCTAGGTATCATTTGTCAACACTAACCCGAGATGACTCAACTTTGAAAGCAAAATCTCTAAAGTATCAATCTTCAAAGTCCTTTTTCTTGATCAACGACATAGAACCAAACATGATTGGCAGCAGCAAATAGGAGGTTAAATGTTTCCTACCCAGTAATCATTATCAATAGTACATAGCTTCCGCATTGCATCCAAGGCCAGCACTCTGTCTGAAAGAAAATGAGAGAGCCGGAATGGCTCTCGGGTGAATCCTCGCATGCAACGTATGGTGAAATCCATGTCAAAGAACCAATCACAACATGGTACAAGCTTTCCCAACCAGGACTTCTGTCGGGGTGATATGCGTGCGGTCATATTGATGTCAGCTCCATCCAAAGCCCTCAGAGTTGGGGTCAAGAATAAATCCAAAAGGCATAGTAATCAAAGGTTTTTGACATGATAGGAGTCCATGTCGAAACTAGCTTTATCAAGCTGCCTTCATCAAAAATAGCCAGAGACATAAATGTTGAAAAATAATCTGGATTCTGGTGTAATATCAAGTAGGCCGAGAAAGAGGAATACCTGAACCTAGAACTGATTGGGAATTCCTGCAGCTGCTACCAAGTCCCATCACTAACAACTCTTGTAAAATCCAGAAGCGAGGGCACATTGTTCTTCCTCAACATAAAATTGAGGCACATTTGGGACTCGAAAATGTGCTTGTTTGTATCTACACCACACACCAGTGCCAGCATAGAAGTGATAGAAGAAGACCCACCTTTCAAAGCCTTCAGACTAAATGGAAATTTGGACGGTGTTGATTTACTTGTCGGCTGATTAATTTTGGCGTGGTAAAACTGCTACGCCTTTTGGAGTGCTCCCTACTTCTCATGCATCCTGTTTACTTCAAAAATCTCAACATCTTGGGTCAAGGGGAGTAAGACACACAACATATCTTGAATAGCATCAGGGCTAATGACTACCCTAAAATTAGTGTCACTGATCACTCTAGTGTCTAGGTCAAACCCTATCTTGCATATTGCCACAATTTTGGGGCAAGGGTGCACCAAGGGAACCATGTACTATGGGAGCCCACAGAACCATAGATGCTTGTTCAAAGGGTTTGCTACATTCTTCATTTTCTCGCATGCTGCCTCCCTGAGGCTCTTAAGATTATCTAATAACTCAGGATCAAAGACGTTATCCAAATCCTCCGCAACCAAAGCCTGATCTGTGTGAGGAATTATGTTTAGTATTCTCGGGTCCACCTGACTAGTGAACGGCCAGCAAGGCTTTGTGGGGATGCCTAGAGTAGCATAAGACTCCTTGTCATAGAGATGCATGCAGGGCACCCTCCTTATTTGCTCGATTATACTTGCTGGGGCCAGGGCCTGTGTTGATTTCTCTGCAATCTCATCCATTTCGGTATTCGTAAGAACTTTTTTGCAAACTTTCACAAACGACTTAACTTTTTTGAAAAATTCTTTCTCTTACGAATGCCTTAGTTATTTTATCTTTAGATAACTCCTTGCAATAAATGTGCTCTGTATGCCTAACCTACCTTTTTGATCTTCATGAAAAATGATCGAGAAGGGTACGTGCTAGCCATTCATACCTAGTTTCCATATGCATCACCAGCCTTTCATGTGTGTGAAAAGATTGCCAACCTGCCAAATTTCCCTCTACATTTAAGAGACAAATTTTTGCATGAGGTGGCACCTGATTTTCTTGAATGATGAACCAAGAAAACCTTGCAAAAACTCCTTCGCAAGCTTTGTGCATTTACTGATTTTATTGAACGTACTAGGGTGCATCGCCCAATAGCCTGTCTTTAAGATTTTCCTTGATTCAGATGGGATAGCGGCTACTTGTGTTGGCACCTGGCCAACCTCTAATGAATTTGGCAACTTGAACAGAGCAAGTTGCAGCTATACTTGCATATTCCCATCACCTCACATGCCGCAACACTGAAAATTGAGGCTTGGCGACACACTTTGGCTCAGTCGTAATTATACTCTACCTCGGCTGGTGAACCCTGGCCAGTCTATAAATAACACCCTTAGCAGCATTGCAAATCATAATGTTTCTTAGCATTCCTAGCTTAGCAAGGTTTTCTTATCTTAGTAATTTCATTTTTCTAGCCAAAATAGCAAATAGCATGGAAACACCAATAAGGTTAGTCTACAAGAACACTCAAGCTACCTTCTTAGGAAAAATTAGGTGCAGGCACCTAAAGCGTATGACAGGTGTGAAAAACCTATTGTATGTGAAGACAATTAAGTGGGTTCTAGATAAAGATTGCGTAGAGTATGAGGAACAATACCGAGTAAACACTAGCATCTGCTCCCACTTTGTTGCCTTGTTGCTAGACATCAACGTTTCCAAGCACAAGATCTTAATGCTGATGAAGCAGGTTTTCCCTCGACGCTACCTCAGAGGTCTGGAGAAATTTGTGCACATGGCTCAATTTGATCGTAGGATCCCTTCAGTTCATAACCTTCATCTGCTGCAACTGCATGGACAACATGTTCCAACCAGGCCCTTCCTCTGTGGCTTCAAATTGGAGACTCATGAGGAGCATCATGCAAAGGTCTGCGATGGCTGCCACTTCATCATGCATGTGCATTATATTGAACCATTCCAAAACCTCTAGTGGTATGAGGATTTTGAAAGAATGGTGTTCCCTAATCTCACGCTACGTGTTGCTGCAATTGATGGTCCTTCCCATTGATATTCTGAGAATGAAAATGGTCCCCAATTTTTTTCTTTTTTAGCTTTCAAGCTCTGCTTCATAGTGGACATATGTAGATATCGATACAATGCCACTGGCCCCTACCTTATATAATGTAAATTTTTGGCCAATATATATAATATATGTTTTTTCAGAAATCTTGGCTCATTTACAATGTTCTTTCAATTTCTTGCACTATTGGTATTATCATAAAGCACTGAGAAGATCCAAAATTTTAAAGCAGGAAAAATTAATTACATATTTACAATTTACACAACCTTCACACAGGTAGAATTAATGAAATTTTTTAAGATGTATTCAATTAACTGGAATACTTAGGGCGTTACCTTCTTTGTCTTCCAACTCGAAAGAGTTGAACTATTTACACAAGGTAATTTTGAAAGGACCTTCCCAGAGGCTGTCAAATTTTTTGTGTTGGCCGGGCTTTGCTCCACACTCATTGAACTTGAGCACCAAGTCCCCGCATTGTAACTCTTGATCCAGCACGTTTTTATTAAACCATTTCTTTACGACCTGCTGGCAGTTGTTCATCGCCTCAAGGGCATGCTCTCTTTTCTCTTGTACCTCAAGTAGCTCAGAAAACCTCACCTCCATTGCTCCATTTTATTCAATCTCCAAAGATTTAAGCAACTGCAGGGTAGAGATTTATGTGGCAATAGGTAGCAACGCCTCCTTCCCGTACACCATCTCATAAGGAGATGTCTTCAGTATCTGCATCGGCATGATTTGGTCTGCCCACAACACTGTCCAGAGATCCCTATGCCAATCTTTCTAATGTTTCAAGCCTATTTTCTTTATTAACTTGATCAGGTTTTTGTTTGTAGACTCTACAAGGCCATTCCCCTAGGGATAATAGTTACAAGAGGTTTTCAGGAAAACCCCATACTTTAATGCAAACTGGCTCATCTTCGAGCCAAGGAATGCTTCAGCATTATCGGAGATGATTATTTTGGGTGGGCCAAATCTGGCTGCCAACTCCTCCAGGAAATGAACAATCTCCACTTCTATTGCATTTTTCAATGGCACTGCTACTGCCCACCTAGTGAAGTAGTCTGTAGCTGTCAATATCCACTTATGTCTAGCTGAGGAGAAAGGGTTAATCATCCCAATGAAATCTAAACCAAATTGAGCAAAAGGTTCTTCAACTACTATAGGCCTTAATGGCATAGCAACATTCTTTCTCTTCCCGACATGAAACTAGCATTCATTGCAAGACTTAATCAATAAAAATGCATCATTGAAAAGTGTTGGCCAAAAATAACCAACACATATAATTTTAATCACCGTGGTCCTTGCAGAAAAATGTCATCCAGCTAGGCTACTATGGTATTGATCCAATATTTTCTTGGCCTGCTCCTCATTTACACACCTTAGCAAAACGCCATTAAAATTTATTTTAAATAGGACACCCTCCAAGAGAATATAATTGCTACTTTGTAAACGATAGAAACGCCTTTTAAAAGAAGGTAGATTGATCAGATACCTTCCCGTCTGTATGAAATTTATTCTATCTTCAAGCCAATCACCCTAAGAATTTTCTTCATTCAGTAACATAGGTTCCAGAGCCTCAAGCTCTATTGGAGCTTCGCTGCTTTCCATGAGATACTTGCACAGTCCCTTTCCTTTGATAGTTTTGATAGGTATGACTTCAATATCATATTCTAGGATCTTGGTGATCCAATTAGCTCTCTTCTCTATGATTTCTCCCTCCATGATATATCCCCGCACACTAGGATGCGAAACACAAATAATCACCTTATTATATGATATCAAATGTCAAAAAAATTTAAGTCCTTTAACACTAGCAAAGGCTTGCTTTTCTAAAAAGTTGAACTTCACCTTGTACTCTTTTAAGGTTCATGAGTAGAAGGCAACAGGGGACTCCCTGTTATCTTCATCATCTTTTTGCATAAGCATAGTGGTGATGTTGTTGCCACCACTAAAAATGTACATAATAAGATCCTTTGACAGGTTGGGGTTTACCAACATAGGAGCAGAAGAAAAAGCCTCCTTTATAAGCTCAAAAGCTTTTCTGGCTTTTGTTTTCCATTTGAAAATCTGGTCTTTCTTTAGCATTAAGGTAATTGGCTGAACGGTCCTTGCAAAATCTATAATGAATCGGCTAATGAAGTTGACATTACCCAGAAATGACTGCATGCCCTTCTTGTTGAAAGGTAACGGGAGCACCCAGATCGCATCAACTCTTTCAGGATCAATGGAAATACCTTCCTTAGAGACAACATACCCCAAAATATTCCCTTGGGGGACTCTGAACACACATTTCTTCAGGCTTAAATAAATCCTGAATTCTTGGCACTTCTGGAAGATAAGCTCCAAATGATCAAAGTGATCATCAGTAGATTTTGAAAATACTGTCAAATCATCCAAGTAGATGAGTATAATTTTGTGGATCAAATCCTTAAAGGCAATATCCATGGCTCTCTAAAAAGTGGCTATGGCATTCGAGAGTCCAAAGGCATCTTGGCATATGCATAAGTTCCCCACTTGGTGGTGAACGCTATTTTGTGTTGGTCTTCTTCCTTTACCCGAATCTGGTTGTACCCTGAAAAACCATCCAACATTGAAAACATTTCGCAGCTAGCTACGATTTGTAGAATTACCTCCATTGAAGGCAGGGGGTAATGATCCTTTAAGGATGCTCTATTCAAGTCTTGGAAGTCTATGCACAGTCGTATATCTCCATTTTTCTTCTAGACTGGTACCAAGTTTGACACCCAAGTGCTATGTTTGATCGGAAATACTATTCAAATGCGATCAATTTATTCAACTCCTGTGATATGAGAGACTCTATCTTTGCATTCATAGGTCTTTTTCTTTGATGAACTAGCTTCACCACTTCTGATAACTCAATTGTATGTTCGATGATCTCAGGATCTATCCTTTAAGATCATCATATGACCAGGCTACTACACTCGGATATTCTTCACATAAATGCCTTAATCTGTCCTTATTCTTCTAAGAAACTTCTTTCCCGACCTTGAGCTTTTTGTCTTCCCCGATATGCAAATTGGTGTAATCACCTTTGTCATCCACGAGCTTCCTTTTGTCTCTCCTTGCATCATCAGAATCAAATAGGCTCTCCAAAGTGACTAGCCCTCTCAGAAGCTTATTGGATTTCAACTGGATAATTTGATCCCCATAAGCTTTGGCGATCTTTGGTTGCAGCTGATCGGCAAATTCCCTAGACTACTAGAGAAATGATGCAATATGAGCGTCGCTATCGAACACTTTCCAATCTTGATTGTTATCTAGAACAACAAGTCTTACAATTACCCTCACCACATGCTTATTTCTCCGTAATTCGGAGGTTGGCTCAAACTGAGCCCCGATAGTTTCCATTTTGTCAACTTCAGAATTCTTCTCCCTTGGTATATCCTGAATATTGAATGCCTCAAAGTTGTCAATTAGATCCCAGACTCTATGTCGATAGGATCGCATACTGATTTTCTTTGCAACAGAAATTCCATGAATTTGGTTGACCACCAACTCTGAATCTTTGAACACACTTATTTTCTTTGCACCCATTTGTTCCGCAAGGCTTAAACAATGGACAAGACCTTCATATTCTTCTTCGTTATTTGAGCATGTGAACTGGAAGCGATATAACCTAAAGGTCTTTTCCTCAAAAGGGGATATCAAACAAATCCCCGCTCCAGCTCCTACTCTACATCTTGCACCATCGAATTACAAAGTCCATAATTCTGAAGATTGTTCACCTCCAGGCTCCTTGGTAACTTTGGGCATAATCTGCCCCTCTTCATGTATAACATAGATTCTGAGGCTAGTTGCATGATAATTCTCGAAAGGGTCTGTATCAATAAACTCTTTCAACAAATTTTCTTTGTCTTCTATCCGGGAGCTAGTAGCCTCCTCTTCTTCCAGAAATTCCACATTGAACCTCTCTTCCTGATTGATTGAAGTATGTGTTGCTTCAAAGTTGAGCAGGGCCTTGTCAGCAACATGTTTGGAATCCAAAGTTTCCGACAATAGTTACATCTTGGCTCCATGTATAGTCCTCAGAATCAGGTGTGACCAGTCTAGTGCTAGATATCCTCTGACATTTGTTGTGAATTCTCAGGACAAACAAATCCCAAATAGAGGAGGGATATCAATGAGTAGAGTATCTTGATTTACAGTGATACTAGGGTAGGCAAACAAATTCATAGGTAATCACCTGATCACCCCAACAGTATCAACTTTATTTCCATCTAGCTGCATGACTCCTTTGTTCAAAGGCTCATATTTAAAACCCAAAGCATCAGCCACTTGCTTTGGCATGATGGTGGTGCTAGCACTAGAGTTGATCATACAGTTATGTAACAGCTTATTGCCAATAATAAGTGTTATAAATAAAGGCTTAGGTTTAGGCTTACTTTCTTTTCTAGAATCGAGCTTCTCCTCTGGTTGAAATGTTTGCAATTTATCTAGATCTGGTCACTTAACTTTCTCTTCATTAGACTAAGTAGGTATATTCGCATCCTCCTCTCCTGACAAAGCCTTTTGTAATAGTACCTTCACCTCTATAATAGCCAGGACATCCCATAGAGAAGCATTGGCAGATGACTTCTTCAATTGTTCCACTACATTAAACTGTGCTGGTGATTGGTGAGTCACATTTTCTTGCTCTTTAGGTTTCGCAGTCAATATTGGATTCATGGCCGATGCATCTGGCTATTTGGCAACAATAGGGGTGATCGTAGGAGCCTTTGCCTTTGGAGGAAGTGGATTCAAAGAGCTAGGAATAGTCGCCTTAGATTGTGGTGGGATTGGCAATAAGCTTGCCGCTAGGCTAGATGTTAGGTATGATGAAGCATTGGTAGGCAAGGCTATGAACTCTCTGATAAATCTAAGCTTTGAACACATGTTGTAGTCATATTGCACTCGGGGCACTTTAACCATAGGGATGTCGTTCGGAAATGTCGACTCTTCTCCTTCAATCCAAGAAAAAAGAGCTTGGTCTGGAACAATGTTTGACTCATGTTGGATAGACATCCCTTGCATTTAAGCAGCGAGGACAGCATTGTCCATCTGCTGAGAGGCGTATGATTGGTTTCCAGGGCTCGGTGCGCCACCTTGGCTACGTTGTTCTGTGATGTTTTGTTGCAAGTTTCCCTCTGGACAATTTCTTGGCATGTGTGCATCATTGCAAGGAAAGCACCATGAATTGGTGTCTTCAGCTAAGTTGTTTTGTCTAGCCACCAACTCTTTATTCGAACTAGGATGAACGGTTTGCATCGGCAAGGTTACTAGAACCATCTGGTTACTCAGCTAACCCGAGGCATTTTCGAGTGACCTATCTTGCCACTGATTTGATTGGTATGGAGCTTTTCCGCCTTGGTAATTCTAGTGTGCCGGCTTTTTATAGCTATATTACTACCGCTTCATGGTAGTTAATTCGTTAGTCATGGCTTGCATATGTTCTCTCATCTCATTCATCTCGATAGCCAAGGGATTAGGCATAGGAGCTACTGTCGGAGCTACGCTCAGAGCACTTCTGGGATACACATACATAGATTAGGGGGAAGCCATAGGCATGCTGGTCAAAGGAACATCGGCTTCTGTGGTGTTGTACTTAGGAAATAATGGCATGATGGGTCTCGGTGCCAACTTTCCTGCAGCGATCAGATTATTTTCCGTAGCGAAATCCAAGGTATAAGCGTCAGGAAGAGTCTCTCCACCAAGAGCTTGTAATATCATAGAAATTTTGGGGTTGATTGACTTTAAGTAGAACATAAATGCCAAATCTGGAGGTGGATGACTACCAACAAGCACTCTTTTCCAAGTTGAATGGAACCTCTCATTGAATTCAAGCAGAGCTTCATTAGGAGCTCACTTTATATTTGCCAGTTGATGTTACAATAAGGATTTGTCACCAGCTTTGGAGACACACTCATAAAATGGATTTTGAGTTCGTCCCAAGTTGCAATAGTACTAGCTTTGAGAGTCCTGTACTAGTTTAGCACCTTTCCTCATAAGGAGGTGGCCAACAACCTAAGAGCTACATTTTCATTTGATACACCATGTACCAGACATACATCTGCTACATCTTGCAAATATTTCATTGGTGTCTTTGAATCATCCCCAAAATATTTAGGGATAGCTTTTAGAGCGTAAGCAAGGATTGGAGCCCATACTGCAGGAGGCATAGGTGCAACTAAAGGACTATCGGAGTCCTAGGTTACATAATTTCTAGCAGTCATAGGTACAGGTGGAGTAGGTGACGGTAGAGAAGGAGCAGATAAACGAGTTGGAGGGCTACCTTGGTGACCTCTCGTGTGCACATAAACTATTGGTGGTACAAGCAGGCCAGGGACTGTTGTAGTCTGTGACCTACTTACAGGCTGATGGTTCATACACACTTATAAAACTAGGTGAACATGCTAGTTCGCAATCCCATCGGGCATGCCAGAAAAAGATCTGTTGATGCAAAATTTTGCATGTAGCAGCAGTCTCATGGGAAACATAACTATTGAGGGACATTGTGCGCTAGCTAAGTGACCTTCGGGATTTTACCGAGGCCGACTCTTTGTTTAGTGGGGGGCAGTATAAGGTTAGAAAGATAGTGAAAATATAAAATCTACACTATAGGTGATGCACCAAAATCTTAGAGAAATTCACCATAGCACGATACAAAATGCAAAGGCCCGAACCACTAAATTGTTGTTCATCAAGTTATTTTCTCAAAAGCACTTAAAACGTAAGAGTACCCTCTAATTTGCATAAAATAATCTTAGCATAAACTTAGGTAACACAAAAGAGTCGAAGAAACATGATCTGTATTCATTGAGTTATGAAGGATTATAGAAGCTGAAGAATAGGCATTCATACAATAAAAGAAGATAACAACACAGACCAATAGTCTCACTAAATGCATGAAAAACAGAAAGGCTGAATTTATTTGGCACAATCTGGAGTCTTCAAATTAAATAAAAATATTGCAAAGGCTTTCTTTCCAGTGTTCAGGAGTTTTTTGCAACTTAATCAACAACCTAATAAAGAGAAACATGGATGAATTTATAGGCTAGTCCACCACCTGGCACACACCGAGAGAAGGAAAACCATGAGCAAAGACCGATGGCCCAGATCACCTCGAGCCGCCACAATGAACATCGATCGCCTAGGAGCACACCAGTGAAGCCACGACAGGAAACAGAAAACCACACAGCAGTAGAAACGAACACACGGTGCCATAGAAGAAAATGCGGAAACAGGCGAGTACAATAGGCACAGCAGCAACCACCACGTGTCACACAGACAGAGCCCAGCAATAATTCGAAGAGATGCCTAGCAAAAAGCTCCGAGAGGGAGCCACGTGGAGCGCACCGAGCGAAAGAAAGTACAAGGTGGGCCCAATTCAGAAAATAGCCAGAAAAAATCCATGTGGCACACAGATGAAGACCGGCGAAAAGCAAAGTGACCAAAAAATCAGAAAGCTTCCCAAGGAAGCCACATGGAGCATGCCGAGGGCAGTGAGCATTTGAAAAGTAAGGGATAGCCGCCGCAAAGATAAAAAACGCAAAGGCTTGGCAATTTTTTTGTGGAACAATGATGAAGAATATATTCTTGAACCTACACCTAAGACTCCTAAATATGTATAGAGAAAACATCCAGAGGAACAGATAATTGGAGACAAAAGTGAAGGAGTGAAGAAAAGAAGCAAAGTGGTTGAGGTAAACTTGTGTTTACTTTATAAAATAGAACCTAAGACTATGATTTAATCATGTAATGATGAAAGTTGGGTTAGAGAAATGAAAGAGGAACTACACAAAATAGAGAAGAATGAGACATGGGAAGTAATCCCTAGACTTGCAAACAAGAATGTAATTGGTTCAAAATGGGTATTCAGAAATAGGTTGAATGAAGATGGTCAAGTGGTAAGAAATAAAGCTATACTTGTATGTAAAGGATATTCATTGGTTGAAGGAATAGATTTTAAAGAAAATTTTGCACCTATACCAAGAATTGAGGCCATTCGGATGTTCTTGGCATTTTCAACTCATAAAGACTTCAAAGTATATCAGATAGATGTCAAGTCTACATTTCTAAATGGAGAACTGGAAGAAGTATATATGGAGCAATCAGAAGTTTTTCAACTATCAGATAAACCAGACATGGTTTGTAAGTTAAAGAAGGCATTGTATGGACTTAAAAAAGCTCCTAGAACTTGGTATGCTAGATAGGATAGATACTTGACAAAGAAAGGATTCAACAAAGGATCCACAAATAGTAGTCTTTAATTCAAGGTTGAGAAATAAAAGATATTGATAGTTGTGGTATATTTTGATGACATTATCTTTAGTTTAAATGAAGGTATGTGTAAGAAATTTTCTGAAGAGATGCAAAAATAATTTGAAATGTCTATGATTGGTGAGTTGAATTTCTTCCTTGGACTTCAAGTAAATCAAACTGACAAAGGGATATCCATTTCACAATCCAAGTATGTTAAGGAATTGTTAAAGAAATTTGGAATGGATGACTCCAAACTGGTTTGTACCCCTATGGTAACCGGATGTAAGCTTAGTAAGAATGATGAATCTACTAAAGTTGATCAGAGCATGTAGAGATCCATGATTGGTGGAATATTGTATCTTACTACTATTATACTGGATATCATGCATGCAGTATGTTTAGTTGCAAGATTTCAAGTAGAACCTAAGGAAGCACACGTTACCTATGAAGAGTATATTCAGATATCTTAAAGGAACTCCAGATTATGGGCTATGGTATTCGAAGGACAATGATTTCAAACTGAATTCCTACACTGATGTAGATTGGGCTGGCTTTGTAGATGAACAAAAGAGTACAAGTGGTAGTGCATTATTCCTTGGAGGAAGATTAGTTTCATGGTTGAGTAAGAAATAGGATTCAATTTCTTTATCCACTGTAGAAGCAAAGTATATTGCAGCAGCACCCTATTGTACACAAGTACTTTGGATAAAGAAAACCTTGATGGACATAGGTGTGTTGAGTGATGAACCTATTTCTATATTTTGTGACAATAAAAGTGCTATAAACATCTTGAAGAATCTCGTGATGCATTCTAGAGAAAAGCACATATCTATCAAGTATCGCTTCTTGAGGGAGAAAGTATTGCAGAATGAAGTCAAACTTGAATATGTACCTACCAAGGACAAATTGTGAACATATTCACTAAGGCCCTTCTGAAGGATACCTTTGAGTATCTCAGAGGGAATTTAGGGGTTACTACCCATCCTTCTTTGAACTAAGTGCACATGGAGGTCCATCAGTCCAGTGGATTCATAGACTTCTTTTGTTTTGGACTGATGATTGAGGTCTACTCCTCAGGGGGAGTAAAGAAGTGCATTGTTGTAGTATGTGATGTGGGTGTACTCCTAAGGGGGAGTGAATAGAGCTTTATATGGAAAGAATTTCCCTTTCCATTGATGTCAAAGGGGGAGAGAGAATCATGTGAAATTTTTATGTTTGGCGGGTTGTCGCTTCTGAAAATCATATAGGTTTTCTTTGATGGTTTTTCACATCATTTGTTGTCATCAATGACAAAGGGGGAGATTTCTGCAAGTAGTTGGTCTGGGTTTGACCTCAAAGAAAGATATCACTATAGGACTATTTACATAGGCTTATGACTACAAGATGCATCTTACATCATTTTTTTGTGATGATATGTGAAGGCATACAAAAGATATGAATAATAGTGTTATGTTGTAAAGACTACAGTGAGTTTATGTACAGTGCATTGATGAGGGAGATTTCACATTTTCTCATAATTAATTATTATTTTTACGGTGTTGAAGATAAGTTATTTAATGTCATCTCAAGAATAATTCAATGTGTTAACAAGATTTTTTGTTACACATTTGATGAATTGCATATATGTTTGGAGTTTTGTTGTTTTAGGTCTAACTCTAGCTGACCTAATTATGAATTGGTATTAAGGAGTTTAAGCATGTGTTGTGAATGTTAAATGGATCTATCATAGGTCCATTCTGACTAATATTATGTGAATTTGAATGTATTTTTGAGGTTAATTCCAACAAACTTAGTTTTGATTTGAAATGGGGTTACCCCAATTAGATCGACCTAATTAGTGCACTTGATCATATATGGTATATATATGTGTGAACTCTTTTGATAAAGGTGATGAATTAATAGAGGAGATCATGTATGAGAAAATGAAATGAAAAATGTTAGTGATTGAGAATAGTTGAATGTTGCAACATGCAAAGCTTTATGAATGAGTAGACAGATGTGTTGCATACATTTGCAGAGAAGTTTTTCTTATACTCTACTTCACTGAAACTAAACTCTAGCACAAGGAAGGTACATTTTATCTTAGTCCATCCCTTGATAGTGAGCCATACTCTATTTTTCAAACTATTTCAATTTGTAAGCCTTCAAGGATAGTGTTTCCTAGTAGTGTGCCCTTGTAATATTCTATATCTAGATATATTATATTGTGTGCTAATCCTCATTGTGGTTTTTCCTATTTTGGGTTTTCCATGTAAAAATCTAGTGTTGATGTGTCTTATAGTGTCATTCTTTTTTCAATGTCTTCATTCTTGTTTAGAATTAAATATTCTTTAAGAATTGGATGGTTTAAAGTTGAATGGTTTAATGGAATATTGATTTACCCCCCCTCTCGGTATTCAAGGTGTTCAACATAAGCTACATAAAAAGGTAGAGGACTTGATAGAGCTTGGTTTGCAGTTGTCTTTTGACACAACATAATAATACCGTAGACACCTAAAATTATACATGTCATAACATTACCTAGTCGATACATGACCTTGTAAGACATTTTGTAATATTTTACCCAAGGTCATTACATTATCATACTTATCCCATTTTTTCCACTTAATCACCTTCCCAATTAATTAAATAAATCTCATTTATTTAATTAAATCCCCCTTCACATGTCTCAAAATAATTCAAATTAAATATTTGAATTAACCCCTCACTTATTGTCACATTGGAACATGTGTCACATGACTACAACTCTTCACATGCATAAATAATTTAAATAATTTTATTATTTAAATTATCAGATTCCCACTCACATCCTATTTTTACCCCCATTCATTGTGCGTCATAAGCATCTTTTCTTCCAAAATAAATAAAATAATCTCACTTATTTCCTCACATCCTAATTTTAGTCTCATGTCATAATCCATTTAATGCGCGTCATAGGCACTAAAATAAACTTTTAATCCTAGCCATACATATCACAAATTTGAATTTTAATCTTGGTCATTGAATCAAATCAGCCTTCTCCTATAAATCAAGTCTTTCATAGGTCATTGGAGAGGTTCTTCTTCTAGCATCCTCACTCTGCCAAAATTTCTCTCAATCTTCTTATCTATCTATCGATTTTTCTTTTATTATCTTCATCTTATTGCTATGCTGCAAAAATGAGCAATCAACATATCAAATCATTCAATCCTTCAAAATCTTGCATTCTCATGTAGGTGGAGAAGAGCAATGGAGATAAATCAAATCTAGCTTGGAGATCGGTTTTGCATTCGCTTGTTATTTTTATTTTCATGCTTGCTTATACTCTATTGTCCTTGTTAGGATTTTTCATTATAATTTTTTCATTCATTTTTCTCTAATATTTTTACCCTAACTACATTTGGTGAACCCGACGTGAATTCTTTGATCTAGCTTGCTTTTTTGTAAGTTTTATTGGTTTTTGTTGCAGATCTACCAGTTTTTGGAAAAAATCTCAAGTTTTACAAATTTCATCATATCTTCCAAATAGATACATATTTTCTACAAGATTTTCACAGAATATTAAAAATCATCTCAAGGGGATATAGTAAAACAATTGAGGGTTTATCACATAATTTGTAGGAGTTATCGTGATTTTAGTTATTTTAATAAAATTAACTTTTTGGACACAAATCAGTGAATTTTCTAGAAATTTTTACATTTCTGGAAAGCTCTTGAAATTTTAAATGGGGTCTATGTTTTACAGATTTAATTTACAGGTCAAATACAATCAAAACAAATCTAATCTTTTTTTTATGTAGGTTTTTCATAAATCCGCATTTCTTGGTGCAAAACAGGGAATTTTTCTAACTTCTTTACACTTTTTTGTTTTGTAGGTGATCATAAGGAGCTTTAGTACCATAAATATCATTCATACACAATAAATTGGAAAGCGAGAACTTTCGGGTGCATCCATTCTATTATCTTTATCTCTTATTTGATCAATCAATCTTGCTTGCAAAACACTTGAATTTGGGGTTTTAAAATGAACATCTTGTTTGCAATCACACTTTGAAATTGAGCTTAAAAAGAACCATTGTCTTAAATCACATATTTTTTCTTTGGATTAAAAATAACAAGTGTTTGAACTATTTTACACACCTTTCAATTTTCTAAAGAGAAATTAAAAACTGCTAGTGTGAATCAAAAACACCTCACTTGGTTCGCTTTTGTCAAACCCTTCATAAGAGGCCTGCTAGGGGATTTCATCACCCCTAGAGATGACCTCAATCAAGGTGTGAATCTAAAGACACACTTCTTTGGGAGTTAAAATCTTGTCACTCTTGGCTAAGCCCCAAATAACTTTATACCTTTGGGAAGTGAAGGTGAAGGGTGGGTTACCCCTTTCTCCCGGTTGTGTGGTAGGATTTTTCTTTCAAATTATCCCTAGTCAACCACGTGCATCCTAGCTTAAGACCTAATTGGACATACCCACTTGACTAGTTCTAGGACTTGTTGATGTGTCTTCTTTAAGAGCGTGCTTAATCATCACATTCATAATTTCAAATTCAAACTTGCTTATGTGTCTTGTGTGTGTGATTCATGTGTGTACATGTGTAATCATTTGTTTGCAAATTTCTGTATCAAGCTATAAACACCAACACATAAACATATCATTATAATCATTCTAATCCTCCTTTTTCTAATCACATTCCAATCAATTTCATCCTAATCAATCCAAGTCATCCAATCTAATCATTCCACGTCATCATCACCCTAATCCTAGGAAGGCACTTGCTAAAATGGTCATAATCCTTAATGATCTTAGTCACAAGCCCAAGGTCATACTTCGATGAGGCCCTTTTCCTAATCATGAAGATAATCCAAAACCATATATCCTTCAAGGTGGGTCAATATTTGCTCCTAGTGATGATGAGAACTTTGTAGATCTTAGTGATTATGAAAACTTTGTTGAAATATTAGGTCACCTTAATCATACTATTGACAAGGGAAATACCACCCTAAGTTTGGAATCATACACCATTCCATTTACTAGTCCTCCATCCCCATCTAATAAAATTCCTATCTCAAAGCACACTAGTCCTACACCAACACCACCATCCAACTTCTCAAGCTCTAATCCATCAACCAAAGAATCCTTCAATGGTTTTCTCCAAAGACTACTAGCATGGAATAGACCATCTCCATGTCAAAGACCCATTAATGAGCTTACCAACGAACCTTTGAATTCCATGCCTATTCTTCCAACTCCATCATGTGGTCCACAACCTATTGATCTTATATGTCTAAGTCAAATTCCATCATGCCCTCATGTTGATCATAAAGAGCATACCAAGCCTCTTCTAGAGCCTTCTACTTTCATTTCCACTCAAATCCAAGAGCTATGTCATGAGCATTATCCTAAGCATGAGGAAATATTAACCACTCATTCTAATCAAGATCTAGGCCCTTCTAATAATCCCACTCATAACATACTTGGTCCTATTCATGATGAAGCTTCCCTCTATGATCTAGATCCTACCTATGATCAAGAAGGCCGTGATGATCCTCTTATCCAACTTTATGCATTCCATGTTCAAGAGCCTATCACTTCACCTATCCATGAGCAAGAAACCTCCATTTCTCCTATACACCCCTTACCTAGTCCTATCCATGATCCCGCATTATCCACTTGTCATGTTGAGACACATGCCTCCCAGTTAAATGTAGAAGATCAAACCAATAGTGTGGATCTAAATGAACATAATAAAGATCCTAATGATCCTTCCACATCCAATATCAACCCCATTTCAAATCCATCGACATGTCCTATTGGTCTATAAATATCTATTCATGAATGTTCCTCCTTATAACAACAACCTTTATCCACTTCACCTTCTTCATCTAATAATGAACTCAAGTCTAGTGTCCAAAACACGCCTAGTCCCATTGTCCATCACATGCTTCAGAACATGAACTATCAAGGTAAAGGTTTAGGCCTTCATGAACAAGGTGTTTTGGAGCCCATCCATGTAAAGGTCCCTCCATGCTCTTATGGCCTTGCATATACACCTCAAGGACACCAATCTAAAGACTTTGGTACTTCCTCCATCCATCATAAGTCCTCTTTCCACCATAAATCCTATCATATGCCTAAAACATATGTTGCCATCCCTCCTCCATCATCTTAAAAATGTCAAAAGCATGTGACCGTACATCTTCCACCATTTCTTCCAACTCTTAATATCCCTCCATCTAATCTACCTTCACTACTCACAACACCTAATATCCCCATTATCAAATCCCCTTATCCACCTATCCATCAATCCTCTAAAAATCCTAATCATGACCAATCAATGCACATATTGTCTAAACATAAAGCTTCCACTCATTCCACCATACCCATGGGATTCAAAAGAAAAAAAATTGATGTCTCTATCTATAAAGAAAAACATCTAAAGGTTCCTCATGCCCTAGGACACAAAATCAAAGAATCAAAGAAAAATCCATCCAAAAAGCAATATAAGCCCATACCTTCAAAAGAAAAGTCTAAAAACAAAATGGTTTGGGTACCTAAGAAAAAGGAAAAAAAGTCAAATGATGCATCTACGTCACAAAAATATCAACCATCCACTTCCACCTCACATTCCCACTCTATTCAAGAATATCATATTTCATCCCACAAGAAAAATAAAAGTCATAAAAATGCTAAGTCTATGAAGGTACCTAAAGCACTTCATCACCCATCTCCTAAGAAAAAATCTCCATTGCTTCCTATGCCCCCTTCACATCAAAATCTTCAATGTTTATCATAGTGTGTGCAACCATTGGTCATGGTTCCCTTCCATTTCACAAAAATTCCACGTACCTCCATCTCCTCACCCTTCACTCATTATCCTACATATCTGCCCCATCACCTTCCTATGGTCCATGCTTTTGGCTAAGCTTCCCATTCATCTCTCCTACATAATCCGCATCATAATCCATCATCTACCTACTCCATCTCCCTTTCATGTCATCCCTTACGAATATTTATGAGCATAATGACATTTTACATGGTCCATGTGATGACATCCATCTCTAGTGGAACTATCACCTTTCATGGAACTAGACACTTGAGTCCCTCCTATCAAAAAATATAAAATAAAAAAAAATGAAAAAAGTCAAAAAAAAAAAGAAAAAGAAAAGAGAAATCCCTTCGTCCAACGGTGAAAACCTAGTAAACAGGCGCCCTGGATAAGTACCATGATGAAAACCTAGAAAACATGCATCATGTGTCACTTACACTTGGGGGCATGTTGTCTCATCCTACCATATCATTTTTTATCATGTCATATCGTATCTTACCATCTCCTATCTTATCATCCTTGGCCATCATACCCATAGACTTATCACATTGAGTCCATTCATCCTCTCTTCCTCCTTTTGATCTTGATAAACATATGGGGCAAAATGTTGAAACATGTTTTGGATATTTTTTGATATACCTCATCCTTCCAAACAAGCCTATCATTATCCTAGTGTCATAAGCTTTGTCATGAAAGATCCTAAGTATTGTACCTAGAATGGGGCATGTTATTCCTATGCGACATAGTCTTTGGAGATCACATTCTTTCTCTCTTATGATGCATACATCCATTTCATTCAGTATGACTTATCATTATTATCAATTTGTCTATCATGAGCCTTCTACCCCTTATCCTATCACCCACCCTTTCAGCCATCAATCTCATCTATCTCCTTGCACCTAGAATTTATTTTCCCTTTTCATTGGTATCTAGCACAAACGATACCCAAATTGTCATCCATTTGGGTATCAATTTTTTGATTGAAAAAATCCAAAAAAATCAGAACATTTCAAAAAAGTCAAAACATTTCAAAAACCAAAAAGAATCAAAACATTTCAAAATCCAAAAAAATAAAATATTTTAAAAAATCCAAAAAAATCAAAATATATCCCCAAAAATTACAAAAAAAAAACAGAAAAAGGGTCCTGAAAAAAAAAGACAAAAAAATCAAATAGCCAACAAAAATCCAAGAAATAAAATCAAACCAAATCACTTCTTCCAATCAATTCAACTTCTTTAAAACAATTTCTTCATCAAATTATCTAATCACATCACTTCTTCTAATCAAATCTATTCTTCTAATAAATCACATCACTTCTTCTAATCAAATGCATTGTTCTAATCAATCCAATCATTATCATCAAATCATTTCTTCATCAATCCAATCAATCAAAATCATTCCTCAATTTAATTCATCAATCATCATCCAAATCTTCAAATCTAGAATCTTCAATCATTCCAAAAAATAATACAAATGCAAGTCAATCCTTAATCCATACCAACCAAGCTAATCAATCAAGTCAAATTATCCAATCACATTTCAGTCTTGATCCTAATCTTGTTGTAAACCCAATCAATTAATCAATCATCCTTGTGTTGATCTAGGGATATATCGTTCCCCACAATGACAACACTATCATCATCATCAATCAATCATCCTTGTGTTGATCTAGGGATATATCATTCCCCACAATTACAACACTATCATCATCATCAATCAATCAATTAATCATTGGTTTACAACTTGACAGGGGCAATACATTGTTTGTTTTTGTATCATTTGTGCATGCTTTCTTTCTTGTGTGTGTTATCGAATTTCAAGTTTCGTTTGCATCAAATCTGAATCACTCCCAACTAATATTCATATCCTGTATCTAGACAAGGTTGTATAACGCTAGGGCACAAGACACATCATCACCTTGGTCCTTTATTCCTTGGTGCATAATGTCTAGTGCTATATCAAACATATGATTGCTCACTTTATTGCAGCATAACATGTCATTTTTATTTTTCATCTACTTCTTATCTTGTATCATTCATTTTATCCCTCCTTTATCATCTCATTAATTTTGAGAGCATATATGTGTTTTTCCAACAAACCTATCCTCTCGAGGGGGCATCATCATCATTATCATATCCCATATCTTCATCTCATTTCTTCATATCTTTTGCATCATTATATTCTTCTATCATCCCTTTCCTGCATTCACCTTAATCCTCACTTCCTCAAGTGGTTGGGGCATCATCTTTTTTTAATCTATCCATACCTTAGCTTCTTTGAAATGATGTTACTTGACATAAATCTCACTATCTCGAACATCATCTCAAAGAGGGCAAAAATGTAGACACCTAAAATTGTCCATGTCATAACATTACCTAGTCGATACATGACCTTGTAAAAAATTTTGTGATATTTTACCCTAGGTCATTTCATTATCACACTTATCCCATTTTTTCCACTTAATCACCTTCCCAATTAATTAAATAAATCTCATTTATTTAATTAATTCCCCCTTCACATGTCTCAAAATAATTCAAATTAAATATATGAATTAACCCCTCACTTATTGTCACATTGCAACATGTGTCACATGACTACAACTCTTCACATGCACAAATAATTTAAATAATTTTATTATTTAAATTATGAGATTCCCACTCACATCCTATTTTTACCCCCATTCATTGTGCGTCATAAGCATCTTTTCTTCCAAAATAAATAAAAGAATCCCACTTATTTCCTCACTTCCTAATTTTAGTCTCATGTCATAATCCACTTAATGTGCATCATAGGCACTAAAATAAACTTATAATCCTAGCCATATCACAAATTTAACTTTTAATCTTGGCCAATGAATCAAATCAGCCTTCTCCTATAAATCAAGCCTTTCATAGGTCATTGGAGAGGATCTTCTTCTAGCATCCTCACTCTGCCAAAAAATTTCTCAATCTTCTTATCTATCTATCTATTTTTATTCTATTATCTTCATCTTATCGTTATGCTACAAAAATGAGCACTCAACATATCAAATCATTTAATCCTTCAAAATCTAGCATTGTCATGCAGGTGGAGAAGAGAAATGGAGATAAATCAAATCTATCTTAGAGATCGGTTTGCATTCGTTTGTTATTTTGATTTTCATGCTTGCTTGTACTCTATTGTTCATGTTAGGGTTATTCATTATAATTTGTTTATGCATTTTTCTCTAATATTTTTACCCTAACTACAAATAAATTGGAAAGGAATTTTTAAAAATAAAATGGAGGATAGAGTAAAGTTTAATTTGAACAAATTTCCTTAGAACCTAGATGGGGATTTTTTTTTTATTCTATCAAACCATTGATAACCTTCAATGCAACTTTAATTGAAACATTAAAGTCAAGTTTCATTATCAATTATAAATTGCTAACAAATTTGCAAGTCAGATACTATAAGTTAGAACAAATTACATTTCCATCAAATAGAAAGTGGAGCATTCTACAAAAGTTGACAGAATGATTTGATAAGTTTCCAACTGAGGTTTGTGTAGGTTTTTTTTCTAGAAAGAATATTTAATACTTCTATGTCTTCCTTCATTTGAAAATCAATATAAAACTCAAATCAAATTATGCATTAAAATTATTAGTATTAATTAATTGGTCAATTCAAGAAAATTTTGGTTTCTAGATACACATTAAACAATTTATAATGTTTTATATGTCAATATGATACTATTGTTAGTAATCATTTAGTTGAATCATTGAGTGCATGTAAAAATTATAGTGTGACATAATAGAAATATGAAATTATTAATCTCTTGAAAAAAAAATCAAACTCAATTTTTATGGATCATCTAAGGGAAATGGAAGGAAAATAAGATTTGGTGTTGTCATCAGAGATCATAATGGTGATGTTATTATGGTTTCTCTCAAGAAACTTCCTTAATGATACAAACAATATTGCAAAGGATGATGGATTAATTGATTATTCAAGGATTATAAAAGTGCTCTAGTTGCAATGTGTTGATGGGTTGCATTACAATAAGGCCTCCATTTAGAAGGGTGATGAAGATCAAACAACCAGTGGACATGATAGCAACTGAATTTTAAATTTCTAGGATAATATTTTTGTAAGGAAATATTGATACTTTCATGGTACTTTTTGTAAAGGACTTGTTAGTTTGTTGAAAGGTTTTTCATTTAAGGCTATTTGTTGCCTCTCTACTTCGTAATTACATAAATTTATATTAATAATATATTACAGTTTCTATAAACATTTTATCAAAATAAAATAAAATAGTTAATAATATGTTAATTAATAAATGAAAATTTTAAAATATAATTTGATGCAGGAGCATCCAAGGTGTAAGGGAGATCTTGTATCACCAAAAATATTTTTATTTTTCTTTGTTGATTTTAATAAGGGCTTAGGTGATAGAAAATATTTTTTTTCATTTGCACCAATGTATTTTCTCATTGAGTGAAAATGTGATGTAAATTTTGGTGGGAAAAGACCCTCAGTAACTCGATAAATGTAACTTGTGAAAGAATATGCCTTTGGGAGTCCCACATTTGGAGGAGGTCAAAAGGGGTCATATTTTCATGTACATGTGTCATATTTCTCATAAAGTGGGCTGCCAAAAGAATATTGCATGTTGCTTGCATTTTTTTGCATGCAACAACCATTATGACAAGTTGTAAGGAATTTGTAAGAGATGTAAGTTGTCATAGCATCTTAAAATTGATTGGTCAAGAGTCTAGGTGCCCAAGAGAAGTTGAAATGCATTGTGCCACATGTCTTATGGCAGATTTTCAAAATTCCAAGGTTGGGCATACTTTCCTCAAGGTGGTTTTAGTTGATGGTTTTTGAAAACCAAGTGTTGTTTTCTTCTTCCACTTTCTCTATTAATTCATGCTTGCTCATCTAGAGAAGGGAAGCTTGGAGAAGTGAAGTTTGCATACATATATGTTTCTGGAATTGCACCATATTAATAAAGATAAGTTTTTTGTAGGTGCTGCATGTAGGATTGTACAGGAGCCCATGAGCTTCAACATTATGTAATCTATTTTGCATGTTTGAATAAATAAAAGTTACAAATTTTCTCTTCCTATTTATGTTATTTTTATGTATTTGCAGCCTTCATATGTTATGTTTTGTGATGTTTTATAATCATATTTTAAAGGAAGAGTATCCCTTTTCATTAGTGGTATCAGAGTGGGTCATCTTGAGCCTATAAATAGAGCGCTGAAGAGAGGAAGCTTATAGTAGGGCCTATGAGTTGTGGGTGAAGACCAAAATTCCTCCAAGATTTGCCAACAATGGTTAAGGCAAAGGCAAAGGTGCTGGAGGAAAAGACCCTCCTAGAGATGACTTTAGAGCTCTTAGAAGGAAATTTGATTTTTTTTCAAGAAGAGATGTGTGTAGAGAAAGAGATGATAGTGAAGATGAAGCTAGAGAGGAATTTGAAGAAGAATAACATGATCAAATGGATCTTGGAGAAATGATATTATTGAGAGAAATATCAAACATTAGAAAGAAGCCAAAAATGGAGGTTTCAACTTTCAATGGAAGCCTAAATTTTGAGGAGTTGATAGACTAGATGAATGACATGAAAGAGTTTTTCAAGTTTGAAGAAATTGAAGACCCTTACAGAGTGAGATGAAAAATAAAGCTAAAAGGCCATGCAAGCATTTGGTGGAAAGAAAAAAATTCCAAATGGGATAGAATGGTGGAAAAAATGAAGATAAAATTCATCATAGTAGATTATGAGTTGGAGTTACTCAAAAAGATGCAAAGCTTGAGACAAGGAATACGATGATGATAGAATACGTAGAATAATTTCACAAAGTATTGATAAGAACAAGACACTCTGAAGAAAATAAGCCTTAAGGAGAAATTAGCTCGTTACATTAATGGATTAAATCCAATCATACAAGAGGAATTGGTATTAGTGAGAATATACACCATTGAGGATGCATATCAATTTGCATTGAAGGTAGATGAAAGACTAAACAAAAAATTTGAGAATAAGAAAAAAGAGAAGGGTAGAGACTACGTGTAGAAAAAGGAGGATGAGAAAAAAATTAGATACACTAAGTGCAACAAGAATAAAAGAGATGAGAGCTCAGACAAGTTTCATGAGCATAATTTTAGAGCAAGAGGAAGATCGGGTAGAGGATTTGGCAGAGGAGGATTCCAAGGAACCTGTTACCAATGTGGAGAAGAGGGAAATAGAGCATATGACTAGCCACACAATCAAGAAAGGAGCAATAGAATATATGAAAACCAAGCTAGAGTAGAAAACATCAATGAGGAGGGTACACGTTTATCGCATTCTGAAGAAGCAAAAAGAAGGTGAAGTCCTCAGGACAAGAAGAGCATTGTTGAATGAAGACAATGAACCAAAGAAAAGGAAGATTTTGTTTAGAACAAGATTAAAATGTGAAGGTAAAGTATGTAATGTGATTATTGATGGTAGTATTACTGATAATCTTGTTTTTGAAGAAATGGTGAATAAGTTTCAGCTAGAAAGGATAAGGCACCCGCATTCATACCAAAATTCTTGGTTGCAAGATGATTGAAAGGTTTTGGTAAATGAATAATGCTTGGTAAGAGTTAAGATTGGTGATTATCATGATGAATTTTTGTGTGATGTGATGTCTATGGGTGTTTGTCACTTGTTATTGGGGAGACCATGGCACTTTTATAGGAAAGCAGTGCATGATGGATATGAAAATACCTATGTCTTGATAAAGGATGGAGTTAAGCACAAGTTGAAATCTTTGAGTAAAGAAGAAGGAGAGGTATGTAATTTTACTAGAAAATTCTTGGTTAATGGAGTTACAATATCAGTTAAAGAGAATGAGGTTGAAGATCATGATTTTCTAATGCAAGTTGCAGCAGTGTTAATTGCATTCAAAAGGGGTAGAGTGAAATTTTTGATGGAGAAAGAAGAGGTAAAATTTGATTTTAATGAAAATATTATTGTTGATTTATGTGAGCATGATGATATTTGTGTAGAAGAAGATATTGAAGCAATGAGTACACTGGTGAATGATGGTACTATAGTTGTACATATGAAATAAGGTGAAAAGGTGGATGCTGATTTGTTCAGTGAGCTTCCCTTAGCATCAGCTAATGATTTCTCATATGATAAAGAGCTCTGTAAGGATGATAGTTTATTGCAAGATGAAATGGATATAGAGGAGGAAGATGGAAATGATGAATTTATTGATTGTTTCACTAACATTTATTTTAAAGCCGAGAATTACATTTCAAGAGATATAGGAAAGGAGGAACACATGGGACAAACAAATATTAGAAATGAGATGATTGTTGAAGCAATAATAGGGGAAGAGGTAATACATGAGTTTCCTAATTTATTGAAGAAGATAAAATTGATGATTATTATTTTTCATAATTTCATGGTGAAAATTGGTGGGAATTAGAATTTGTGAAAAGAGGAAGGAAGAGGGGAAGAATGAAGGATGGAAGGGACATCAAATTGCAGAGATAGGTTCAAAAATATGTTTGGAAAGGTAAGGTAAACAAATGGATCCAGGATAAGCATAGAATCTACAAATGTTCATGATTTCAACTCATGAAACATTTCAAATTACCATGGATGTCTGATGCAGGAGCATCCAAGGTGTAAGGGAAATCTTGTGTCACCAAAAATATTTCTATTTTTCTTTGTTGATTTTAATAAGGGCTTAGGTGATAAAAAAAAAAAAAATCATTTGCAACAATGTATTTTCCCATTGAGTGAAAATATGATGTAAATTTTGGTTGGAAAATACCCTCGGTAACTCAGTAAATGTAACTTATGAAAGAAAATTCCTTTGGGAGTCCCACTTTTGGAGGAAGTCAAAAGGGGTCATATTTACATGTACATATGTCATATTTTGTCATAAAGTGGGCTGCCAAAAGAATATTGCATGTTTCTTGCATGTCTTTGCATGCAACAACCGTTATGACAGGTTTTAAGGATTTTGTAAGAGATGTAAGTTGTCATAGCATCTAAAAATTGATTTGTCAAGAGTCTAGGCACCCAAGAGAGGTTGGCATGCATTGTGTCACATGTCTTATGGAAGATTTTCAAACTTCCAGGTTTGGGCGCACTTTCTTCAAGGTGTTTTCAATTGATGGTTTTTGAAAACCAAGTGTTTTTTTCTTCTTCCACTTGCTCTATTAATTCATGCTTGCTCATTTGGAGATGGGGGCTTAGAGAAATGAAGCTTGCATACCTAGATGTTGTCAGAATTGCACCAGATTATTGAAGACAAGTTTGTTGTAGGTGTTGCGTGTAGGATTGTAGAGGAGGCCATGAGCTTCAATGATATGCAATCTCTTTGCATGTTTGAATAAATAAAAGTTGTATATTTTCTCGTACTATTTTTGTTCTTGTTATGTATTTGCAGCCTTCATATGTTATGTTTTTTGAGTTTTTGTAATAAGATTTGAAAGGGAATATCCCTTTTAATCATACTTAATAAAAAAAATGAAAAAATGTTTAAAATTTAGATTCTAACATGGAATAGTGGAAACTAGTAGTACATTAATTTATTAATTTGTAAATGATTTTCAAAAAATATTTCCATATTAAGACTCAATGATAAAAATATAAAATATCATCAATGATAATTTGGATTTTGGAATATGATTCATCAAATATAATAATAAGTATAAATACCTAGTAACTATTAAATCCTTTCCATTTGTCAATTCATCTCCTTATTATGACAATGAGACTAAGAGTCATCTTGATTATGGTCCTTATTTTATTTTCTTTGCATACGTTTGTTTAACTACATCTCAAAATTACCAATACATGTGTTATTCATTGTGTCACTATCTTTTGTGCCACTATGGTTTGAACTGTTGTACAACCCTCTTCTTTCACGTACGGACCTCTAGATTGTGAGTGTCCTTTCAAAAGGAAAACTTTGAATATTATAAATAGTTGTATGGGTGATCCCACAATAATGGGTTACACTTTTTGACCAAACTTGACATTGAAATCAACATTTTTCACCAGAGCTTCACTTTTGTATGCCTATAGAAGCTAAACCATTAAGAATTTGAAGATGAAGCAAACTAGTGATTTGTGATATTTTGTGTTGAGAATCTAATTATATTTTTTATAAAAATTAAAAAATAAATTGTGAATTATTTTATGTAGTTTTTATTAACTTATTTTTTTTACTAAACATCATTTTCAAAAACTGATGCTTACTTTTAGTTGCATAACTTTTTTTATAGAAAGAATTAAATTCTAATTTTTTAAATAAAATGTTTTCACACCATTATCTAGTGGATGGATATTTTTTCATAATTTTTCGTTGCATATATATTTTTTAATTAATTTTCTAATTCTGAGTAATTATAATTTGGATATATTATACTTTCAGCTGCATAAGTTTTTTTGTATTCATTTGAATTAACTTTTTCTTTTTTTTTTGGAATAAGCACATCAATATCTAGTGTACATGCATTTTTGAGAAAAAAAATTATGTCTTTTCCTATTTGTCTATATGTGTAAAATAAAGACCTCGACATTCATTGAAAAACCTACATTCACAAGAAATAAAAAAATAAATATAATTACAAAATTATACTTTTTTGGAAGCTTATAATAAGGAATACATGTTTACAAAAAAATAATTTTAAATTAATTAATTTGATCCCCTAAAAGGTAAATCAAAAGTGGTTTTTTATCAGCATTTTGATAGGTGTAGAGGAGACTCCATTATAGGTATGGTTTAAAAATAGCGGATTTCTATCCAAGGGGGTTTGATATAAGTGGGTTTGATCAAACTCTCTTCAATTAAAACCCTTAAAATGGAACCTTTTTAAGGCTTAAATCATTATATTTTCTAAAAATATGTGATTTCAGCAAAAATCGGGATGTCCCAAAAAGTGTAACCCATTATTGTGGCAGCACTCGTATACATACTCAATAATTTTACAAATTATTGTCTATTTTTTTCTTATCTTTGATTTCAAGAACCCTGATGCATTGAAAATATATCATCCTCTACCAACCCCAATATCATGGTTTGACATAAGTTAGCAAGCTTTAAAAAAATTGATATTTAATCATGCAATATTTCTCTTTGACTTAAGGTTGTCCAAATATTTTTTGTATCCCTCTTGCAAGGAACTCTTTAGGATTAAATTATTCCCTCATATTTGTTGCAAAATGGAATGATTTATCTATAAGCTTAGATTGAAGTATAATTCCTTCTATTTGTTATTCTTTGAATTTTGAAATTTTGAAAAAATGATCGACCAAGGTCTTTATCCTCCTATGATAATTAGTTGGTTGATAGTGGACCCAATATTGAGGATACATAATAGACATGGCTTCAATTAGCTCATCTCAAGGTAATCTTTCTAAAATATTTGAGGAAAGACACTTTGCACTACTCTTTAATGTAGTACTTATAGAATTAAAAATGTTGTTGAAAGATTCATTTGTAATAGTTACTTCTCTAGTAGAGCACCTTACCGCAGTAAAATAGTGCATTGGTATCTCAAATCCATGTACAAAGACACATAAATTTTCTCTTGCATTAAATTATAAAAAAATAGCAAGATTTTAACATTTTTCATCAACTACCAGCTACTAAATTTTGGACTTATAAATTATGATTTTGATAGATATAGTTATTGAGGGTGAGGTATATCATTCTATATAGTTTATTATATTTTGAAATATACACAGTTCTTTCTTATGATTTTTCAAAATATTGTTTATTTCATACAACATGGGGAGAAGACCATATAAAGTTAAGAGTGTCTCTCTATCACTTAGCCTATTTAAGAGGTCAAGAGCTTTGTCTATTGTGTGGCGATGTTGGTGTATTACTCCAATCAAGGATTGACATTATGAAAAACTCATTGTGTTGTTCCATGCAAGGAGATCCATCCAATATCAAGATCCTTAAGAAGTTTGTTTCCTACAATTATTCCCTTAGCAAAATTTTAAAATTCTACAAACCATTTGGGACTTTGGTAAAAGTATGAGTAGAGCTTGCAGACTAGATTTTCAAAATTTGCTACTAAAAGAGACTTGCTCACAATTTTAAATACTAAATTCATTGTGTGGACCATGTAATGAATGGAAATCATGTATGGTAAAAAATTAGTTTGTAGCTTTATGCAAAGACCATTCCTATGATCTTGCAATATCGCAGCTCCATTATCTCCTACACACACTAACCTTTTGGCAATTGTGAAGTAATCCATGCCTCCAATTTCATTCAAATATTTCTTAACTAGTTCAAATATATTTTGTAATGTCAAAATCTCCTTATTTTATAAAGACAAAGTAGATGAGGTTGTTGGACATATTTTTGTATGATATGCACATGCATGCATACCCAAGAAGTATTATCTATTGTTGTAACTTCATCTAAATAAATACAATAAAGGTTGGCTCTTTTATTTTTCTAGTAAATTTTGTTTTTCAACCACAACAAAATAAATTTCCCATTCCCATCCAATGCTTATTGACCAATGTGTATTAGGAAAGTTAAGAATGTCCAAAAAAGAATAAACTATTATATCCTAGGTAGTCTATCATAGGATGCCATCTAATCAAAATATGAAAAACAACACTCAATTGAATATTTTTTCCATTTACGCTGCTACCATTATCTTTCCAAATTGATCTTGAATTGAACCTCCAGATTTAGTAACCATTGCCTTTCTTTGCATATGTGCATCATATTCAATGGCATGCTTAACATGAAAACATTGATTTTTTTTCATCTTATCACTATTTTTTTCTTTCCATCTATGATTTATCTTTCATAAACTTTACCAATATGTTTTTCTATAGTGTCAAGTTTTAGTTACAACTTATTGTCCCTTTTATAGTTCTAACTAAAAATATTACACTTGCATTATATTAGAGGTTCATCTTTGTTTTCATTCTCCACTAGTTAAATGAATGGGTACTTTTACACCCAATCAATCTAAAAATTCCTTTTCATATCATAGTAACATGTTATTTTTTATTTGGCTTTTATTTTCCCCTTCCATGAATCATCATCTATGGCATTGTCATCCAAGTCAATTAACTCATTCCAGCTACCTTGGATACCCCTAGAACATATTTTATAATCTTTCATCCAATTCAATCAACTCAATCCAATATTCCTTTGAGGTATTTCCTTCTTCATTAATATTTGGTGCAAGTTTTTATGTTGCAACTCCATCTTGATATGATGGACTGCAAACATTACCAAAGTATGGCATTATGATTTTTTATTTTGATGACCTTTCTTCACCAATTTTAAAATTCTTACTCTTGTTACTACTCAACATCTCTCATGAAATAAAAGCTAAAAAAATGTCTTTTATTTAAGAAGGAATCATAAAATATAGACCCCTGGGCACTAGATGTCTCCCTACTCGATATCATCTATAAGAATGAAGTAAGAATGGAAAAGAAATAAATAATCTTATAGCACTATATATAAGTGATCACTTAGCTTTAGGTTTTCATTGAATTGATAATAAAACAATGCTTATAGTTGTCACTTGCGTAGATCTAAATGGAGAGATGAGAAATAGACAAAATGTGTAAAAATAAATTCAAGTTTTGATTTATTTATATCAATCCATATATAGATAATTTCACAAGAATTTTAAATGGTATAGTAATAATTTGGTGAATCCCAAATGATTATTGTTGTCATAGAGGTTGCACCTGGATGCTAAGTTTAAATGCTTAGAAATCTCATGAAACATGGAAACATCTTCGAGCCTATGGAGATGCTCAAAGAAAAGATGAATCTCTAGATTATGGGTTGGTTCCCTTTTGATTTTATAATGAATTAATGATTTTGAAGGAAAATGGATAGAACACTCTAAAATGAACAACTAAAATTGAATTTAAAAGTATGGTGATGCACATTAATGATGATAGAACTGGTAGACTAATTCACAAATATTTTCAAAAATAAAATGTCTACACGGTTTAGAAATGAGCAACTTGATCAAAATAATGTATTTGAAGAAGGCCAAACAATTTGTTTTTCAGAAGGAATTTTATTTTTCACAAACTTGAAGAACAGAATGAACATAAGCACAACCTAAGACCCGTGATGCAGAATTACTTGTTGATCTATAATAATGAATGAGACAAAACTAGAGGTTTTGATGATTAAAACATAATAATTTCATCAAAATCATTCATAAAGACATTTGCAATATCTAAAGAGGTAAAACTAATAAATCTTGAATGAAGATAGCTATAAAATACTACATAAATGAAAAATAATAATAACATGTAACCTACTGCTCTGTATAAATCTATAAAAAATGAGTTACAAAAACTTCTCTCTATAATGCACAAGAGAGAAAAAGAAAGAACTAGGAAAAAACATCCCATATATACAAAAGATCACTCCAAAATGCCAAGAGGTGGCACTTGCAGTTAACTGTATCTAAAAATATCTCTAAAATATCTCATCCACAAGAAAATATGAAAAGCCTCAGAAAGAGGACCCAAAACTGATGTAAGATGATCTAAAATAGCCTCAAACTCCCTCTCACAATCAGTTTGACCAAGTTGGACTCAAAAACCACTCCAATTTTCCATTAAGTCAAAAAGAATTTCCCAATAATCTCAAGTGCATGAATCACTCCAATATTTCATCTCTATTTAGCTCAACTTCACTCTCCTTATTCTTTTGCATGATTCAAGAACATGAGTAAAGTTTTCAAGACTATTTCTAGTGAAGTACATAAGATGAAGTTATGACTCACTTTGCTATGTGTCATGGATTTTCCTATCAACATATCTATATGATAAATATTCAAGTGATTTATAACTAATATCATCTTTAATACTTGTTTACAATACTGTGAACATAGAAATTCCCATGCTCCCTTCGGGTAAGTTTATTTCTCCTAAGTATCGGTTGTGCCCTCTTTTGAGAAAAGGGTAGTGTCGGGCTCTCTTTCACAAAAACCTATGCTAGTACCGCCACTTGGCAACCGAGTGCTATTCACAATATTTTTCTCTTGCTGATTTTTGAAAGCTTGCAATGGGTTTCCATGTGTCACCCATTCACAAAATTTCAAGTCTCTTCCCATCGTTTCCCTTTCAGGTCTTAACCATCTGCCACATAGCACTAGTTCATGCATGTTTCTTAGCGAACCCCATGATTTGGTGTAGTATGAAAAAGGCCTCCACGTGTCTTCACAGCGCAGGTTTTTCATCACTCAAGGGAAATGATTAGCGTCGAGTCCCAACTGTTTGCCATGTGATCTTCCGAAGACTCCATTGTAAAGACAAACCAAGCAAGTGACAACTATCACCAGCTACCCTTCTGTTATGAAGTGAATTGCATGTGTCCAAGCGCTGGTCTGTTGGGACCTCTACCATCATTTGCAAGGGATGCAGCTGGCCATTAGACATCCTCGTTCATGTTCTGAATCTTTCTATTGTAACGGCCAGGGAAAAATCATTTCTAAAACATCATTGCTCATGATGAGAGAATATTTCTTGTTACTTGCTCATCAAGATAGTTTTCCACTATAAATACTGCTTCTTAATTCAAAGAAAAGGGGTTCTAGAAGTTCCAAGAGTTCCAACTTTTGTTTTTAGTGAGAGAATTAATAGAACCAGGCCTTTATTTTCTTTATTATATTATTGTAAAAGAACTCATAGACTATGCCATTGTTCGGCCTTTCTTTTTTCTTCGATATTGATAAGTTTTATTGTGCCATTGTTGTACTGGATGTATCATTCACAAATTTCTATAAATCAATACAAATTTCTAGTCTAGATCATGTCTTGAACTCTTTAGTCTAGCAAATGTGTACGAAGTTTATTTTATGTCATTTAAGTGAATCATTCAGGATTCTATCTTTGTTTTGCCTTTCTAGAACACAAAATACCACCAATGGGCCCTTAAGTCTTATCCTCAAGATATGTTTATTGTGCCTAATATCTAAACCTTGGCTCATCACCCTAGGTAGATCATTTTATTTTATATTTACTTCCTTTTCTCATTTTAGAAACCTCAAATATACAAGAAGCTGACTTCTTTAAAATTTTGAGGTCACTTAGTTTGACGTAATAGGTTCCCCCCCTAAAACTGAGTTTCCAACCAGAGGCTGTTACCTTGTCAAATTTTGGCATCAACAGTTTTTCTTTTCCTGGCACGCCTTGTGGGACCCGAAACATAACCAAATCAAAAGGGTGTGTGAGCCATAATGTTAATCACAAACCAAAATTATGTGGCTTGGGATGCTAGAAGTCCTCTTGTTGCCCCAATAGTAGTTATTGTATGGGCCCCTATCCCAATCTCTACTCTTAAATCTATTCCAAATTTTACCAGAGATGGCTCGAGAACACCATCCGAACATCTGCAAGACATTGTGGATGTGTGTCTGGTGCACGAAGTAACAGATCAAAATATAGCACTAAGATTTTTTCCAGCTTCTTTCAAAGGAAGAGCACTAGATTGGTACTAAACTCTGCCTGCCAATACCATCGGCACTTAGGATGAGCTCGAAGACCCCTTTTATGAGAGATTTTCCAATGATAGAAAAAAATCTTCGCTATATCACCAGATATCTACAATAAAGCAGGCCCCATCTGAAGCCATAACAGATTTCAACACCCGATTTCATACAACCTGGCAGAGAACCTAGAATGCCATCTGACCACCAACTGAGTTATAATTCATGTTCTACCTAAATTCCATTAACATTGACATTTCCATGATGATCCAGTCACTTGACGGAGCCACATTACTAGATGCGTATAGTATAGCGATGAAAGCGAAGAATAATTTGATCAACACTAGGAAGCTACCACCTCGACCCATTATGCCAATCTTCTATGAAATATTAGTGTCTAATCAGAAGATGTCATCTACTAGCACAACCACACCATCACCATCTATGTACACATATCCAAACGTGCAACCAAATGTTGCTTCTATGTCTGGCACTCTGAAAGACGAGATGAGCGACATAAGGAAAATGTTGCAAAATTTGACAAATGAAGTAACCACTATGAAACGCAATCAGGTTGCTCCTCTCATACCAACCTATCAAAATTATCAACGTAACAAACCCTCTTACCAAAAAAAACCAATATCAATGGACCACATGCACAACTGTATCGACTCAAACAACTAGCCAAATAGTACCACTACCAACTCCGCTGGGAACTACTCAGACAAGTACGAGTAGGGAACTAACCGCCAAGCAGAACAACATTTCCAAAGATTTCAACATTTGGCACTATCCTTGAGGCAACACTCATATGCCTCAAAATTTCCCATGTGGTGATTTATAATAGAAATTCATTGAGAAATGCAGGCAAGGCACAACAACGAGTTTGAGAGGGTATATATACACCTCTTTTGCATTGGAAGATGTGGTTCTCAGCTCAAAGATGCAAGGTATGTCCCCAGAGCAAAAAGGTGACATTGCTCTCAACCATGCTCTCCTTTCCTGGATGGAAGGGGACGAAGCAATCTTCACTTACAAAGCAACCACAGTGGTGACCCCGAAGGTGCAGTCCGATTACAACACCCGATCATAGAGAAGATTTACAGGCGAGTCGGAAATGCAAGCAAGGCACAACAACGAGTTTGAGAGGGTATATATACACCTCTTTTGCATTGGAAGATGTGGTTCTCAGCTCAAAGATGCAAGGTATGTCCCTAGAGCAAAAAGGTGACATTGCTCTCGACCATGCTCTCCTTTCCTGGATGGAAGGGGACGAAGCAATCTTCACTTACAAAGCAACCACAGTGGTGACCCCGAAGGTGCAGTCCGATTACAACACCCGATCATGGAGAAGATTTACAGGCGAGTCGGTCACTCCATAGCCCTTCTCGAGTTGCTCCAAAGCCTCAAGTATGAAAGGAAGTTACTACCACCAAGGTAAAAGAATAAAATCCTCCAAATCCATCACCCATCAACATGGTGGAACAATTGAAGAAATCCTCCCCTAATGTGTCCCTCTAGGATATCTTAGCTATTTTAGAATAGAAATCATTGCTATAGGAAGCCCTGTAGAAAGATATGATGGAACAACCAACATAACAAGCTTCTGAAAGAGCCATCGACACATCAGCTCCAGCCAAAGTCCTTGTGAACATTGCAAAAGAAGTTTCAACAAAGGGAAAAAAGGAGAAGCCAAAACCTATACCCTTCTTCCTGACTCTCATTGTTGGGAAGAAATTATATCACAACTCGATGATTGACTCTCATGCTAGTACCACAGTCATGCCCAAGCAGATAGTTAAAGCCTTAGGACTTACTACGAACCCCTAAAAAGGGGAGTTATGCAGCTAGATGGAAACAAGGTCGAAACAATAGGCCTCATTAAAGACCTCCATTTAACCTTGTTTTCTTTTCCTAGGATCATAGTAACGCAAGATACCATGATCATTGATGTTTCCCCCATGTTCGGCCTTTGCCTATCATGAGAATTTATGGAAAATATAGGTGGATACCTTTCTTTTGATTGGTCTCACCTAATTCTACAGACCAAGCACGGATCTAAGGTGAAGATAGTATCAGAATCCCTACATTCAAAGCATGTGGTCGATGAAGCCATGATCAACTACGAGGCTACCCATGTTCCTCCCAAAAGAGAAGAAATCAAAGCCACTCAAACCTCTTATACAAAAGAAGGGGCTCCCGGTAGCAAGCCGAAGATAGAAAAGAAGGCGACCGATGACAAAGCCACTTCTGAAAAAGCCTTTTTTAGAAAAAATGTAGATACCAACCTTTTCAAAAACTATCATGCTACCGGTTTGGGCACCTACATCATCTATGACGAAGATCAAGATTTTTCGAGGATAGCAAGGGATTCCACAATCGGTTGAACCTTAGAGCATTGGACATTCCACTTTGACGATGCAAGATGCAAACTTGGTGTTGGATCTGGGATATTCCTAACGTCCCCAAATGATGAGAACATTATTAGATCTTTCCACTTTCAATTTTCTTGTTCAAATAATGAGGCTAAATAAGAGGGTCTTGTGCAAGGACTAAGCCTTGTTGAGTGAATGGGTATCAAGCAACTAAAAATGTTCGTAGATTCCAAACTCATAATCAATCACGTCAGAAATTCTTCTACTACGAAAAAATGTTCACATGCGATCTTATAGACATAGAGTATGGGACCTGTTGATGGTGAAGATGACACAAACAACGTTAAAACAAAACATTTCTACTCTATTTCTCCTGAAAAAGAAAGACAACATATAGTAGCCTAACTCCCAAGGTCCTGGTAGTTGGTTCTCAACTGCCTGATGTCACTCAATTGGTTCATGCAACTATAATATTCAAGGGGCCTGTGCTGGTAATAAAAGATTTCAATCTACGACTCATTTTACCAACTGCTTTAGTAGATCAATGGGGTTTTTAAATAAAAGAAAAAGATAGGACAAAGGGGAAAAACAATAAGTATGAATCAAATTTATCTAGTTTCTAGACATATACCCTCAACAATGAATGTTTCCTAACAGATCATAAAACCATAAGATGACACAATCTATAGCATAATCTATACCACTGCATACATTTTAGGTGCTTAATTAACTTCGCAATTACTCTTCACAAATGTTTCAAGAATTTTCACAACAACACACATTCATTCATCATCCATATTATAGATCAATAGAGTTTTAATAACTTCAACTCAATGACAATCTAATAAGATAATCCTTAAATATGATTCCTTCAAATGACTTTCATCATTCAAGAAACTCTTATGTTTAGCACAATCACTGCATACAGATAGATCATAACTTATCAGCCTTATCAAAAAAACAATTTAACTCTAAATACCATATTTCGAGAAAACTTGTAATTCTATTAACTGTAAAAAGATCAAGTACACTGTATCTTTGTAAAAATCACTATAAAAATCTATCTCCTAGCATTAGGTAGGCCAATCCAATTCTCAATTAGCTGACCTTTACAATATGATACCCATCAGGTATTTATAGATATACAAAAGTTCGAACTCTACTTCTAATTTTAGGTTATCCACCTTTTCAAGAATTAGACTCTCTTGGAAACTCATATCAATTTGATCTTGAGTTCTTACATTTAAACATTCAGTCTTAACTAAAAATAGAATATAGAAGAAAAGAAAAGAAGTCATGCACCTCGAAGACTATCAGTGCTGCATGCATGCAACATGCAAGGAAGATAAAAATCATGCATGCAAGGAAGAACACATGTGAAGCTGGATCTACCATGAACTCATCGTAGTTGGTGAAGACTTGCTGTAAAGTATCCATCTTTGGCCCATCAATCCAGTCATCTTCAAATTTGATCCAATCCAACTCAGCTGTAGCAAACTCCTTCATACTTTTCACCTTTATTAACTCTCTCCCAGCAACTTTTATCTCTTCTTTGACCTCTACTAGTCAATCTAACATCAACTCTCCACCATCATCTTCTTTTCGCATAAGTCCTTTGAATCTTTTGTCCCACTTTTCCTTTATTTGATTAAAAGGCATGCCCTCTTTTGTAAATGCATTTATATCTACAATAATGGCATTAACTGCTTCTAACTCCTCCAATTGCTTAGTCAAATTATTTACAATCTCTTGAATTTCATTCTTATGCTTACACAAAAATTCAGTCCTAAACTTGAGTATACGAGAAGTTTTCTCCACAAAATTCTTGTTGTCTTCCTCAAGTATAGATTGTTCCAGAAGTGTTGTTAGAGGCAATTCACTCACCTTCTCTAACTTCTGACAGTATTCTTTGTATTCCTCTTCTTGCTTTTTTGATGCCTCAATGTATTGATACATCTTTTTAATCAACCCTTCAGTATCCTTGTAGGCTTCAAATCCTTTAACCAAAACCTCTCCTACCTCTTGGTTCAATTTATCTATACACCTGTCTACCATCTCTGCCTTTCCTCTAACCTACACCAAATCATCTACCTCCTTTTTGCTTAACAAAATAGGAGTCTCAATGGCTGCTACCTGTTGTGACCTTAGAAAGGAGACACTCTTCAAGAATGAATGCAACTGATCCAATTGAGCTTTAAGCTCATCCTTCTTTTGCTTGTCCTTGATCATTCTTGACTTAGTCATTGAAGCCACCACATCAATCAAATTCATTTACTGATTTCTAGTGGGTCTTCCCAAATTGACCATACTCAGCTGATAATCTGTCAGCTGCATATCCCCTACCTCCTTTTTTGTCATCGACATGGCACATTCAGCAATAATTTCTCCTTTGTTTGTGATTTGGGTAGAATGTAGAATTTTAGCCTTATTTTTAGGCCTCTCCTGCTCAATTCCCTTCATCATGTCCTCCCAATTGAGAGGTTGTGAAGCTATTACTACCCTCTTCTGCAGGTACAATTTTAGCCATGTAGGAGCACTTGGAGTAGTAGTCATCATAGAGGAACAGGGATTAATAACTGTAGAAGGTGGCTACATACTTACTTGAGATTGGGATTCAACCTTTGCTTTCTCTTGTTGTTCTTGTAGTATATGCATTTGCACAAGTCTTTCAGCCTCTTCTCTATCCTTCTATTCTTGTATTTTCTTATCTTCTTCTTCTTTCCTCAACCTCTTTTCTTCCAACCAATCCTTCTCTACTTTTTCTTTTTCCAACCTTTCCTTTTCTAATTCTTCCTTCTCTATTCTTGCTCTTTCTAATTCTTCCTTTTCTAAAGCTTCCCTTTCTAGAGCCTCCCTTTCCAATTTCTCTTTTTCTAAGGCCTCTAGCTTTTCTCTCTCTAACCTTTCTACCTCCAAAGTCTTAAGTTTTTCAGCTTCTGCTTATTCTTCCTGTTGTTTCCCAATCAGCCCTTTGGCCTCTTTTTCCTTCCTTATCTTTTCTAATTCTTCCTCTTTTTGTCGAGCTTCCTCTGCTTGTTTCAACCTAGCAACCAGAATTCCCTTTTCCCTCCAGTTTCTTGCTTTCTCCTCCTCAAGATCATGATTCTTTTGTATCAACTCTAACTTTTCATTTTCTGCTTTAACTTTAAGCTCATGTTCTCGCTGCCTCCTTTGCTTCTCTACTTCATCATCTACTGCCTTAATTTCAACTTTTTTTGACTGTAATTGTTGCTGGTGAAGTAGAACATCGGCTTGTACCTTATCATCCATTTCTTTTTGTCTCTCCATTGCAGCCCTTGCATGACACTTCCTTTTTTCCTATTCAAACATTTTCCATTGCTCTTCTTGTGTTAGAATCTGCTCAATAGTCTCCTCTAAAGGCATGTTTTCAGGCAAATCCTTTTCTGACAGAGTTTCACCTAAATCTGTCTCAACTTCCAGAACTTTCTCCACTTCTTTTCCCTTAGCAGCTTCAGCCATGGTATGAAGAGCTCCTTCTTGAATCTCTTTACTCTTCTTTCTTGTAAGTGGGGCTTGGGCAGATGATTCACCTAATTTAGGTGTTGAAACAATAGATCCTACTAGAACATCTTCTTCTTGTGTTTCCTCTCCATCATCTACCACCTCAAGTTCTATTTCTTCAATGTCCAGAGGAAGGAATTCTAATGGCTCTTTGGGAGGTGTCTTTCTCTTAATTCTCTTGTATCCTTTACCCTTTTTAAGAATTGGCCCTTGAGAAGCTTGAGTTCTTAGTACTAACCATTGTACACTTCTATCCAACATTGTTCTTCCAATCTTCTTGATATCAATTGTTTCTTCAGCATCCCAATCAATTGGATCCAGATTCTTGGTGCCAATATTCAACATTTCATCGGATGGATCCAACACCATTCCATCATCCACCAAGCTGCTAGGAATGTTTTCTTTAATACCAAGTTTTGACATGAGTGAGACCGATAATATTTCATAATTCTTCTTTCTCAAGTCATACTCATCTTGCCTATCACTCCAAAAGTCTTCTAACAAATTAAAATGTCTAGTGAACACTGAAGGTAATAAAGCATACATCTTCTTCTTTGGATCAAAATACTTACGAGTTGTATATAATCCCAATTTCAATTGTATCAACTCATTACAGACCACCTTTTCTCCCTTCAAGTGTTAACAGCTATATTCACCCAATTTCATGGGAAATTTATGACATCTAGTTTTATGCTTAATCCCAAACTGAGCATTAACTCCAATAGCTTGATATACAAACTCCATTAGCACCATCTTGTTACTACAGCACCTTGGAAGTAAATGTGGATGGCCTTCAAAACCAAATAACCTGAAGTATGTAAATTTGGGGTATTGGATGTACCAACTTCCCCATTCAGCAATGAACGCCATGGCTTCTTGACTTAACTTGTATCCTACATCTCCATTTAATTGATTGATGACCACATATAAAAATGCATCATTGACTCTTCTTAAATGAGTCTCAACAACTTGAAGAGATAATTGATCATAGTGCTCCCATACCTTATTTTGTCCATCCAAGGCTCCCATTACTTCCACTCTGTTCAAACCTAGGAAAACACCCACTCTTGCTGCTGCATAAACAATGTAAGAGGTCATAAAGAAACACTTGGTTTCTCTAATCCTGGTTAACTGATCATGTATGGCACAGAAACAATCATTGTCCAATCAAACTATTCTTCTCCTTTCAAGATAGTCTGAATAAAAGGAAACATCCACTCCTTGAAGTAAACTGCATCCCTCTTTCCAAACACCCTAGACAACATCACAATCAACATTGCTACCTCTTCATAGAAATCTACCCTCTTTGGCTGATCTACAAGTTTACTTAGAGATTTCTTTTCTGTCTTCAACCACTTCTTGTTCAAGTGAGATTTTTTCATTCCCTTATACTTACTATATTGCTCTAAGGCCTCTCCCTCATTTAATTGCACCAAGCTCTTTGGATCTGGAACACCAAATATACTCTAAAATGCTTGAGGAGTGAGATTAATAATCACATTGTCTTGTGAATCCATGCATAGTCTTGTAGCAAGATTGTAAGCACTGGCTACTGTCATGATCAACCCCGGGCACTGGATAGATATAGGAAATAAAGTAATATGAGCTAACCCAGAGCTGACAATTCTTTTCATAGTCAATGTAATATCCTTGTCAAACGCTTCTGAATACCACTCCTCAAAATTGTATTCACCTAAATTGTTGTTAGTGATATCTGACCAATCTGATTCCACCTTGCTCATCTTCACAACCGGACTCTTGTGATTATACCTTAATGTATAAGGCAGTTGTTCTAGCTTTAACTTCTTTGGTTTTGATGCTACCTTTGATGTTTCTACAGTTAGTTTCTCAGAGTAGCTTCCCCTAATGTTCCTGACATCTTTCAACTTTCCTGCAAGCAAAACCTCTAATTAGATCTTTAGATATCAACACCAAACATACTTTAAAACCATACCTTTCATATATGCACTGGAGGCAGAACCACAACCTAAAACAATCTCTTTTCAGATCACTGCCGGACTCGGAGCAAAAACCAATATAGAATTTTCACTAACAATGAACAGGCTTGGAGTCGAAATCGGGGAGGTTATCAAAACCGGGATTGGAATGAAAAATGAATTTGGTTTTCTTCAAATTTTCATTTTTTCATATTCTATTTCCATTCTGCCTCCGCCTCTAATTTGGTCATCATTATTTTGAAGGAAGATTTTCTCATTATGTGCGGAGCCAGACACGGGATGAAACATGGAATTGATACCTTTTGCAAAACATAACTTTCAAGTTCAAGATCAATTCCGATCTCGTCTCCGCCTAGGTTGACCATGATTTCCCAAGAAGACTTCTTGCTATACACGGAGCTGGAATTGAGATGGGAATGGAATCGATAACTTTTTTAAAACAAAATTCTCAAGTTGAAGATCGATTTTGATCCCCTCTCCACCTAGGTTGACCATGATTTCCAAAGGATTTTGTTTGTTTTAACATATAACTTTGTGATTAAAACCAAGGTCACTTTAAAATGAAAAGGAGCTTTAAAAAACACTACATTCATATGACCATGGGGAATGACTAAATCCTAAGGTATCATATTTTAATCATTTCAAAAGTGATCACAAAGACCAACGAAACCCTAATCTAACAAACATGATAAAAATTAGGGCACAGATTTTAAACCTTGCCGTTTTTACCAGACCGAACATGACAAAACCCTAAGTAAAAAAAATGATAAATCAATTTACCCTAACTCACTGTAAATCTCTAATCTACCTCACTGTAAATTTCTAATCTAACTAACCACCATTTAAAATCTAAACCTAATCTAACTCACTGCAAATCTCTAATCTACCTCACTATAAATTTCTAATCTAGCTAACCACCATTTAAAACCTAAATTTAATCTAACTCATTGTAAATTCAAAACAACATGACGCAATCACGACTAAAATGTGAAAACGACCGTGCCCTAAAAATAGAAAGAACTAAAAATAAAAACAAACAAAAACAAGGAAACAACCAGACAAACAATATAAAAGACCCATTCAAATAAGCATGGCAAGAAACATGAAATCAATTAAAATGAAACAATAAAAATGACATGATTCAGAGCACGGGCAAACATATATACAAAACACACCAGAGTAAATAAAACAAAGAACAACAATAAGAAAACCTACCTCGAATACACAAGAATGCAGCAAACCTTCTGAACTAATCCGCTCGCAACAATCTTCTCCTCTTCAATATTTTTGCTCGAATGAACTCTGCCACTGCTCGTTCGTGCTCTTCAATCTCTTAATAATGATAATAATGACTCCTTTAACCCTTATATGAAGATAAAAATGAAGATTTCTACCTACATGACCAACTATCATTAATGCATTAACACGCAGTTAAGGCGGAGTCGAAACTGAAAGTGAACCAACTCTTCACAACAGTGCGACTTCAGTCAAAAAGTCAACGATCCAGACAACCGGCGGGGGCGGAACAAAAATAGAAACTGAACCGAAACTTTTTGAGAAATTTCCAAACTTCATTCCAATTCCGGTTCTGGGTCCGCCAACTAAACACAAAAAAAAAACCAAACACAAAAAGTAAAACAAAAGACCCACATAACAAAACTAAACAAAAATACAAAGATAAAAACCAAAAGCCAAAATAACGAAGGCGGGGGTAGAGTTGATTATGATTTTGCAAGTTTTGCTAAAGACTAAGTTAACCACCACTCCGACTCTGAGTCCACTGAAGACAAAATAAAAGACATAAAGAAAAGACCATCGTGATAGAAACCAAAACAAGTTTCAAAAGAACTTTCAGAACCCAATTCAATTCCGGTTCTGATCTCGACAGAGAAACGAAAGAAAAAAAACAAATTATTGGCAAAACAAAAACTCCAAAATTTTGTTTTCAAAAACAACTAAGTACAAAAATAATAAAGGGGGACCCATTTTGACCAAGGCAAAAGATGGGGTGGTTATGCAAGGCATAACAAATGGTGACTCGGCTGGAAAGATTTATGCACACTAGAAAATATCCATTAGGCCTCCCTTTGTAGAAAAGAAGGTTCTACCAACTACAGAATAGCACGTATGCACTCATTGAAGGGGTTCTCTTCAGGATAAATTTCAATGGCATCCTGCTACGATGTGTCACTATGGAGAAAGCAAGGAAAATTCTTGACACATTCCATAGCAGCCCCAGAGGGGGACACTTCTCTGCAAAAGCTACTACCATCAAAATCTTGCATGTTGGGTACTTTAGGCCCACGCTATTCAATGATTCCTACAAAATGATAAAGGCCTACAAGGAATGCCAATTCTACGCAGGGAGAAGAAAAAATTATGCCATGCCTCTTAATCCGATAGTATCAAATGAACCATTCACGCAATAGGGACTAGACTTCGTAGGAATGATCAACCTAGCTTCTAGCACTAACCATAAGTGGATTCTCACAACTATGGATTATTTTACAAGATGGAACGAATTCGTACCCCTAAAGAATGCAACCGAAGTAGAAATTGTGGATTTTCTTGAAGGGCTAGTAATAAGGTTTAGCCCACCAAAAACCATCATCTCAGACAATGCCAAAGCATTCTTAGGCTCTAAGATTTTTCAGTTCGCACTCACGCATGGCATATTCCTGAAAACCCCATCAAACTATTACCTGCAAGGGAATGGCCTAGCCAAGTCAACTAATAATAATTTAGTCTAACTCATCAAAAGGATCGGGTCCAATCATGAGAAGGAATGGCATAAGCATCTCCGAACAACATTGTGGGCAGACCGCATAACTCCTAAGCAAGCCCTGAAGTTTTTGCCATATGAGCTAGTATACGGAAAAGAAGCGTTGATGCCTATCTCTATAGAGATACTTGTGCTGCAATTACTCAAGTCTTTAGAGATTGAAGAGAATGGAGCAATGGAGGTTTGGTTGGCTGAATTACTAGAGGTGCAAGAAAAAATGGAGAAATCCCTAATAGCCATGACTAATCGCTAGCAAGTGGTTAAGAAATGGTGTGACAAAAAGGCTTTCGACCAAGGTCTAAAATGTGGGGACTTGGTACTAAAGTACAATGAAAGAGCTGCAAAACCTAGACAGCATGGAAAATTTGACAAGCTATGGGAAGGCCCTTTCAAAATAATTCAATACAAACAAAACAATGCATTTGAATTAGAAAACATGGAACAAGAGCCACTTGGGATTCCGGTCAATGGAATTCACCTAAAAAATTTCAACTAGGCTATAGTTGTTTTATGCAAGTATAAATTTGTAAAAATGTAATTAATTTTCCTTTTCATGTTTTGTTGGCCGGTTCTTTTATCACATTTTTCACAGTTACATGATGACCAGGGAAAAATTCATGAGGCCCATTATTACAAGAACAGAGAAAAATCATGCCACTCAGGTTGTAGAATTAAAATTCAGATGCGAAAGATATAGCCCATGTTGCGAAAACAAAAGAAAGAAGACAAAGAGGTTTAAACATAAGTAAGTATATTCGATATATATATGTTGTGATAAAACATTGTCAAAATGGCCCTACAGCCAAATATTGGAAAGTATAACCATATACATGGCTTTATTACATACATTTATGTGAGCCTTCTTTCAAGCGTATATATAGAAAAGCAAAAGGCATAATAAACTTCATATCTCTGAATTACGGGTATTGTCTTCATCAACTGGAGGATTATCAACAGCGGCAGAACCTATGGCGGAAGCAACATCAACACCCATGACAAGCGGTGGAGGGAACACATGGTTCCTAAAATTAGTATACCAATCCACATCGTAATAGAACATGACGTTGTAGCAATGTAGTAGGAAATGGCATGCACGGGTGCCTTTCTCACAATGCTCTGTGAGTGATTGAAGCCGAAAACTACTCGGGAATGGCACCCACAGAACCACTGCGTCTTCTTCAACATGATTCCTTAAGTCACTCACAACAAGAAGTCCTAGGCCATACACCGCATTTCTCACCACCTCACCAAGACCCCCAAGGTACTTCTTCAGGAAAATCTGAATTACCAAACGAAGAATCATAGCTTTCGGAGCCCAAGCATCAAGCAGTGAAGCAACAAAGTGTGAACTGATATCAGTGTTTACTTGATATTTGTCCTCATACTCAATGCAGCCTCTACCCAAGACCCACTTGATACCTATGATAGCCAGTGAATGTTTATTCTTTATCATACATTTCAGGCGCCTACTCGAGATCTCTCCCAGGAAAATTGTTTGAGCCTTGTTGCATGCTAACCAAATTGGAGGATTCATTATGTTAGCCTCCATTCAAAACACAAGATTATCGCTATGCAAATTTTAAACTTGTCCAATCACCTAGGGCTATTCCGCTAAGTATGTTCTCACTGCTAAATGAGGGCTCATTCATAGAAATATCCAAGGTAGCCATCATACAAAGCATGAAGGTAATTGAGCGCTTACTCAAAAATCCCACAAAAAGGCCAGCTCGATATTCTAGCCCTATTACATCTGTAGGTATGAATTGATGCATGCAAGCCTAAGGAATGGTAATCAATCAATGCAATATGGTGGCAGTCCCAGGTTATGGCTCATATGAACAAAGGCTAGGTGGCACGATGCATGCCATTTCATGCCCCAAGGGTGAACTCAAATATTTTTTGAGTACTCATTGTAATTTCAGTTTGATCATGCTTTAAGAGATATTAATTGCTAAAGCAGATGAGGAGATGACGGGCATCACACCGACGGCTCAATTTCCCATGAAAATCAAGTCGAAAGGACGCTATTACCAATACAATTATGAATCCTTGTCTTTTCAAAAGGGGCAAGTAGCTGATCTCATATGAGCAAGGGAGTTGATAGTACATGCCGAATTAAATGCAAAAGGCAGTCATTACCTACCTGTTTGAATACAAGAAATCAAAGAAATTCAAAATGTCGCATGCAAAAAGTAGGACAAAACATAAAAGCTTCTCCAGCACGCAAAAGAAAATTAAAGAAGAATGGAGCTATGAAAGGAACCAAGTATCATGCAATTTGTAGAGGAAGGAGTTAAGCATAGGATATTGCAAGGAATTCACTACCCCAATGTGAATTAAACCTAAAAGGAAAGGCTTCCTGTTGGTGAAATCTAGAGCCTTGCGTTGTGTTTTACATTCTATTCATACCGCTTCAGCGTGCTTCCTGGGTAAAGAATTTGCAAAAGGATGGCTACCATTCAAGATGAATAATCAAGATTGTAGGAAGGAGGGGCACAAAGCTTGTTTAACATCATGCGTGCAACACCAGCTGCCTACATCTTTGAAGATGTCTCTTATGCCACGCCTAGAATAGTAGAGAAGCCAACCTGGGTAAACACTCAAGTTGTAGAAAAAAGGAGCCTTCGCAAGGAAAAGAAACAAATTAAAGAAGAATGGGAGAACATTCATGACCCAATTCCTACAAAGATTCCCAAGTCACTAAGGGAAGCAACCTATGAAAGGATTTAAAATAATAGCGATCCAGATTGATTGGAGCAAAAATGCTAGAATAGTGGGCTGCCTCAATATATGGTCCCTCTAGTGCACCACTGTCTTGAATTGGTCGATGAAGCCATCAAACACTTCAACTTGGAGACCAACAACATTGAAAGTTGAGAGGTAAATGTGAACATATGCAAACTAGCTATCTGGAATATGCTCAAAAATCCCGGAGCAAAGCTTCAAAGTCCAAAAAATGGAACAATTCACTCCAAAAAAGGGAGAGTCCTATTGGAGAAGAAAAGACCTCACAATAAATTTCTACAACAAAGAGACTCAGAATAACACAATGAAGATCCTAGTCACGCATAATAGCTTGAATGATGATATGGGGGACACATTCTCAATGATGTCATTCATTTGCGGGCTACACTCCAACAAGTAGGTCTACGAGTTCCAGCTAGGATTGGGCTTTCAATTGTGAAGAAAACATTCTCTCTTCTGGTATGATTTCGTTGAATTTCTCAAGCAAGAGATGCTCAACCAAATAGCTGAATACAAGCTTCAAAGGAGGTTCAATTTCACATCTTTCCTCGTGCATATGTTCCTACATCAGAACCCTAACTTCTTTCAGAGGTGTTTTGAGCTCTCTATCTTTGATGAAAATTAGAATAGGAAGTCAGTTTCCGTATGGACTCCACTCCTCTTAACGACATTTGACTACTATGATTTTTTGGATTATTTCTTATATCTGATTTTGCAAGATTTAAGAGGAGATAGCACCATCTTACGAATCAGCTTGGCCCAAACTGAGTTTATGTAGAACTTTGTTCCAAGGTGCGACTAGTTTCTGGGAAGGGACTTCACGTTCGTCTAACTACGTGGTCTCACCAAAGAGCCTTTCTGGCTTCCATCATTCCTTACTGACCGGGTATTGGCACTGGAGTTTTTCACTAGGTTTCAATAATTGATGACACATTTTGTAGCGAGAAGGCACGTAAGAAGGAATTTTTCTATCCTTCGATAAGCTTCAAGACTGTGGTCATGTCTAAGAGAAAGGCTCATGACGTATTGGAGGAAAAGTTGGCTCATCTTGGCTTGGTATGGATCTAGGACAAATGGAACTACAACCCTGACAATGACCTACCAAACAAGTATTTCAAGGTAATGCACTATCCCCCGCCTTACTGGGAAAAGCATCAAAATCTAGTTTCATATGGAGATGAATGTATCATTGACTTGGCCTACATCCCCACTAAAGATGGTCGGTTGCCTTGGCTGAGGTTCTACTACCAAAATGATGGGAGAAACCCTATGCAATGATCTGATGAACAACTACGACTGGAAGTACGAGAAGATCAATAAATTTTGGATATATCGCTAAGAAATCCGGAAGACTGAGGCTCCCTATAATAGTCGTGTGATGGATGACAAGTTCAAAAAATTGTGGAACAATGAGTATCTAGATCCTTAAAAGAGTGGTGAAAATAATTCCAGTTCTGAGGAAGTGGAGTCACAGTCAGATGAAGTGGCTCAATCAGAAGCAGAAATATGAGACACCTCTACACAACAAGGGGGAAAGGCATTTAAACAACCTGGTTAATATATCAAGTGTAAAGTCTTTACTTACTTGCACCTGGAAAGCAAGGAGAACCCTGGCAACCTCGCTAAAACAAGTTGAAACCGTAGTAGTTGATAGCTCACCACCAACAAAGCGGCAGTGAATCAAGGCACTTTCAAGAGGATTTTCATAAGAACCACACACGAAAGAAGACCCCACAAATGATCAAGAACCGCAGTCATCTGTACCTTAGGTATCTTTGGATCCCTCTTCTCTAGTTTTGCAAATCTCAGTCACCCCTGTTTTATCTGCGAAACCTCTAGTTGCATGCGCTGACCAATGCATTTCGGCCTCTACTTCAACAATCGTAGGAGGTTTTGCACAATTCTCTCATTTGCTCCATTTTCCTTAACTCCTCCATGTAATCTCACTCCATTCACCTTAGCCCACTCCACATCCCAAAGCATCATTTACTCTGCCCTTGCTACCTTCATTGATACATCCCCTGCTAATGCATTATCTGAGTTGATCCACTCTTCTCAGTAAATGGATACCATCATGACTCCACTCTCCTCAGGCCCTCCTAGTCCAAAGTTTGATTATAGGATTATTCCCCATTTCTCACCTCAGACCTTCAAGATTCCAAAGAAGAAGTCACTCGAGATTGATGTCCTCTCATTTCCTTTCTCTCTTCCTCCCGGTGCACCTTTTTTAGGTGGACTCATCAGATGGCCCGCTAAATTCTTGTCGAAATGCGACAAAAACAAGCATGCATAAATGATCAGAACCCAAAAAAGAAGAGAAAAAGATGCCAAGAAGCCAGCAGAGCCAAAATTACACACTATTTTTCATGAGGCTCGGCAATTGTTTTATTTCGAGACAATGCTACCAACCGTCAGAAAATTGCAGGGGGAGATGCAGCCAAATGACTACAACATGTATTTTGTAGGACTTGACTTAAGCATGGCCCAATTTTGGGATAAGGTGGAACTCATGGAGGAAATGCAATGGGTAGTCACGACTAACTTTCTTAAGTCTTGTTTCCAACAAGGGAAAAAGGAAGAAGAGATAAAAAACCTGAAGGATAGAGTCAACATCTTGGTCTCCAAGGAATGGGATATGGAGGCTGACTTTAAGTGCCTATTATAGAAGAGGGTGGAAAAGAAAGCAAAGCTCTGAGAAGAGTTGGTAGGACTTCAATTGGTTGATCCTTATCTAGTCGCTGAGCTACAGCAAAAGAATCATGAATATCAGGACCAATTTACAAGAGTGGAGTAGCAAATGCAGGTTGTTTCAAGCCCCAAGGGTGAACTAAAATCTTTTTTGAATATTCATTGCAATTTCAGCTTGCTCATGCTTTAAGTCATATTAATTGCTAAAGTAGATGAGGAGATGATAGGCATCACACCAGCAGCTCAATTTCCCATGAAAATCACGCCAAAAGGATGTTGTTACCAACACAATTATGAATCCTTGTATTTTCAAAAGGGGCAAGTAGCTGATCTCGTATGAGCAAAGGAGCTAGTATTATATGCTGAATTAAATGCAAAAGGCAGCTATTACCTACCTATTTGAATGCAAGAAATCAAAGAAACTCCAAATGTCACATGAAAAAAGCAGGACAAAACATAAAAACTTCTCCAGCACACAAAATGAAATTAAAAAGGAACGAAGCTATCAAAGGAACCAAGTATCATGCAATTTGTAATGGATGGAGTTAATCATAGGAGATTGCAGGGAATTCACTGCCCCAGTGTGAACTAAACATAAAATGAAAGGTTTCCTAGTGTTGAAATCCATAGCCTTGCATTGTGTTTTATGTTCTATTCATATTGCTTCAGCATGCTTCCTGGGTAAATAATTTGCAAAAGGATGGCTACCATTCAAGATGCACAATAAGGATTGTTGGAAGGAGGGGCACAAATCTTGTTTAACATCATCTGTTTAGCACTAGGTTCCTACATCTTTGAAGATATCTCTTATGCCACACCTACAATACCAGAGAAGCCAACTTGGGTAAACACTCGAGATGCAGCAAAAAGGAGCCTTCACAAGGAAAAGAAACGAATTAAAGAAGAATGGGAGAACATTCAGGATCCCATTCCTACAAAGAATCCCAAGTCACTAAAGGAAGTAGCCTATGAAAGGATGGAAAAGAATAGCAACCTAGACTGATTGGCGTAAAAATGTTGGAATAGTGGGTTGCCTCAATATATGGTCCCTCTAGTGCACCACTGTCCTGAATTGGTCAATGAAGCCATCAAACACTTCAAACCAGAGACCAACACCATTGAAGACCAAGAGGTAACTATGAACATATGCAAACCAGCTATCTGGAATATGCTTTGTATCCCAGAGCAAAGCTTCAAAGTGAAAAAAATGGAACAATTCACTCCAAAAAAGGGAGAGTCCTATTGGAGAAGCAGAGACCTCACAATCAATTTCTATAGGAAAGAGACTCAGAATAAGACAATGAAGATCCCGGTCGTGCATAAGAGCTTCAATGATGATAAGGGGGATTCATTCTCAATGATGGCATTCATTTATGGGCTAGACTCCAACAAGGAGCTCCAGGAGTTCCAGCTAGGATTGGGCTCTCAATTGCAAAGACAACATTCTCTCTTCTGCTATGATTTCACTGAATTTATCGAGCAAGAGATGCTCAGCTAGATTTTTGAATACAAGCTTCAAAGAATGTTCAAGTTCCCATCTTTCCTCATGCATATGTTCCTACACCAGAACCCTGACTTCTTTCAGAGGCATTTTGAGCTCTCTATCTTTGATGAAAATCAGAATAGGAAGCCGATTTCCATATGGACTCCACTCCTCTCAGTGAAATTTGAATACTATGCTTTTTCAGATTATTTCTTATATCTGATTTTGCAATATTTAAGAGGAGATAGCACTGTCTTACAGATCAGCTCAACCCATACTGAGTTTATGTAGAAATTTTTTCCTAGGTGCCACTAGTTTCTGGGTAGGGACTTCATGTTCGTCTGACTGCGCGTTTTCATCGGAGATCCCTTTTGGCTTCCATCATGCCTTAGTGACCAAGTATTGGCACTGGAGGTTTTCCACCAGGTTTCAATAATTGATGACACATTTTGCAATGAGAAGGCACATAAGAAGGCATTTTTCTATGCTCTGATAAGCTTCAAGACTGTGGTCATGGCTAAGAGAAAGGCTCACAACGTATTGGAGGAAAATTTGTCTCATCTTGTGTTGGTCAGGATTTCTAACAAATGGAACTACAACCTTGACAATGACCTACCAAACAAGTATTTCAAGTTAATGCACTGTCCCCGGCCTTACTGGGAAGAGCGTCATAATCTAGTTTCAGATGCAGATAAATGTATCATCGACTTGGCCTACATCCCCATTGAATATAGTTGGCCGCCCTGGCTGAGGTTCTCCTACCAAACTGGGCAGTTTGATAAAACCAAAATGATGGGAGAAACCCTACGCAATTATCTGATGAACAACTATGACTGGAAGGAGGAGAAGATCAATAACTTCTGGATATATCACCAAGAAATCTAGTAGACTAAGGCTCCCTACAACAACCTAGAGAAAGATGACAAGTTCAAAAAATTGTGGAACAACGAGCATCTAGATTCCAATGAGAGTGACAAAAATAATTCTAGTTCCAAGGAAGTCGAGTCACAGTCAGACGAAGGGGCTCAACTAGAAGCAAAAATACGAGACACCTCTACACAACAAGGGGGAAAGGCATTTAAACAACCTGCTAAGGTTTCCTCTAATGTACAGGTTAATATATCAAGTGCAAAGTCTTCACTGACTCGCACCTGGATAGAAAGAAGAACCCTGGCAACCTCACCAAAACAAATTAAAACCATAGCAATTGATAGCTCACCATCAGCAAAGTGGCAGCGAATCGAAGCACTTTCGAGAGAATTTTCATAGGAACCACATGCAAAAGAAGAGCCTACAACAGATCAAGAACCGCAATCATCCGCACCGCAAGTATCTTTTGATCCCTCTTCACTAGTTTTGCAAATCTCAATCACCCCTATTGTATCTGTGAACCCCTAAACCTGCAAATGCACAAAAGCAACAAAACACATTAGGTTGTTAGATCAAATGCATGCAAACAAGTATGAGATATTCCCCATGAAATCCATCTATTTAAACTACAATTAGGAACATGAAGAACACAAAACAAGAAATTAAACTAAATCCTAATTAAGCCAATAGATTAGTGATCCCATGGGGTAATTGGTGCCAATGAAGGTTGCAATTGACCCTTTCCAAATTCCTAAGTTGCAATGTTGAATGATTGAACAATGGTCAAATCTCCAAACATATTTGAACATAACCTTGTTATTTATGAAAATGGTGAATGATTGAGTGCAATGCGCAAAATTAGCTCTCAATGTGAAGAGAGTATCTTTGCATGAAGATTGTGGATGAGAAATGAGGAAATAATTCTTAAATTTATAACTTTCAATTTGGAAGAGAAAGTAAGATTTGAGCAATGTGGGACTAACCTTCAATCCAATGGTTGAATGTCATATGTCAAGATGTGAATGGTTACCGATTGTGCACATTTTGGCCAAAGTGCCAATAAATGCATAAATTTCAAATTGAAATTGTGAGATGACTTGTTGAAGAGGGAAGAGAAATGAAGTTAATGTCACTTGGCTCAAGGCCAAGGACATGTAAGAGGTCTTAAACGCCTTGTTGAAAGGACCAGGTCCACTTGGCCTTTTTGAATTCAAATAAAGGAATATTCCCTTTCTGATGCCATGTTGAGAGAAAATAGATGAATTAATAAATCAAAGTAATTGGTTTATTGTGCAACTTGCATTCTCTACAGGATTTTAATGAGAGGGATTAACTTAATCATAGTTTTGATTAATTTAATGAAGAATTAGATGATGTGACAATTTAGACTTAAATTTATGAATTGATTTAAATCAAATTGAGAGGAAGGGATTAATTAAATAAATGATTTGATTTATTTAACTAAGGAGGAAAATATTAGATTAATTCAAATAAGGTTTAATTTATTTAATTTAATAAGATGACTTTAGAGAATTTAATCAAATAAAATGAGTTATTTAATTAAACTGAAATGCAAAGTTAATTAAATTAAATTGATTAATTTAATCAAAAGGATGTGATAGACTTAATCAGATAAATAGTGATTCATTAGATTAAGGGATAGGATTACGATGAAATACTGAGAGTGTGATTCTAGATGAAATGATGTTAGTGATCGGGATCAAGCGTGCCAAAATGAAACTGTACATTTTCCATGTCCACATTTTGCCCCTCTTTGAAGCAATGTACTTGTTGCATTGATTCAAAGAAAAAACTACTATAATCAAGGTTCAAAATTTCTTGATTTTTCAGATTCCCCACTATTTCCCTAGCAGAAGGATTACGCTGGATATTGCCCCCTCGAGAGATCGGATGAAAATTTTGATTTTTTGGATGATCTCGCAAAAAAAAAGATGACAAGGTGCTCAATAGGCCAGAAATGCCCCAGAATGCCCAAAAATAGGTCAAGACGCTACAAAAAGATGTAACATAGCCCTCAGTTGGATGAAAATGGGATAGGGGGACCAAAACCCTAGCCAGAAGGTCAAATTAGGTCAAAAAACCCTAATTTTCAGGCTTAAATAGACCTTGAGGGGTCACTATCAATACATTTGCAATCTTAAACCTTGAAAACATTGACACTTTGAGCATTGAGACTTGGTCACGATCGTACAACGACAGCTTCCTCTGCACATGTCCGAGTGGGTACAAGTATATCAGTGACCAGTCGCCGCAAGACCTGTGGTGTCTACCCCTATCTGATCTTCTATTTTCTCATTATTCGTGCATTAATTCGGGCTTAGGTACGGTCTAGGTAGCATAGCATGATATAGCATCGAGGAATATGCAAATTCAAGGTTGTGCGGTTCTATATAGGGCCGCTTCTATAAAGAGCACTGCATGGCGCAGTTTAGGTTTGAGGATTTTTGGTCACCAAACTCGACCACTCACACAAACAGTGTCGCGTAGGCCAGTTTGTCAAAAAAGGGTGCAAAGTCCACCACGCGGCGCAGTTTGGAACATTTCAAAATGAACCGCTATTGAGAACAATGCCACTTTTGTTTTTTCAAAGGTGAAATGCGCTACAGGTAGCAGATTTTCTTTAGGGAAACTGACGCGACCTCTTTCCTTGCATAGGAGAGACACAAGGTCATTCATTCGAGGGAGCACCGGTGTCCAGTATTTGTGAGATTACAGGATATGCATGTATTCTTTATGGAGCAGCTTGGGATGCTTGGTTTATGGCACGTTGCGTACGTTCGTCCTATTCGAGCACATCTGGGTATGATGCATGCCTTGGCTAAGCGATGGCACAGCGAGACGTCATCTTTTCATCTTCCTACGGATGAGGCCACCATCACTCTTGAGGATGTCTGGCGCATCCTGCAGCTACCCATTCACAGAGCCCAAGTTATCTATGATTTGGAGGAGGGTAGGGATGCCTACTTTAGTGTTATGGGTGTTGACGAGCTCATGCTTTGTGATGGTCAGATATATTTGGAGTGGTACCAGGGTATAGCCCCTACTTATAGCCTAATTGTGGCTGCCATCATTTTCTAATCTTTTAGCTCTTGATCAGCATGGCCGATATTTCAGTCTGGTTTGGCGATTGGCATGGCAGTAGATGTGCGCTCGCTAAGTGTACTTTGCCTAGGGACCCGTACTGCTAGCCTCTTTGTACTGAGACTTGCACGAGTTTGCCTATTTGGATGGTCAGGCTCTTGGGGTTGGGTTGACTCTTCTACACATTTGGGCATGTGAGTGGATCCTTTTACTTTGCCCACTTGTGACACCAGTTGTTCTAGATATTGATGACCCCGTGGTGTCGCAGTATGGCAAGGCAAAGATTCACTTCACTCACATGGGTACATATGGTATAGCCCACTGGCGGTGGGTTTTAGATGAGATGGCAGTGTTTATATGGAGGTCATGGATGGGTATAGGGCCATGGTACGATGATGTAGAGCAGCTCTTCTTTGCTTGCCAGGATAGATTTATGTAGGGCTAGGAGCACACTATGATAGAGAGATACCTTCCTGACAGGGTTGTGAGGCAGTTTGGTGAGGTGCAGGATATACCAGATGATCAATATATGGCCCTCTTTGCCCGTACGGCAAAGGAGACAGCATGGGGGTAGCTGATTCCAGTAAAGGAGGCAGTTTCCTCCTTTAGATAGTTAGTGGCTCGGTTGTGGCCATATGATTAAGGGCCAGCAAACGTAGGGGTGACTCCATCATACAGGGCATGGTTCAAACCTCCTTTGAGATTGATAGTTCTCGGGACAATGCTTCCACATCAGAGGCCTAGAGGCAGGTCAGCAGGCAGAGGTCAGGGAGGTGTACCACCTCCTCAGCAGTCACCTCCGAGGGACCAGACACAGTAGGTAGCAGGACCGGATGGGCAGCCCCAGGTGGCAACACAGCACCAGGCCATAGGACAACCAGCGGGATAGCCAGCGAGGCAGCCAGATCCCCGGGATGCCTTGATTCAACAGTTATAGGGCTAAGTACAGGTTCTGATAGTAGAGCAAGATGATGCCCAGCAGCAGGTGAGAGAGATTAGGAGATAGGCCGACGGAGATAGTTAGAGAGCGCAACCTCCACATCTCGGGGTCAATCAGTTGAAATTGGGGAGTATAGAGATGCTATCAGAGAGGCCAAGTACTATCGACAACACTACCGACAGGTAGTTCCATCAACAAATAGAGTGCTAGATTTCTCCCAACAGATAGGGAGATGGCCAACAGAGGATCACGGTGAGAGATAGGATGGGGAAGGCAGTAGCCAACAGGGCTAGCCCCTTTTGATCACATATATTTTTTCATTTTTGATTTATGGGTTGTACTATTTTGGCCTTATTGTACCATGTATTCGGTGTACACTTGATCCGATTTGAACCATAACAGTATATTTTTGATGATATATATATAAGATGATTTTTATTTTATGATATGTATGGTGCAAATGTATGATATGCAATTTTATTATGATGTTATGAGATGTTCCTATTCTTATGCTTATGTAATGAGATATATGTTTCTAATGGATGCATTTCTTTTTGTATATTTTTCATGCTTTATGGATCTAATGTATGTTAATGATGTTGTAATGATATGCAAATAATTATGTATACATAATGATGTAATTCTTTCTTAAGATGCTTAGAATAATAAATTTATATTATTCCTCATAACTTAAGATAATGATATGATGCAATGTGCTTTCGATGCTAACGATCTAGAGGATGCAGGATGTATGCATTGGCGATGTTTCGATTACTATTAAGATACCATGTTAGTGTGTAAGGGAGATAGAAGAATTTAGAATTATTGAGTTAGTTAGGATAGTGATGGTGATTCGCATTGCTAGGAGTTGGGATTTTCAAAGGGTCAATTACTTTATGTTTGATGATGCACATAGGTACGATGCATCAAGGTATAAAGGATTAGGATGGCATTGTACCTAGTGTTGTAGACTTTGATTTGTCAAAAAGATAGGATTATTCTTGTTCACACTTGGCATACGTACTTTGTTCAGGATATAGTTCATACATTCTAAATATCTTGGGCCAAAACACAAGAAAGCAAGCTTTCCTATGTGGTCAACAAGATACCTAAAACATCCTCCCTACAAATCAAAAAAAGCACGCATGACCAAGTTATTTTACAAGAGTACCCAACAAGCCTAGCAGATAAAAAGATAATAATCCTTGCCCCGTTCATTTCTCTCTAAACCTATTTTGTTTAGGCATCATTGAGAGGTCCTTAGAATGAGCACAAAATAAGATAAGTCAATAAAAGACCAAATGAAGCAAACAAAACAAGCTAATATTCTTCATACTGCTAGCCAAGACTAACTACTGTGAGGGGTACCTAATGCTTATGTCAATCACAGGAAAGCTTCATCCTAGGACATGCTATGATCAGGGTTTTGGTGGGACTAATTGGGTGATAAGCTATTGATACTCCGAGTTGACCAACTTGCTTGCCTACTGACTTTGACTTTCAAGACTGATGATTAGGTGTTCACTTTTGAACCTGCTAGACTTGCTTCTGACTAACTTACCATAGGGTGAAGGTGATGATTGATTTTTATTATGAGTGATAAAATTTGTGGGTGAAAGCGAGATGAAATGGGTGCACCATTTTGGATTTTCAAATATTTTGAGGCTGTTTTTGGTATTTTCATATTTTTCAATCTTTTTGGTATTTTTGAGGTTTATGATGAACACACTAATTTAAAGACCTATCATAGGGGTCTCGAGAGCTGATCCATAGATTAGCCTTGCCTACGTTATACATGCAGAGACCATGTAGTTCGACTGGCAACAGACTTGACTCAATGAAAAGATAGATGGGAAAACAGATTGCCAATGCGATGGACGCCTAAGGACTGACCTAAATGTCTCGGGGGATGATCAAAGATCAACCTTGCCTATGTTCAAGCTCAAAGATGACATAGCTCGACAAGGTGAAAGACTAACAAGACTCAATGATGAACTTTGAAGATTTTCTGATACTTTAACATGTTTCTAGATTTTTGATGAATTTTGGAATGTTTTTAAATGTTTTTGATTGATTTTTTGAATGTTTTTGGTTTTTTGATTTTTCGAGAAGATTTCAAGAATATACATGAATTTGATCCGATGCTAATACAGGAACATACCCCCAGCATGGTGCAATAGACTACTTCGGTAAAGGTAGGACAAACTGACCTTAGGAATATGCCAAGTAGTACTATGGTGGAATATAATATGGACACCAGCTCAGGCTATGGTATCGATGCGAGCGGATGGGTGTATGGATGATTAATGAAATGTGATGGAATGGGTGAGTGAGTCATGCAGATCTTGGTGGATAGAGAGTGCTTTTATTTACACTTGGTGCCTATTTTCCAGGTTTTCACCAAGGTACTTATCCAAAGCGCCACCGAAATGGTTTTCACTAGACGACGACTTTTTCTTTACTGTTTTCAATCTGTTTTCTAATTTTTTGGATTTTTATATTTTTTGATTTTTTGTTGTCACCAAGATGCCTGTTTGCCAGGTTTTCATCAAGGTAACCATTTTTTCAGGACTTTTTATGATTGTTTTTGTATTTTCTGATTTTATATCTTGCAAGTTCTTAGGCATAGAACTTTTTGAGATGACAAGTGTTCATGGGCTCCTACAGAGGTTCGCCTTCTGGTGTTGACAACTGATATGCCCCTGATTTATAGCTTATGGTGATGATGAAAGGTCCTAGCCAGTTGGGTTCAAATTTTCCTTTGTTGTTTGGGTTTAGTACATTCTTTTGGTTCTCTTTTAGCACAAGGTCACCGACTTGGAAGGTGCGTTGCTTGATCTTCTTATTGTGGCTCCGTTTCAGGCGATTTTGGTAGACTTGTAGATTATTTAGAGCATCCATGCGTCATTCATCCAATAACTCCAGATCGTTTAGTCTCAAGTAACCCTGTATTCCTCATCTGTGATGAGGTTTTACAAAGATATTCTCAAGGACGGGAGCTCGATCTCAATTGGAAATATGGCTTTTGATCCATAGACCAAGGAGAATGGAGTGGCGCCTGTTGGCATGTAGATGCTAGTGTGATAGGCCCATAACATGGGGTTTAGCTATAGATGCTAGTCATGACTAGAGTCATTGACTGTTTTCTTAAGGATCTTCAGGATAGTTTTGTTGGTAGCCTCTATTTGGCCATTACCTTGTGGGTAGTATGCGGTGGAAAAGTGGTGTTGGATTTTGAATTTTTCCCACGAATCACAGACATCCTAATTCTTGAAGGGTGTCCCATTATTAGAGATAATGGATTGAGGAACACCGTATCAAAAAATGAGGTAGTTCAAGATGAACTTGGATATCTGTTTACCCGTGATGTAGGTCATGGGAATTGCTTCAACCCACTTTGTGAAGTATTCGGTAGCAGTGATAATGAACTTATGGCCATTGGATGAGGTGGGTGAGATTTTACCTATGAGATCGAGCCCCCACTAGGGAAAGGGCCAAGGTGTAACAATGGGATGTAATTCTTGAGCTGCTGCATGAATGAGGTCTCCATGTTGCTGGCATTGTAGACATCTTCTAACAAAGTCATGTGCCTCTCTTTCCATTGTCGGCCAATAGTATCCGGTTCTTAGCAACTTCTTAGCCAAGGTCATACCACTCGAATGTGAACCACAAGTGCCATTGTGTACCTCAGTTAAAAGTAGTCAAGGCCTCCTCAAGCTTTAAGCAATGTAGCAGGGTTCCATCAATACTTCTACGGAAGATGGTTTCTCCTAGGATGACAAATTGTAAGGACCTTTTAACAAAGGTTCACTTTAGGTTTGAGGTAATGTCAGCTGGAAGGACTCCTAATCTCAAATAGGTGTAAATATCATGGTACCAAATATCACCGAGACCAATGAGTTCACACGCATATTCTATCTTTGTACCTCAAAATTTGGTATGAGAAGCTGCTCTACGAGGAATTCATGTTTCGAGACATTACAAGGGATATCTAACAAGGATCCAATCGTTGCCATTGCATCGGCTGCTCTATTTTTTGCCCTCGATATTTGCTCAAAGGTGATGTCGATGAATGATTCCTTGAGGCTTTCTACTACCTTTTTGTATGGTGCGAGCTTATCATCTTTAGTTTAGTATTCACCATTGACTTGGTTAATGATAAATTGTGAGTCTCCATAGACCTTTAATGCCATGATTTTCCACTATGCCACAATCTTGAGACCTATGGTTAAAGCCTCATACTCTGCAATGTTGTTTGTACAGGGGAATGCCAACTTGTAAGATCTTGGTATACAATCCCCTTGTGGGGTGATGAAGAACACACCGGCTCCTGATCCATGTTGTGTGTGTGAGCCATCAAAATATAGTTTCCAGTGGTTGGCTACACTGAGATTGAAAAGGGACTCATCTGGAAACTCTGATACGAGTGGGTTGTCTGTGTAGAGGGGAGCTTCTACTAGCTAGTTTGCAATAACTTGTCCTTTGATTGCCTTTCACTTGACATACTCAATATCATGTTCAGATAGTATCATCACCCATTTAGCCATTCTACCTGTAAGCATTGCTTTTGATAATAGATACTTGAGGGGGTCTATCTTGGCAATTAGCTTAATTTCATGAGCTAACATGTTGTGTCTGAATTTCTAGGCTGCAAATACCACTGCTAGGCAAGCTTTTTCTATTGTTGTGTAGTTGAGCTTGTGCCCCACCATTGTTCTACTGATATAGTAAATGGCCCACTCGGTTCCCTTTTCATCATGTTGGGCTAAAGGGCACCAAGGGCAGCTGTCGTTGCTAAGATGTACAGAATCATTTGTTTCCCTTTGATCAGTGGCATTAATATAGGTGGTGTAAGTAGGTATTCCTTGATCTTTTTGAATTCTTGTTCACATTTTTCATCCCATCTGAATACTACTCCCTTGTGGAGTAGGTGTGAATAGGCAATCTGCTTATCTGTTAGTTGTGCTATAAATCTATGGATGTACTGAACTCTACCTTGTAATCCTCTAATTTTCTTTAATGTTCTTGGTGCTTCCATATCAAGGATTTATTTTACCTTTGCAAGATCCACCTTTATCCCTCTCATTGAAACTATGTACCCCAGCAGCTTTCTTGATTGTACCCCAAAGACACACTTCTTTGGGTTGAGCCTGACCTTGTATTGTTATAGCCTATCAAATATTGCACTTAGAGTCACTATGTGATCCTGTCTCTTCTTTGATTTAGCCAATATGTCATCCACATAGTCTTCGACAATTTTGTGGATCATGTCATGGAAAATTAGTGTCATGGCCCTTTGGTATGTAGCTCCAGCATTCTCTGACCCAAATGGCATCACATTCCAGTAGTAGGTTCCCCAAGGACATGTAAAGGTTGTCTTATAATGGTCCTCTTTTGCTATCATTATCTGTCTGTATCCTGAGAAGCCATCCATTAGGGACAACATCTCATGTCCGATCGTCATGTCCACTATCTTGTCAATGTTGGGTAGTGGAAAATCATCCTTAGGACATGCTTTGTTTAGATCTCTAAAGTTTGTGCAGGTGCGGATGCCCCCATTTGATTTTGAGACTGGCACAAGATTAGATACCCACTCTGGATATTCAATCGAGCATATGAAGCCAACATCCAAGAGCTTTTGTAACTCAATCTTAACAAGCAAGGCTATTTGCGCGTGCACTTTCCTCAAATTTTGTCTCATTGGTTATGCTACAAGGTAAACAACCAAATGATGAACCACCACCTCAGGATCTAGACGTGGCATGGCAGCATAGGTCCATGAAAAGTTTATGTTTCTTTCTTTCAGGAATACTGCTAACAGTTCTTGTTCTTCTGTCAGGAGAGACTCGACGTAGAAAGTGATTTGCGGTTTTGTTTTCGTTCCCAAGTTGACAGGGTTGCACAACTCTACTAGGACTGCTAACTTTTCTTGATGTAAAGTAGTAGGGGGAGATTGAATCATTCATCCTCCGATGCCTCAGAGAGGTTTTCACCATTGGACACATCCTTTATTTTTACTGTTTTGTGGTTAGTGAGCGCCACAATGTGGTTTTCACTCAATAATGTCAAGCTTATTCTCGATATTTTCCTTTTGCAACTGAAGGACTCAATCATCTCCCCATAGTATGCCTGGGTGTCTAATGTGATGTTGAATCCTACCTTATGATCCCCACATGGAATCATATCCCTTAGTCCCATGAATTCCGAGAGCGCCTCATCGTTTTTGAATGAGTCTAGAATTGGTGGTCCTCGTTAACTGTGATCGATGAGTTGCGGGTGTACTAAGGTGATTCGGTGGGTTGGTTGGTTTGACTCAGCTATGGAGGCACTAATCATTAACAGGGTGGAATCTTAAAAGAGCCTAGGGAGACCTACTATGGTATCATCATTGTCACTACTGGCATAAAACATCGGTGGCATCAAACGTGAAGTTATCCAGTGGGATACCTAGGCATACAAGTGGTCTAGGAGTAGTTGTTGTTACCTGAGGAGAGGCCCTGACTGCCCTTCTGGGAGTACCTCTATCACGTACGGTTATAATCAGAGGAGTATACCCAAGGCCAAGGTTCTGCATTCTTCTTTCTACAATGATGGGTTCCAGTCATACATCACTATTTCTTCTGAGGAGTTCGTTCCTATTATAGCCCATACCAAACATCATTTCCAGCCCTCTGTTAGTTTCATCCATGGATAGGGTGGGGGTGGGCCTTTCATCTTGGTATAATTTTTTTGATATGTCTCCCTCATCCACATTTTCTCAACTGAGATCCCCCCAATGTCAGAATCTAGAAGGGTTTTCCCTAATAGGGTGGATAGGTGTTTCAGCTGGCTGAGGTTGTCCATGCGACCTAGGAGATTGTGGTAACTCTCCTACAAAAAATGCATTCCTTTTCATTCTATAGTCGCCGCATCCATTGTCCTGGATCATGTTTTTGATTTTGGATATGTCAGGGATGGCGGGTGTCTCTATCGCAGAATTGGAAGCGAGGTTGGCTGGGTCGATGTATGAAGCAGATGGTCCTTCATCATTTTTTGGTACTTGGGGGATCTTATAAAACTTGGCTTCCAAGTTTTTGCAGTAGGCGAAAGGTTTGGGATCCCCATATATAGTGACCTCCTCATTCTGATGTGAGAACTTGATACATTGGTGATACGTCAAGGCCACTACCTTCATTCTGTGGATCCAAGGGCATCCAAGGAGGATATTATACGGTAGGTTGAGGTCGAGAACCTGACAGGTGGTCTCCATAGTTTCCGGTCCCACTTGGATGGGGATTTTGATAGTGCCCTAAGATAATATTTCTTGGTCATCATATTCCCTTATCATGATGCTTTTTTTTTTATTAATGGAATCCTCTGCAAATCCCAATTTCTTTATGAGCTTTAGAGAGCAGATGTTAAGGCCTGCACCTCCATCCACCAGGACTCTTTTGAATTTTTTTTTATGGACGATCACTTGAAGGTGGAGTGCGCGGTTATGAGATGGCTGTGGGGGGAAATCCTAGTCAGAGAATGTAATGAGATTTGGGGTAGCAATGTTACCCACCATAGCCTGGAACTGCTTTGTGTCAAGGGTGGCAGAGATGGTGGATGCAGCTAATGCTTCATCAAGGATATTCCTATGGGCAGCAGAAATTTTCAATAGTTCCATGATGGAGATTTGGGCGGGGGTTCTCTTCAGTTGGTCAATGACATTATAGTCATAGACGATGGATTTGGTATTAGAAATGGGTTCTTAGCTGGTACCCCGGCGATGGTAAGTTTTCTGCCATGTGTGGCGACTCCACAGTCGTTGTTGGCTCCTTTGACATTTATTACGGTGACCATTTCATCAACACATCTGACTATCTCCTCATACACTAGATTAGCACTAACATAGTTTTTCTTGCCCTTATTGTTCCCTTGATTATGTCCTTGATTGTTCCCTTGGTTGTGATTTGGCATCGGGTTCGTGTATATTTTCAAGTCTTGGTTTCCTGCCGGTTGTTTGATATTGATTATCTTATCCTCGATGAGGTCTTGGATGATGTTTTTCAGCCTCATACAATTGCCGGTAGTATGTCCTTTGATCTTGTGAAATTCACAAAGGAGATTCTCATTATACCATGGCGGTTTGGTCATGGGTTCCACGTATTGCTCGGAGTTAGAGATTTTGATTAGGTTTTCCTTGATCAATTTCTTCATGGTGGATTTGATAGATTCACCAAGAGTTGTGAACTTCCTCTTGGGGGATACTTGCCTCGAGGAGGTAGTCCTCCTTGATTACCCAAGTGATTGATTTGATTGGTGGGAGATGGTTGTTGATGTGCTACTACCGCATTAGTCTCCACATTGTTGCGATTATGATTTTGTGGTTGATGATGGGTTTGGATGTTCTACTTAGGGGCACTGATAACCACTTTAGCATCGACCACGTCGTTGTTTGTGATATTTTTGTTCCTCGACCATGTCTGAGGTTTATCCTATGGTGGAGTAAATGTTGATGTGCCTCCTCATGCAGTAAGGGCTCTTTCGATGTTGAGTGCCTTTGGGATCAGTTGATCATAGGATGTGATGCACTGCATTTTCAAGTAGAATGCCAAGTTTTCATCTAGATTGGATATGATGGTGCAAACTTGTTGTTCTTTCGGTATGGTCCACTTGCTCTGATTGGCCTTGGATCACCATCTTTGCAAGAAGGATGTGAATAGCTCTCCCTTTCTCCATTTGAGTGTGGAGAGTTCTTCCAAACTAACATCCACACCCATATTGAAAGCATAATTCTTAAGGAAAGCTTCCACAATTTCCTCAAATTTTTTAATACCCATGGGTAGGTGAGAAAACCATTCCATGGCTGGACCAATCAGACTACACAGGAAGAGTCTCATTAGATAAGTGTCATCGTATGCAACTTCCATGCAATGCACCTGAAATTCCCTAATGTGGATTTTAGGGTTGTTCATTCCATTATACTTGTCAAATTTCGGGATCTCGAATCCCTTTTTGGAATGGTATCATGGTGAGACTTCTACCGAAAGGATAAGGGCACAAGTTGCCTGGTGTCCTTGTTGTTTTTCCTGATTGTAAGTCCAACATATCCTTCGAAAGCAGTTGGATTTGTGTTGCAACATCTTTGCTTGGGTTGAGAGGTGGAATGAATGAGTTGTGAGGTGTTTCAGGTGTTTGGTGGGTGGGAGGTGTACTAGTAGGCATTTGTTGCAAGCTCTGCTATGCGTTCAAAGCCTGTTGGTATGCTTGCATTTGTGCCAACAATGCTTTTTGTTGATCTTGCTACTGTTGTTCCAACAACTCTTGTTGCTACTCCATCTATTGTTATTACCATGAAGCCTATTGTTGGTCAAGTTGTTGTTGCGCTAACAAAGCTTGTTATTGTTCTAGTTGCTGTTGTGCCAACAAATCTTGTTGTTGGTCGAGCTGTTGTTGCACCAATAAATCTTGTTGGTTGGCTTGTTGTTGTGCCTAAAAGTCTTGTAGGGCTTGTTGGTACGCTTGCAGATGGATTGCTTGTAGTTGCGCTTGGTACTATGCTTGTGCCTATTGTTGGGCTTGTGCTTGTGCTTGAGCTAGAGCTTGAGCTTGGTCTTAAGCTTGAGCTTGGTCTTGTGCTTGGGCTTGGGCTTGGGCTTGTGCTTGCTGCTTTTGCTTGAGTACTCTTTGTTGCTTGGCATTTTGAAGGGTTTGGAGTAGAGTGGTGAATGAGTTCACCATGTTGACCTTTGGTGGGATTGGTGGTGGAACTAGAATGATGCCAACCGTTGTGGCAGGTGAGGAGGTTATGGTGGTGGTTGGGATTTTGGTTGTTGGAGGAGTGGTGGATATGCTTTGTCCTTGAGAAGGTATGCTTTGGGATATTTGAGGACCGATTGATGCATTTATCATAGTGGCTTGAATGGTTGCCACTTGTTGCTATGATGTTGCGGGAAAGAAGAGGGAATTTGATGTGATGTTCACATTGCTCGGTTCTGAGAAACTATCAATGTTTAGGGGAGGAAACCCCAATCTGATAGGTGATGTGGTTTCGAATGGGAATGGTGGAAGATATCGTATGCTACCTTGGAAAAAAGGATTAGCAACATCAGTTGTTCCAAACAAACCACCTTCTCCTTGTGATAGAGAAGTTTGTATGCTTGATTGACAGGCTACTGAGGCATGGAATTAAGATGAACCAACAAGATTGTGGAATGTGAGTGGGACGAATGGGTGTAATGGATTCACCAGGATAGAGTTATTCGGTGTGATAGTGATAGCCACCTCTTTATTGGTCACAAGGTGGTGCTATTGTAACTCTCGAAACATTGCACTTCCTTTGTTCACGATTGGCAAGGTTGGTGTGACATTTGTCATAATGTGAGGAATTTCTTGATTGACATTTGGTATTGGGGATGCGTTTGAGAGCATATCCATACTTGTGCTTGCTTTAAGGTCAGAAGGGAACTAGACCCCTCCCTCCGCTAACGTGCTTAAGTATTTGACCATGGCACTAACAATTTTACGGTTCTCTGGATTTTCAACCATTTTCATTATTTCAAATTGTGTCATCCTCATGTCTTTGTTTGCAATGTCCTCTTCATAACTCTCTTCTTGAGGATTTTGTGATGACAAAGAAGAGTTATTTGGGGGATTGCTTGATCCCGCAAGATTCATTTCGGAGTTTACTTGACTTATGTCAACGAAAGTTGATATTTCGCTGATATTTTCCATGCTCTTCTTGTATTGCGATCTTGTTTGAACCATAAAAAATAGGGATCATTTGATCCTAACTTTTTAGGCTCAAAAGAGAAGAACTACAGAAGTCAAAGATCAAAGAGGGTGGTAATGACAAAAAAAAAATGGATGAAGTGAGTGAGTGAAACTTTTTTGGAGAACCTTTGAAGAGTTATGCTAAACTTGTTAGGACTTAGATCGATTATGATGGTTTGACTATGTGTATTGAGTCAAACAAGATTGTAGTGAAGTTGTAGTCCCTAGGAAGTTGTATTATCCTAGGGGAACTTGCACAAGTGGATGAATTGGCTAAGTGCGTTAAGCCAATGTGATTATGAACTAGTATACCATAGGAAGTTGCATTATCCTAGAGGTAAATTTGTCCAAGAGTTTTGACAATTTTGGCTAGGTGCGTTAAGCCAAGATAGGGCGATGTTGGTTTAGCCCTTTAAGTTTAGCATGAGTGATTTTTCTAGAGTTCTTAAGAATTTCGATGATCAGATGAGATTTGGTTTGATGGAAAGATGGATGAGGATGACAACTTTGATCCTATACTTGAACCTAGACACAACTCTCTCTACAAGACCTCAGTGGTGAAGAACACGCTAGACTTCCTATGAGAGGAAAGCAAACCTTTCAAAAAGTTCAGGATTTTGTTGATCGTAGAACGCATACAAAGTCGGATTATTCCTTGAAGCCTTTTTGTAGAAGTTGTATACTAGTCTCTCTCTGACTTCAAGGAGAATTTCAAGGCGTTGTTCATGGGCTTTTAGACTTATCCTTTTGAACCCTGGTTTTGGAATTTTGATCTTTCGGGAAATCATTGGGAGAAACACATATGAAGTTCAATTTGTCTCTTTATCTTGGCTTAATGAATTCTTTTTACCAAAGACACTTGCTTGCTTATGTTTCAAACTATATGTCTAATGTCCCACTTTCTTTCTCACCCCACAAGGTCCATTGTGTGGAAATCAAGGAAAATAGGGCAAAATTTTCTTATGTTTAACCTTGTTGAAAACAAATGATGATAGAATCCAGGCACTTAGAAACCTCTAGGGATATGATCCCTAGGGAAAGCAAGAGTGCCCAAATCCATCAAAGGTATTTGTTTCCTCTAAGGGGTTTGAAATTCAAAGCTCTTTGTGAATGTTCATTTTGCAAATGTTTTGAGGAACCAAACAATGTGTTTTCCACTTCCAAGCACTTTTTACAACCCTAGGATGATGAGACAATATTCTGTTGGGTTCCCACTTGGATAAATCCAGCTACACATATTTTGTGCGAATGGCTAAATGCTTTACCACACTGGCTCCCCTCCATGACACACACTTCTTGGGTCAGCCAAGCATTAGTACCCATGAATCTCCCATGGCATACTTTCCATCTCTACAACAAAACCACATGTATAACGTGGGGCGGCTTCGAAGGACATGACCTTTTGCACCAACAAAATAGACAAGGTTTTGGCCTTTTTCTAAATAAAGGGTTCTAATTCGGGCATTCCGTTCATGGGGGATTATCCAACATCGGCGAGAGTCCATTTCTGTCCATCTCGTTGGAATAATCCTCGTGATTCTTGAACTTTCCTCAAGAATCCACACTTATATACCAGTTGGAAGTCGCTTGGCTTTAGTGTGTTCCCAATTGGGTCGTTCCCTTGGGGTGAGTAATTTTTCCCACCAAGGCAAGCCCGCTAGGATAAATAATAGCAAGCTAACATATCCCGTCGTTCACACAACCTCCGCAATATGTTGTGCTCACACTCGCATGTTTTGTTCTATTGTTAGGTACCCAAATTGAAATGTGGAGGCAATATTTTATGCAACTTAGTGTCACCAAAAAGACTTTTGATTCTCAAGATCGTCATGAAGTGCGAGAGAAGTGCATATGCCTTTTCAAATGACACTACTTTGCAAAAAAGATTACAAGACGCGAAGAACACATGTTCGATTTAAATCCCTCAAAGCAATAATGAATTCTTTTTAAGCACCATAGGAAATATGAGATTGCTTTGCTCAATTGTTATCCTTGAAACAAAATCTAGTATGTTTGTCTAAGGTTCTTTTTAGCCCCTTGGAAACTTTTGAAAATAAATTTGATTATTTATTTTAGAACCCAAAAGAATTTTAGTGTTCCTAAGGCCAATAAGATTAACAAATTCCTTTTAATCAAGAATCTAAAAATCCTTAAAGAGTGTTGAGGAACACTTTAGTGTTTAAGAACACTTTGTACAAAATGAGAATGATGTCATAACGAATATCCTACTTTTCTTAGAAAAGGAAATTTGATTTTTCTTTTTAAACCCAAAGTAAATCTAGAGTTTCTAAGGCCAAAGATATTAACAAATTTCTATTAACAAGCAGAGTTTCAAAACCCCTCAAAAGTGTTGAAGAACACTAAAGTGTTTAAAAAAACTTTTTTGCATGATGAGTATGAGGTCATGATGAGCTTCCAACCTGCAAAATGATAGAAAACTAGAGAGCAAAAGACAACAAACAAGGTTAGGAATTAAAAAATTCAAAACTTAAAAAGCACATGTCAATTTTAGATCCCATTGATTTTCCGCGATGTAGTTTGTAAAAGCGGTGTAGTTTGGGGTGAAAGCGGCGCTATATAGCGCCACGTGATTGATTGTGGGCAACGCTCTACAAAAATAGGGAGTGAAAAAGTGGCGACATATGGGTAAGCGACGAAGTTTGGAAGTGGCCCTGCTTACAATTTTGAATTTTTCGAGTAGGAAATCAGGAGCAGCGGAGTTTGGGTGGAACGCGGTGTGATACAGAGCCGCGGTGCGATACGTGGTGTAGTATAGCGCCGCGGAAGAGAGCGCGGTGGAGTTAGGGAGTTTAAATAAATGACAAGCAGGCAAAAAAGCGGCAAAGCTAAGAAATCAGGCATGGGTCAGTATTGTGCCACTTCCCTGAAAGTGGTGAAGTATTGTGCCATGCATATGAAAGTGGCTCGATATGTCACCGCGTGGCTATTTTTTATGACCTACGATAAAAGGTAAAGAAAACGCGGAATTTTTTTTTAAAACGTGATTAATTTATTTTCAAGCCTTCTTTCTACAGCAAAAATGTGAACCCCTAAACCTGCAAATGCACAAGAGCAACAAAACACATTAGGTTGCTAGATCAAATGCATGCAAACAAGTATGAGAGATTCCCCATGAAATCCATCTATTTAAACTAAAATTAGGAACATGAAGAACATAAAACAAGAAATTAAACTAAATCCTAATTAAGCCAATAGATTAGTGATCCCATGGGGGAATTGGTGCCAATGAAGTGTTGCAATTGACCCTTTCCAAATTCCTAAGTTGCAATGTTGAATGATTGAACAATGGTCAATTCTCCAAAGAGATTTGAGCATAACCTTGTTACGATTTATGAAAATGGTGAATGATTGAGTGCAATGGGCAAAATTAGCTCTCAATGTGAAGAGAGTAACTTTGCATGAAGATTGCGGATGAGAAATGAGGAAATAATTCTTAAATTTATAACTTTCAATTTGGAAGAGAAAGTAAGATTTGAGCAATGTGGGACTAACCTTCAATCCAATGGTTGAATGTCATATGTCAAGATGTGAATGGTTACTGATTGTGCACATTTTGGCCAAAGTGCCAATAAATGCATAAATTTGAATTTGAAATTGTGAGATGACTTGTTGAAGAGGGAAGAGAAATGAAGTTAATGTCACTTGGCTCAAAGCCAAGGACATGTAAGAGGTCTTAAATTCCTTGTTCAAAGGACCAAGCCCACTTGGCCTTTTTCAATTCAAATAAAGGAATATTCCCTTTTTGATGCCATGATGAGAGAAAATAGATGAATCGATAAATCAAAGTAATTGATTTATTGTGCAACTTGCATTGTCTAGAGAATTTTAATAAGAGGGATTAACTTAATCATAGTTTTGATTAATTTAAGGAAGAATTAGATGATGTGACAATTTAGACTTAAATTTATGAATTGATTTAAATCAAATTGAGAGGAAGGGATTAATTAAATAAATGATTTGATTTATTTAACTAAGGAGGAAAATATTAGATTAAATCAAATAAGGTTTAATTTATTTAATTTAATAAGATAAATTTAGAGAATTTAATCAAATAAAATGATTTATTGAATTAAACTGAAATGCAAGGTTAATTAAATTAAATTGATTAATTTAATCAAAAGGAGGTGATAGACTTAATCAAATAAATAGTGATTCATTAGATTAAGGGATAGAATTACGATGAAATGTTGAGAGTGTGATTCTGGAGGAAATGACGTTAGTGATCGGGATGAGATTCTAAGATTTGGTAGGACTTCAGTTAGTTGATCCTAATCTAGTCGCTGAGCTGCAGCAAAAGAATCATGAATATTGAGACCAGTTGACAAGAGTGGAGTAGAAAATGCAACAGAAAGATGCATATTTCCAACACCACCAAGCTCAATTGGAGAAAAAAATCACAAAGCTCCAGTTTTCACTAGAGCAACAAGTGACAAACAAAGAGATAGCTGAGACTAGTTGACTCACAGAGTCACGAAATCTCCAGGGACAACTCACCATGGAAAACCAAAATATTGTTGAGCTCGCGGATGATATCGAACGAAGGGATCAGGAGATCACCCAAATAAGGGAATCAAACTTACACTTGGCCGATCAGACAGACCTCCTACAAATAGCCCAGCAATTACACATCTCATATTGGGAGAGAGTGAAGGCATTCTTCCTAACTCTATAGCCGACACTCCACTTTTGATGCAGAGACAAAAAATCTAAGCAGAGGAGTTCATGAAGCTATCAAGCAAATTCCTTAGCCCATCATAGAGAGAGTTCCTAAGGCTGAAGGTTTATTAAACAGATTATATCAGGTCTTAGATGAGATCTTGGCAGATACGGGGATTGAAGACCGAGGGGCCGTTGCTAAAACAACTAGCAGGGTAATCCACTACCATGTTGTTGTCCTTCATGCCAGCGAATGTATGGCTAGGCTAGATCAGGCCATGAACAACATAAGGTCCAAGTTCTCCCACCTAACTCAAATGAGTTTACCTTGTCTTTTCCTTGAGAACGGGTCAGTGACCACAATGGAGCATATTGTAGCAAAGGTCGGGGAAAGGCAACAGGATGTGACTACCTTATAGAATTTCAGCCAACCCCTTGTCATGGTAGATTTTGAGAACATCACTCAGGCGACCACTCGTCTCCTTTTTCAATTTGATTCATGGGTCAATATGTCATCGGCACTGCCTTACAAAAAAGTAATCGAGTTGCAAGGAGTGCAGTAGAATCTGCATAACTTATTGCCCCCATCTAAACATGAATAGCAGCCACTATACACGACCCTCTCAAAACTCTAAACATACCACCCAATGGATAAGGCTCTGGTCTACAAACCATAAATTTTTGGGTTCCTCACTCCGCAAGCAAAATGCCCCTAATGAGTCACCAGAAGCTATGAATACAGAAATTCCCAAGCTCCCTTCGAGTAACTTTATTTTTCCTAAGTATCGGTTGCACCCTCTTTTGAGAAAAGGGTAGCGTTGGGCTCTCTTTCAAACAAACTTATGCCAGTACCGCCACTTGTCATTCGAGCACTATTCACAAGATTTTTCTCTTGCTCCTTTTTGAAAGCTCACGATGGGTTTCCATGTGTCAATCGTTCACAAACTTTTGAGTCTCTTTAGCTCACTTCCCTTTCGGGTCCCGACCGTCTGCCACATAGCATCAGTTCGTGCACATTTCTTAGTGGACCCCACCATTCAACGTAGTATGAAAAGGCCTATGCATGTCTTTACAGCATAGGTTTTTCATCGCTCAAGGGAAATGACTAGCGTCAGGTCCTGACAGTTTGCCACATGATCTTCTGAAGGCTCCATTGCAAACACAAACCAAGCAGGAAATAACTATCACCAACTGCCTTGCCATTATGAAGTGAATTGGACATGTCCAAGCATTGGTCTATTAGGAGCACTACCGTCATTCACAGGGGATAAATCTAGCCATTGGACATCCTCATTCATGGTCTGAATCATTTTGTTGTAACGGCCATGGAAAAATCATTGCTAAAACATCATTGCTCATGATCAGAGAATATTTCCTATTACTTGCTCATCAAGCTAGTTTTCCATTATAAATACTGCTTCTTAATTCAAAGCAAAGGGGTTCCAAAAGTTCCAAGAGTTCCAACTTTTGTTTTTGGTGAGAGAATTAATAGAAGAACAGGCCTTTATTTGTTTTATTAGATTATTGTAAAAGAAATCATAGATTGTGCCATTGTTCGGCCTTTTTGTTTTCTTCTATATTTGATATGTTTTACTGTGTCATTGTTGTACTGGATGTATCATTCCCATACTTCTATAAATCAATACAAATTTCTGGTCTAGATCATGTATTGAACTCTTCGGTCTAGCAAATGTGTACGAAGTTTATTTTATGTCATATAAGTGAATCATTTAGGAAGCTATCTTTGTTTTGCCTTTCTGGAAAAACAACAGACCGCCAATGGACCCTTAAGTCTTATCCTGAAGATATATTTACCATGCCTAATATGTAAACCTTTGCGCATCGCCCTAGTTAGATCATTTTTTTTATATTTGCTTCCTTTTTCCCATTTTAAAAACCTGAGTTATAGAAGATGTCAGCTTCTTTAAAATCCAAAGGTCACTCAATTTGGCGTAATAGGTTCCCCCCCTAAACCCGAGTTTCCAACAAGAGGTTGTTACCTTGTCAAATTTTGGCATCAACAAATACTTTATTGATGCCCTTAAATTATGCATGAATATAGAGGGACTATGAACCCTCAAATCCAACATTACTATTTACACCACGGCCTAAGATATTAGTTGTCATATGTTTTTATAAAATAATATTGGAAAAAATACCCAATACTTGGATCGGCCCAACATATGGCATAAGGAACAACCCTAAACTCAACTCGCAGCCTTTTTTTTACACTTTCACTTATATCATCATGATGTCTCTACTGCCACCATTCTAGCATTTGAACTAGAGTATATCTTACACCTTTCAAGAGATTTCTATGGAGAAACTCGTGTAGATTCATATTAAGGTCGTGGTTGGGTAATATTTTTTTACGATATTTTCTCCTTCGCTATTTATCACTTCTATTTTGCAAATTTACCTTGGTATGCCCCTACGTAGAACATGAACCCACAATTTTACTATGTTGTATGACAGACTAACTTTATTATTGTTCACCACCACTTGCTTTGTTTTTCCATTCCTTGGCCTTGATAATGCAACATTTCTAGATGCATGCAACAGCAGCCCTTGTTGCATGGTTTTTCAATTCTCTTCAACATAGCATCTAGACTTATTTCTTTGATGAGTTGTTACATACTTATCTCAAGTTATCCATTTTCTTGATAGTATCTCATGTGAGAGCATTATTCTAGTTTGTTACAATACAATTTGGGAGTATTGAAGATTTATTTGGTCACACAATCCATGTATTTTCATTTGTGTCCTAACTCTTCCATCACATGAACTCCAAAATTTTGTGCAATGCTAGCTCTTTCTTTACTTCGTAATGAGTTCTTTGAATTAGCATGTTACTATCACCCATATGATGAAGAATAATTTCCTCTTGTTGGTGTGTGACCAAATTTACAGATGATGTATAATTCCCATACAATCTTACACTAACAACAATAAAACAAGTATATATTATATCTTTTTTCGCTCATGATCTTTTAGCACCTGGTGACTATTTGCAACAACAATAATCCTTGCAATTGTAGGAGTTAAGGACTTGGCGAGTTGAGTCAACATTTTCACCAGACTTTTAAACAATATTGCACAAGGAACCCTTTTCACTAATGGAAAATCCTTTATCATTCTTGGGGAATAATAATCAATGAATCTTCATAGGCTTGTGGAGTCTTCAAGGTTAAACAGGACTCTATGCAATACCTTGGGCATAGTCCATTCCATGAATTTTATAAGCTTCTTAAGCCTAGCAGATCTTTGTCTTTAAATACTTCATCATGAATTGAAATTACGTTGGTGAAACTGTGAAACCTCCTCTCTTTTCCCTCCTAGTTGCTCCCAAAAGTGTGACTTGAAGGCTGCCACTAATTATTTGATAACTCCATCTTATGAAGAGTGAATGTAGACTTGTTCACTTTTCTTCAATATCAATTTAAGCATCCAAGTCACCTTTTATTACTTCTCACTACCCTATGATAATATGGTTGTGACTATCCTCATGTCGAACACTATCAATTGACCCCATCCATGAATTTGTGTTCTCATTGGTTAAGGCAAGATGATTGCCATAAATTGTACGGTCCTAGTATTGACTGACTGTCTTAAATGCTTTTAGAGATGATGCCACTTACTCAGACCTATCATCTTCCCTTCACCATAGGTTTTTCCTCAACACTGACTTGATTGTGCATTATAGCTTCATTAGTCAAAAACTTAGTCATGAATGTCCTTTAAAACTCTAGTGCTCTCTACTCACTATCATGGTAGTTACTTGACTATGCCTATCTCTTATCCTTTCAAGAGCTCATTTTATAGCAATAAATCTGTCTTTGGCTCCCATTTGCCTAGATTACACTTGAATACCTCTGGCTTATTTTAAATAATCAAATTCATGACATTATCATATTGTGCTGCCTGCTTTACTTATTAGAAGCCTGCCAATGTGTATTTTTCCTGATATGATATCATTGTGCTCTAAGACTGTTGGTCCTCCATATTTGACTCTATCTTTATGCATGTTTAGTCCTCACTTAATGGTGATATGTTTGTCTTTGAATCACTTCATAATGGCATATGAGACTACCTTGTCATTTTTTTGAATGATATGCCTTCTTGAAAATTTGTAGTAGTTGTTATGACTAAATTCACCTTTATTGATTTAAAATATACTTCATATCCTTCTTAAAATACAAGAGGGTAGCATGTTGGGCTCAACCCTTATGGGAGCCCATTTTCCTCCACATGTTATGATATCAAACAAGATGAATCATGTGATGATAAATGAACCTGTACCTACACAGTGAACAAACAAGTTAGATAAAACAAATGAAGCTTGGTGCTCATGTGGTGAACTAAATTTTTGGCTCTCTTATATACATCTGATAATTTCTCAACTGGTCAAATGCATCATAGATATAGGCTATATTTCTATTGATAGGACATATGATGATATTTATATCTGGAGCTCTAACCCAATCCTTTCATTATCATGCAGGTTCATCTGAAGATCAACAACAAGGAGGATCTAGAGACAAAGAAGATCAACACAAGACTGTGCCATAGGCAATGATGGATATACTTTCTCCTCATGTGTTTTTCTACTTTTATCTTTAGTTGTATAGCCTATCTTTATGTTGCATTAGTTCAACTACTCCCATGGCTTGTGTGGGACATCATGTTTTGTTGTAAAATGAATAAAGACAACAATACTATGAAAACTTGTGTAATTTTTTTGTTGTAAAGAAAATTTGCATAATGAAGTTGGACTTCATTTGAAAGTATCTTTTGTGTAATGACAAAAAATTTAGCATAAATTTATATGTACCTGTTTCCCTAGCTACAAACTATATTTCAGCTCTACCTGATTAAGTTGTAAGTGAAAATTAGGTAACAATTATAAAATGATGCATTTAATTTTGGTTGAATTGAACCTCAACAAAACACATACATTTTAATTTTAAAGGTGATTATGGACCTATGATTAACATGGATTTATAATGGTATTGGCGAAATAGGTCATCATAGATAGTTAATTTTTAATTTTATTTGCAAAATAGGTCCTCACACACAACAAACTTTTAATGTTATTGGTGAAATAGGTCCTCATAAAAAATGAACTTTAAATGGTATTGGTGAATATGTGGGTGAATTAATACATGCATCCAAAATTCGAAACAAAAAATATTAATTAGAATATTGGAAATGCATAGCTTGTTATTAAAAAATTATCAATTGCATATGCCTCATAAAATAAATTGATGGCGAATTGAAATGCATTGGACCAATAATTTATAAAATTTGGGAGATTTGGCCACCTCATTTGTTGAAATGTATTCGCTAATTTTGAATGGGCTAATATGAATTATCAACCAATTGGTGAATATTTTCCACTAAAAATATCCCTAGTAGTGCCTGAGTTTTTTTTTATCACATCTTTGTCAAGTGAGTGTCCCTCCACTATAACAATGATTCTTAGTGATTCTTGCCTCATGCATGTGTGCCTTGGTTTGCACACCTTTTTTCAGTTGCAAGTAATTTTTTGTGCACTTTTAGATGTTTTTTCTTCTCCTTCATTCCCTACAAGGTGACATATAGTTTTAGTGGACCTTTCATCCTTCTCCCTTATCAACATTATGGGGGTTTCATATTGTTGGTGATAATGCTTCTGTAGTTTCACTTTGGAGTGAAATGTGTATCTAGTATTTGTTCCTATGTACTATGCATATGTAATGGTTGGTTACACATGCATTTTAGAGAGATGGAGCACTTACCATATAGAAACTCTTGCATTCTTAGTTTTTGGAGGTGACCTTCCATCCTCAGTTCATCAATTTTCTTCAAACTATTGGCACCTATATTTTTGAGTAGTAACTTACTCTTGCATTGGTTGAGTAGTGTCATTAGGGTCACTCATACAAATTCATGTACCATATGCATCTTTGAATATAAATGTTTCTCCTATTTTTCACCTAATCATTTTTTGACTAGTGTCATTGGGGGAACTCATGCATATTTTTTTTATCTTCTTGTTCCTAATCATCATCTTGATTTTAGAGGAGGTTCTTCAATTTTAGCACTATAGAAGTCATATTTTGATAATTTTCTAACACTTCTTCATGCTTCACTAGTTTTTTTCATGTTCCTATTATTTTTTAGATATTTTTTTGGAGGTTTCTTAGTCCTTCATCTTGTATTTCTCTTTTTTGAGAGGAATTTTCTTCAATAGATTTTTTCTCCTTTTCTCTAGTTGTGAGAGATTTTTGTGTACATTGGTACCTCATCAATCTGTGTTACCAAGAACTTTTTTTTGTTCTTGTATTGGTTTCTTCCTCCATAAGTTACACTTAAGGGGGTTGTTGGTATGAATAAGATATCTTACCTAACTAGTTCACCTAGTAGGTCATATTTACATGTTAAATTTACTTATTTCCTAGGAATCTTTCTAGAAGTCTTAGTTGTCATAAGATCTTATCTTATCTTTTGTCATTTAATTTTTGTGTCCTAGGTCATTTAATAACTATTGTCTAATGTCATAGGATTAAGAAACTTATCACGGTATTTTCTAATCCTATCTCTCCCCTTTCCTATATAAGTGTTGGTTAACAAATTTTCACCTTTTAATTTATAATATAAAATTTAATTTGTTGTCCAAATGAGATATAATCGATTATCAACAGTTGAGTTAGCTGCCTCTATGTGAAACAATTTCTCTTTGATTTTTTGTGAGGTACAACTCCCCTTATGATATTCAATAAAATCTTTGCAAGAAAGTAGATTTAAAATATGGTATGCTTTTAACCAAAAAGCATGAAAGGCCTAAATCTTCAATACTCAAAAGCCTTTAACAATCGATATAACAAATAAATTTAAGAACATATAAATCACTAGTGCACAAGCTAGCTTAATATCCCATAGAAAGTAAAATGAAATTATAATTTTGAAACAATATCAGAACTGAGGCTTATCATATAAATGAATATGTTACTCATTCAAATAGAAATAATATAACTCATAGGAGTTAACCAAACACACGTATATAAATTAAATTCTTTCTTCATCCAAATCATAGTTACCATACACATAGATGTGCAAAGATTCTCAGTTTTCTATATGCTATATCAAAATTGTGATTGTTGTTAAGAGAGTTTTAGTCATATCCAATTACATATATCAAGTGAATATAACCACTTCTTGAAAATAACTGCCCCAAAATTAAGAAGTCTTTTTAGCTTCATAAAATAAATTTCACATAAAATAATTAAAGCAAATAAACACTATTGTTGAGGTGGAATTTTATCAGTGACTCCTTCAAATGATTGGGTGGAAAATGTGGTGCTCTTGGCTTGATAAAAATGGTAATCTTTCACAATGGGTGGTATATCTCAATGTTGAGGAATAATCATATATTTATCTCTTAGTTTCAAAAGAGCTATGTTTTCTTTGGCCACTTCGAGCTTTCCCATGTAAGTGGTGGCAAGTCCACTGAATTGAAATAGAGCCAGATCAATGCCATTGAGGTTCCTCATATTCTCCATAGTGAATTGTTTCTTATCACAAAGGCTATCAATCATCCCTTTGAGGATCCCTTTTAATGTTTCCTCATATTCATCATCAAAGCTTCCCTCTTTCCTGAGATGAAGGCCTATAGCAAGGAGATATTTTTTAATTCTATCCCTCATTGAGTTGCATTCATTCAAAAATTTACCCACAACAAAGAGTTTCCACTCTATAGTTCTCTTCCACATAACACATCTATTATTTGCAACGCTTGGACAAATATGCTCACTGACTAGCCTATCTAAACCTAATTCCATCATACCTTTGAGATCACTATCAATCTTCGTCTCAATTTCCTCTTCATGCTTGGTTGAGGCAACATCTTTCATAATTTCAGCCTTCATAACATCAATATCTTTACATATCTTTTTCATAAAAAAAATGAACTTATTTCCTTTTTTTAGAATATCAGCAGCCCATTCCTTTATAGCTTTTCCATAAGCCTTATAATTTTTAATTTTACTTACCACTTCACTTCCCATAGAGGATGTTCGGTCAAATATAGCCTTATCCTTACTAATTGGTTGTGGAGCTATGTCTGACATGGATTTAAAAAAATCAATTAGAAATTTCACCTAGTTTTTTAATTCATCTTTTCTCTAGTTATCCCTATCCGTTCTCTCCACCAACCTTCTTGTTGTCACCAAGAAATTATGTATATCACCATCCCTAGTATAAAGTCCTAGATTTACCCTGGTAATATTGTAATCACTGATTGTAGCTTGGCTTGTTTCCCTTTGTACTAAGGGATTGGCTTGTTGGGTCTCAAAAATGCAGGTTTTAACCAAAAGAGTTTGCCAAGATCTCACAACACTTTTGGCCCACGTACAAGGCCAATTGATGCAATTGTACCTTCTACTCTTTAGGCTCTGCTAGACCTAGGTGGGTGAACCTAATGAATGATGCAGATTTGAAACAAACTTCCTGATGCAATAATCTACCCACAATGGCAAGGGTGATGGATAGACAAATATACTACAACTACTCCTACTCCTACTACACAAATAAAAGATTTGAATGAATTGTCTGATATGAAATTCTATCTCTGGGTTGAGGCAAATCAGTGCCTTCTATCCACATGGGCAATGGAGTCAAAAAAAAAATGATATATGTTCTCTCTTATTAGCTTAACTCTAGTTTTTATGCACATTAAAATGAAGTCTTACTGACTGGCATATAACTTCATTTATTTATGTCTTGCATAAACTATGCTGGGATATTTCTTAATCTAGTTCTACTTCAACAATCCAAATGAAATCCTTAAATCACTGTGATTTATTAGAAGAATTTTAACTCTGACTTGCAGACACCAACTAACTAAATCACACAAAATGGGAGAACACTTTGCTAAATTAGAAATATACTTGATACACTAATTTAAATGATAGAAATATCTCAAGTTGGAGACAACCAAAGATAAAGAATTTATATTATTTTAACATAACAACTGAACACCAAAAGAAATTCACTAATTCAAAACATCTTCTCCATTATACTGGTGCCAAGAAAGATCTGTATATTTTTTACATTCCCCAGTCCCTTCTTGGGAGAATCTGACTACTCCTCTCTAACCACTTCCTTCTCCCCTTCTGCAACTGATTTTCAAATTATTTATACAATACATTCCAAGGGTTGTGACCCTTCAATTTTACCCATTACAACTGTATGTATTCTGTGAGAGAAAACAAAAATGATTGATTAAATTGCCTTATCGGAAAATCAAACATTTTTTATATAGACAAGGCTTTATTTACTCTTTCCACCTTAGTATATGTATCACTTTATTTCCATTTATTCCTTGATCGGTCTTTTTACTTCTTTCCATAGCCTTATTGATCGTACCGCTCCATGACAGTTAAATTTTGACCGGCCCCAATTACCATCTCCCTTTACCTCATTACCGTGGTCTCCTCCATGCCCTTCCACGGTACTATGGTGAGCATTCTTCGAACTGCTAGCCCTTCTACCTCTACCATTACCGCGTTACCGCGGTCACCATGTGAATAGGTGGTGGTACCATGGTAACCGCTACCTCTAACTACCGCTAACCGCTAGCTCCTTCGTCGCTGTCGCTTGTTGACCATCCACCGCGCTACCGCGGTGACCATACTAACCATGCACTATTAAAATCTCCACTTTACTATGCAAGGTTTGAGCTTTATTATCTTATCATTGCTCAACCTCTTTTTGGCTGTAACACCTCAAGTGACTATCATTCTTCTTACCATAGATTGCATTTACAAATGTCATTGAGCTACATAGTGTTCTTCTTATTGGCTACAATCTTTAGATTGCAAGATTTTTTTATTGGCTACAATGTCTCAATCTTAAGTCTTTTGCAACCTCACTAATTCACTAGAGCTATGGTTTATGTTTCTATGGAGGCCTAGTTTTTGTACCCTAGTCATTCTCTTACCAATGCTTATGTTGGTATTAAAAAACAACCTTAAATCTTGGGTCAGAAAATTAGCTGTCTTGACAGGGTTGTGGTATGATCTTGGATTGTATCCTAGAGTGTGTGGGAAGCTTGTGTTTGATCACTAAGGTATGTAAATTTGATTAGGGAAATGTATCCTATATAGCATGGGTCTTTCTTTAATACTTTCCATAATGGTTATTAGCATATCACATTATTATAGTTTGTGGTAACCCAATATTGCATTCAAGTATGTAACAAACTTGCTTTGTAGTTTAAGTTGTACACTTTTAAGTATATTCATAAGGTTTAGAAAATATTGATCCCTCTAGAACAACCCATTAAACATGGGTTGTGCTTGAATGCACTACATAATTAATATAACACAACCAATCTGCATATCAACTAGAGTTATAGGCTCTTTATTACAACAAGAGGTAATCCCGTTTAGTTAACTCCTGCTAAAATACTTTTGGAATAAATGTTTGATTGTATTACTTCGAGTGTGAAGAATTTTTTTTCTCCTTATAATACATTCATTAAGAGTTGTAGTAGAAAGATTCTTATTCTAAAACTCATCCTATAAACTTGCTTTAAGCTACATTTAGGAGGCTTCATGGATTTTTTGTGATTAATAGAACTTTTGTTTTGATAGTAAATGACATCGGATTCTTTTCGAAACTGAAATGATTTATTAATTATGTTTTTATGATGATGATTAAATTTTTTATTTAGAAGGGGTTAATATGTGGAATTTTTATGTGCAAGAAGAATAGATTATGATGCAACATTTGGGTATGGATAGTTTAGGAAAACTTCAATTTCTATTAGTGACATAACCAAGTTGGAGATTACTCCCAGTTGACCTAAAACACTTTTGGGTGTTTTTGCTTGGAAGAAAAACCTGAGTGTAGGAATTTTTGAATATCCGACAGAGGAAGTTCCTTTATTCTAAAGATAAAATCATAAATCTTCTGGTCCAATTTTGCATCCAACCTAATATCTTTAATATCCGATAGAGAAAGTTTGTACATTCTGAAGATAAAATAATAAATCAGTTGGCCCACTATATGATCCAATTTGAGGTCATGAAGCTCCAACAAAGGAAGTTCCTACATTCTAAAGATAAAATCATAAATTTTATTGGTCTAATTTGAGATCCAATTTGAGGTCGTGAAGCACCGATAAAAAAATTTCCTACATTCTAGAGATAAAATCATAAATCTAATTGGTCCAATTTGAGGTCCAATTGTAAGGATTTATCTTTTTAATTATAATTTTTGACATTTGGCTTGATACAAATTGTTACTATAGAATTATGGTATTATTTTTCTTCTAATTTTTTCAACCCTCATTTTAGGGAATAGCTATGAAGATGGTTCCTTCAGATGCAGACTACACTTTTCTACTATAGGTTTCGTCTAGCAACACCTCAAGCTCAGGTACTCTGGTACTCAGGTACAAAAAAGTTTGAGGTGAATTTCACTTATTATTTTATGTTGATATGGATATGTTCTAGCTTGTAGTTAATTTTTGTAGCATAACAGATAGGCTAAATAGTTGTTCATGTACCATTGTTTGAAATTTTAAATTTCTATACCTTATTCTAGGAGAAAATCATAGCGGGGGTCTATACATAAGACACCATTGTTTCAAATTCAAATTTTTTGGCTCTTTCACAATTTTTTAATTCATTTATTTGATCTAAGATAGCCTGTTGTATAGAAGATTCTCTCAAAATCACATTAAAATCCTTTATTCTGGGATGACTATTTAAAATCTTCCCCATCATAACAATGAACAAAATCATCAGACATTAACCTGGACTTTGCAAGAGTTTCATCAAATTTTACTTTTCCATTCTCTTTTCCATTCTAAATTTTGTTCCCAATTTCATCCATGATGAACTTCCTCGACCTCTAGATCCTGTTGTTAGCCATAAATTTACCAAGTGTCAAGGATAGCTTTGAGTTTTTACCCAAGCAGCAATTGACCAAATTTGGCATTACTAGAATCAAGCCGAATTTTGTCAATTGTTGCTTGGGTAAAAATTCAAATTTATCCTCGACACCTGATAAATTTATGGCTAATAGCAGGGCCTATAGGCTGAGGAAGTTTTTAATGGATGAAATTGGGAATAAAATTCATAGTGGAAAAGAGAGTGGAAAAGTAGAGTTTGATGAAACTCTTTCAAAGTTTAGGTTAATGACTGATGCTTTTGTTCATTGTTATGATGGGAGAGATTCTAAACAGTCATCCTAGAATAAAGGATTTTATTGTGATTTTGAGAGCATCTTCTATACATCAGGTTGTCTTAGATCAAATAAATCAAGCAAATAATTATGAAAGAGCCAACAATTTTGAATTTGAAACAATGGTATCTTATGTATAGAATCCCCCTATGATTTTCTCCTAGAATAAGGTATAGAAATTTAAATTTTCAAACAATGGTACATGAACAACTATTTACCCTATCTGTTATGCTATAACAATTAACTACAAGCAAGAACATATCCATATCAACATAAAATAGTAGGTGCAATTCCTTTCAGTCTTTGTTGTGGTAATTACTTTGTAAGGAATTTTGCACTCCATGAACATTCTCCGTGCACATCAGTATGTTGGTTATTATCTCAATCTCCTTTGTAATCAAAAGAATAGTGAACTTTATTGCATAACTCATGACCATTTTGCAGTTCTATGATCTAGTTCTCTTTTACTTCTTACTCATTGTGTTCTCAATCACCATGTGAAAATGATTTAGAGGACAGATCTTTGTCACCATTTGACAATAAATTTTATTCTTTTTGGAATGTTTGTTATGATTCAATCATTGTTTGATAGTTTTCTTACTTTCTCAATCCTATGGGATAGAGGATAATTCATAGTTTGCAACTCTCTAACAACAGTAAATAGAAACAGGAAAGATATTTAAAATTTTAGAAGTGGATTTTTTTTAATTGCCAAAGCCTATTTATCAGTTTTATAACTTAAAATTATTTAATTTATTTGAATAGCTAAACTTCATATTATAAATATTTAAAGTACAATAGAATCAGATACTTAAAATGATTATAGAGAAGTTGAATGAAAACTAGTAAATTACTATTGATTTAGCTTTTCCTTTTGTGTGTTTATAGGGTTATTTCTTCTAGCATTTGTTAGGCCTATTTTGGATTCTATGGAAATAGAAAAGGTAGTTCCACATTCAGGTCTTGTTGATGTGTTTTTTATGCACTTCGCAACACAGGCGATGTGTAGGTGCATCACCTCTCTTGAAAGACAATCTTCAACAATCAAATTGCATAACACTATCCCAAGGTCTCTCGGATGTCAGGTCTTGACAGTGCTTGGAATATTTTAGTTGATTTATGTGATTCGATGGAATCACAAGAAGGTCTTACATGGTTTCAAGCCATAGGAGAATTGGGTCAATGAATGGAGTTCTTCAGCTATGAAATTATTATGCTTTTGTTGTAGGTTCAGATAGCAGTCTTGGACTCCATTGTTTCGTTAGATTTAGCTTTACAATGTGCAATGAACCTTAGCACAGATTGTTTCTTAAAAAAAGGAAAAGAGGCAAGGAAGAAGGATAGTTCCTGGACCTACAACTACCGATGAACAATGATCATGGAGGTTCCTGCTATGGATAGTTTCCTTAGACAGTATTTCACTTAATCTGAATTCTCACAATGTCGTGAAATCTATGCTATCTCCTAAGGACTACAGATATTCATCATTCATTTGCCATGTAAATTAGAACAAAGACAAAGTTTAATGAGCAGGTATGAAATTATAGTCCAGGATAACTTTACATAGTCATTTACCAGTAGCAAATGACCAAAAGTATGGACAAGGAAAGCATACACATAGCAGAAAGCTTCAAAACCAAAGACAACATATGAAGTCCACTAAAGCTATCTAAAGGATACTAGAACAACAAAGTAACTTAAAGTAAATTTTTAATTAAGCGGAGAAGAATCATGAAACATGTGGAGAAACCCAAAAATACACTAGGAAATGATTGTATTTTCTATTATAATTTCTACAGCATGCCTTTACAAAAACTCAACTCTCTTCAAATGAGAGGAGGAGAGCCCTATTTATAGTTTTCAAAAAGAAAAATGAGTGGCCAAGATTCGATTCTATTGTGTGGCAAAGATTCACTTTACACTAGGGTTTCACCTACCCCCAAATATATTACATTTATAAAAAAATTATTTTCTTTTCCCTATTTTGTTATCTAATGACAGCACTGTAGCAATTTCATCCTTTAGCTATTTGCCCTTTGCTATAGCTACTCTTTGAGGAATTCTTCATCAATAATAGGGTTGCCTTCACGCTACTTCAAAGCTGCATACTCCATGAAACTCAAGATCAGTGGCTGGAAATAGTCCAACTCCATGATGTTAGACCGCAAAATCTGGTACCTCCATTCCTAGGAGTTGTTAACGAGCTTTTTCTAGTCGTCATCATATTTGGCAGCATTATCTCTGAAAAGTTCTGACTGGGTGAAGGCTCAAGCAACAAAACTCATGAATTTTGTGGTGATTTCAGCCAACATCCCATCCTCCATGCTCTTTAAGAAGTGTGGCTTTACGCTCTCTGGATTAATTTCACCAATAGGTAGCTCGTATCCCGTCATTATCTTGAGGTACCGAGCGCAATCCTCTCTAGCCTCCTTGGCCCATTCGATACCCAGAACTACCCGTTCCAAATCTACTCCAACTTTCCCCTTCAATGATCAAAGTCCCACCTCCATACATCCACTAACCAGTGGTCATCATCCTTGAGGGCAAGGTCCTTTTCCCAAACCTCGCTTGGCAACGCGAGTATGGCCCAAATTTTTGGTTAGGCTGCTATGTACTTCATTGGGAACCCCTTGTAGACTTGCCTCGTACCCTCAAGAGTCCTTTGCACTTCCAAGAACTTATTTTTTGTTCAGACAGCCAAGTTGATACCTATGTTTCTTATGTCTAAGACCTGTCGGAACCAATTTTTTGTAGTCTTATCCAAGTCCCTTCTCTTCTCCAATTTGTTGATCTGCTCCTGAGATAACAACTGAGTCAGGGTTGATGACATAGTGGGTTGCTCATCCGGGGATGACCATTGTTGAATATAGGTCATTAGATTGGCCACTTGTGCCTTGAGCTCCTCCTTCGAAACCTTATCCTACTCGATAAGGTGTACCACTATGGAGATCGATTCCTGGAGGTGGTTGACCTTTTGCTCCCTTGTACTTATCTATGCTCTAGCCACTATGGCTTCCAGCCTTTCCTTGGGATCCTTTAGGGTGGGAGTCTTTTGTTTCAAGTGTTTCTCTAGCCAATCGGGCATTTGGGGCTTTTCCTTGGGTGATTCACTTTGATTCTTGATGTCCTTTGTCCTGACCTTAGTGGCTCTAATGACAAGGTCCCCCTTCTTAATTCCTCCATCCTCCTTCTCCTCATCAGAGTCCTGTTCAAGCATTATACACTTAGTGGGAGACTTGGTACACAATTGCTCGTTGGAGGGATCCTCCCTTTCAGCACCCTTTTCTTCTTCATTTTGGCTATGTTCACATTCCTCTGGCTTATCTTCTTGCTCATCTTCATGGAGGGATGCTTCCTCATCATGTTATATGGTTTGGCAATGCCTTTCATTTGGAGACCTATTGCCTGTAGTCTCCGGAGTAGTAACTTCTTCATCTACTGCAAGCCAATCTTCAGCATCCTTATCTTCAATCTCCTTAAACTGCTTGCTCCATTTGGCTTCAAGCTCAGGCTCATTGGTTTCTTGGACTAGCTTAGTGTCAAGCTCCTCGCTGTCCTCATTGGAAGACTCATAGGCCACCTCATCGATCTCTCAGCGTTCAAACAAAGGGTGCTCATGGTACTCAAATTCTTCATCTTCTCACCTCTTCACAGCTTCCAACTATCGTCGTTCAAGCTCATCTGATATCTGCATTATCGCCTCCACTCTTGGTGATTCGGTAGGGGGAGGTAGAGTTGGAGTGTTGGCCATAGCCTAAGCTATTGCAGCTTGCACCATTGGACTAGTAACCATCCTTGAGAGATTGGATGGCACATTTTGCATGTACTTTACAAAGGATTCTACAAGGCTGAGTATAGGCATCATGGTAGCGGAAACGGAGGGAAGGGAAGGAGACAAAGAGGAAGAAGAGACCGGCAAGGTCATGGCAGAGGAAGAATCCACCAATATGAGCTGCATGATTGGAGAGGTGGAAGCAAGGTGGATAGAGATGTCCACCGTAGGTGGGGAGGAAGCGGAAACTACAAGCGAAGTATGCAGGGTGGCAGCAAGAACAGCAGGAATTGCAGTAGACGGAGACCTCGGCAAGTCAAAATCTTCTCCCCTGATCTAATGGAGTGGACCTTTGGGTACCACAGATGTCTACAGACCTCCGGCTATTTTTCTTTGTTTCTTTGGTGGCTCACCCTTTGATGCCTTTCCAGCGTAAACCTTTGGTTTGGGCAACTTCTCACTAGCTTCTTTCCTCTTTTTGGTTTTGATTGATGGTGGGGTTCTAGATGTTTCCCCAGTTGTAGCAGTGGTCACACCACCATTGGAGCCACTCAGTTCACTTTCGAGTCCCTTAAATGTTAAGGCAACTCCTTGTTGCTTCAATCGGGCTACCTATTGCCTTTGTTTGGACCTCTATGGGTTTGGTGAGTATGTCGAGGTCGTCAACCTCTCACTCATCCCAATCAATCATAGGTAGTAGAAAATTGGTGACGACATCATATCCTGGATCAATCACCGTGCTCTCATCTTCCACAAGTTGATCAAGAACAGGGCACAATTTTATTCTTCACAGGTACAGGGCAGTCATGCGCATGTAGAGTTGCAGCCGTACTTCAAGATCATCTCTAAAATTAGCCCAAAAATCCTCAACATTGTGGAGGTGGGCATACTCTCATCCCAATGCCTTTCTAATATGACCATACGGGTCAATTTGGGGTCAAGTTGTATATTGTCGAAAGTGGTATTAGGCCAACTCTTTTTCTGACTATCCCATACACTACGAGGTATGAATCTTGTACATTCCTTGGCCGAGCCCAATGGGGTAAGGTGTACCTGCCAGATGTTTGTTGCTTAGGATGTTATGAATGTGCCACAGCTGCCATGTCAGCTCTAATAGTATAATCCGGTCATAGGTGTACTGGGGCAGCTTGTTTGGTCTTTCTGTGAATCCCTAGGTACGGATGTAAGTGAACTTTGGAAATTGTATATATAAGAAGGTGTATTGCCTGAGGAAGGCCTTGGCACTATGGGAAACTCTTCTCTAAAAGTTGCCTCCTAGAGACCGAATGGTGTAGGCGATGAATGCATCATTCACCCTAAAATAATCCCTCTTGAAGTTTCGGTACTATAGTTGAGGGTACTTATCATAAGGTTTGAGCTATGCTCCCAATGCCTCACTGGGTACTACAGTTAATCCATGATAATTCCATCGATCTTCTTCACATTTGTAAATTGTTCATGGAATCAATCACTTATTATATCCACCCAATAAAAGAAAGTGGCCTCACCGCGGATAATTTGCTCCGCAAAGTAAAACATCCACTCTTGGAAGAATGCCGCAGCAGGAAGACCCATTACTCAGCTTAGCAAGGTCATGAGGTCATGGTAATCCTCGAATAAATCACTATGAAAAAGCTCATGGGGAAGCTTGTCAACGATACCTCGCTTGTCCTTCAACCAGTACTGATTGATTAGTTTCTTGCATTTCAATGGATCTTGCTCCCATAACTCCTTTCATTCTTCTATAGTGGGAGTCTCCATGCTCTTAAAGGTAGGGATATGGAAAATCGTAATTATAACAAGCGGGGACATATCAGTAAGGATATTCCAATCTCAGTCCACTATAGTTCTAGTCTCAGGTTGATATGCCTCTACACACACCATCACCAATTATGGGGCCACCAAGGTTGGCAAGAAGCCTGCAGCTTTGGCAAGTCCGCTGCTCCTTATCAATCTTGCATTTTTTGTTTTGGGATTCACCCTGACTCTCTGTGTGAACTCTATTGGGTCTCAAAAGTGTTGGTTTGAATAAACCACAAGAGGTTTCCACACTCTCACTATGTTATTGGTCAACTGACAAGTCCAACCAATATGGTTGAACCCTCTACTCTTAAGGCTCTGCTAAACCTAGGCGGGTGCACCTATATAAGTAACACAGATTTTGAATTTATGTTTCCTACTTGATCTAACTATCCACAAATGAAAATTTAACAGTGGAAAGATATGATCCTACTTTGGTATAAATTGTATATGTAATATCAAGGTATGACTTAATATGTTCAATTAAGAGATGTTAAATGAAATAAATAAAACTAATGTAATGTAAATAAGGGAGACCAATGCCTTATTGGGTAAAACGGAGTCAAATGAAAGCTTTTAATGAATGGTTTCTATCTAACAGGTCCTCTAATTGTTTGGCATATAACTATGAGTTTATAACTGCTATAAACATGCAAGAGTGTAATTGATAAACCCTACTTGAGGCAGAATATCAAATCTAATTATCTAATTCTTCTTACTAACCCAAATGACATTCCCAAATTACTATAATTGATTAAAAGGAATTTTAATTCTTCTTTAAAGAATCCAATAAACCAAATTACACAGAAACAACAAATGTGTACTGATAAATTAAATATATACTTGATACTTCAATTCAAACAACAAAGAAACATCAGATTGGAGATAATCAAATAGTCACAAGAATCCAACAAATAATTGATACCAGAATGAAGCCACTAAATCAACAGTCTTTCATTATCTCCTTCAAAATTCATACATGCAACATAGTCTCCTCGAATATCATCATTCTGAAAATATAGTCCTTATAGCAGTCTACCCTATTCTAAATCTACTTTCAGCTAACTCCATCAATTCATCCAACAATGGATAATTATACATTAGTTTGCAAAAGGACATGCCTTTTCGAAAATTCTTAAACATAAAAAGTTAATAAATTTACTATTAACTAATTTTTGTTAAGACACAAATGGACTACAGACATATGCTCCGTATAATCCTAGAACTCATGAGTATCAGCATCTCCTAATGCATCATGGATCACAATCTCCATCTTCATCATTCGTTCATTTTTCTCTCATGCTTCATCCAATTTTACATGCTTCATAGTGGCTGTCTTCAGCATCTCTTGGAGTATTGTTTCACATTCTCTTTTCCATGTAGTCGCTTCTTTCAATTTCCCTTCATCATCACATAACTTGGTCAACCTATCTTCGGCAGCCTCTGTCAATCCCTGTACATCTTCTTGCAATTATTCAAAGAAATCCCTGTGCCTATCCATCATACAACTAGCATCTTCAATCTTTGTACTACTAGGAGTATCTATTTGCTCCAAATCCTCAATTTTTTCATCGATTCTACTATCCACTCTCATGTGTTCCTTTATTGCATCCACATATTATGAATGTTTTTCCCAGAGTTTATTTAACCAAGTGGATAAAAGAACCTGCCTTCTTTTCATTATTGCAACAAGTGCATCCATTTTCCCTTGAGAGTATGCAGTTGATCCTTCCCAGTGGTCCTTTTCCTATGAACCCTCACCTTGGGTGAGCATTTTTTTTGGCTCTATTACAACACCTACCAAGTCTTTCAGCCATTCATTCTCTCTCAACATCCTCTCATTATTGATTTTATACATCTCCCTCTCCTTGATCAATGCTTGGATTTGGGCTTTATTCAACTTGGCTATATTTATCCCAATGTCTGTAGTTGCAACAGGATCAACCTCCCCAGCCTTCAGGGTCATGACATGTCTGAATGCTTTCTCAATATCGATAAAAATTGATTTCTTGTGAGGAGGATACAAGGCCCAAATCATCAATGTTTCATCATCAAGATTATATCTTGATCTTGTGTATACCTTCATCACCTTCTCTATGTTGAGCTTGTGGGTAGCATTATTATCCTTTAAGAAACTCTCAAAAACTAAAGTAGAATTCAGATCCAAGCCTAGGAAAATCATAACACCTACCTTTTCTAGCATCTCCCTTCCCTTTTCAGGGGTCATGTTAATCATCTCTTTGTCTACCTCATCCTTTAATATTTTTAATAGTTGATCTTCATTTCCTAGAGTGACAATGTCAACCTGTCCCCTTATCTCTTTCCCTTTTTTCTTATATAAAAATTTCTTAAACTTTAAGGTCTTTATAAATTCATCATATAATATAAAAGACCTATAGTCTTCATGTCTTGCATCTACATCCATAGTTTCCTCAACATCTATTTCTATGGCAACATAGGCATAATCCTGAGTCTTCATTCTTGATACCTTCCCAGATGAGCTTTGTGGCCTATCTACTTCTAATATTCCTTTAATGGAGGATAACAACTCAGCATGCATCAACTCCTGACCATGTTTCTCAATCACAATTTCAACTTCTTGTGCTTCCAGGTTTCTGATTATGTCATCAGATTTATAGGGCACATGATGGTACCCTCCAAAATTTAGTTTTTTGTCTGGCAGAGTTGATATACCCTTCTGGATCAAAGTTCTTTCTTACTGGTGCTCTTCTCATGTTGTAGTGCAATAATTTATCCAGAATCAGATTGCAACCTTCCTTGGCTAATACGGTAAAATCACTAAAACACAATGTATTGGGAATAAAGGCCTATTTCCCATATGAACTTAAGTTCATAACACTAGAGTAATCCATTTTCCTAACAATTTCTAGGTATGCAATTCTATCCGAGACAGTTCTGGGCAGAATGAATGGTGTATCCTCAAAACCACAAACCCTAATCATTGTGGCATTCTCTAAGCAATACCAATCCCCCCAATTGTGGTTGATTGGTCCATTATAATCCCTAGGCCTAAGAAACCTCTTTACTTCTTCAGATAAATAATAATCACAAAGATGATTGAAAAATCTATACAAGGGTTTCACAAAGAATTCTTCAAAATGCAGGAAATTTGAATTGGCAAAACTGCTGTCCCAAACAGCAATCCATAATTGAATAGGCAATGGCCTACCTTCCTTGTCATATTGTGAAATCCTTAGCTCCTGGGGTAATAACCCTATCTCTTTTCTAGAATACAACACTAAGTGCATCAGCAGTGAATAATTCCTGAGATGGAGAACATAAGCACTATTCTTAATTGCCATAAAACCTGCATCCAGCTCCTTAAAAAAATGTGCAGCATAATCAAATGATCTAGAATTGTGATACTGAATGTTTGCAGCAATCACCATGGGTACAGTAGCCATATGCTCAGGTACCTCCATCCCCAATACCTGCCCTACTGAAAATTAGATGTATTTCAGGTAGGGTTCGAAGAGATCTACATGAAAGGGTGGTCCCTCACTGTCTTCCATTGGAGTAGGTTTGCCATCACACCTAATTTTGTGCAGAGGTATCCTCCATCCTTTATAAATGGTGTCCATCCTTTTGATCTCACTATCAAGCTCCTCACTTATTATTTTCTCACTGCATATTCCCTCCATCTTGAAAACCTCAACAATTGCATTCTTAGATACATGTATCAACGAATTCCCTGAAAAATCACATATAGCTTTATTCTTCGATTCATAACGTCTAGTCAGCAATCTTAATAGTTCAACATCAATAAAAACATTAGGGCACACCAATTTCCCTAAATTGAGCCTCCATGGATTGCATACTTGCTCAAAGTAATTTCTCCTGTGATAATGGAAATTGAATAACTCATAGCCACTAATTAGAGTCCAAACATCCCCTATAAATTTTCATTTGTCATCCAATTTGTCAACTTCCACCTTGAGCTATGCAGAACACCTAGTTTTAGGCCCAGAACCAGGTAACTGGTCTATAAGGTCTCTATTTAGTTTCCTCTTAATACCCTCTGGTTGCGATTCGGTCTTTTTCTTTTTTGCTTTTGATTGGCTACCCTCCCCGAGTTTCCTTCCTTTTAGTTTTCCTGAACCAGTGCCTTCCATAATTCAAATTTTTACGAATTATGAGAGGATGAGAAACTTATTGTAACTTTCTTGCAAATTCAAGCCAGGTAAATGCCTTAATTGCTCTGCTGGTTCCTTTGCTCTCTTTCGCTTTTAATTCTGTGAGACAATGATATCAATTGAGCATATCCTGATATGCAAAATCTTCTATGCTTCATGGCGACATTAATGTCTCTATTGAGACATGAATGCTGCAAGTTTTTTCCAAATTCTTGATGTCACATCAGGGCTCATAACGGCAAGACATTTCAATCTCTGGCCGATCCGCCTGTTCAATGTTCACCCATCCGCTAAGACGTCTTGCAGTTTCTCTCAGTGCCTTTTGGTTACAATTCAGTCTTTCGCTTTTTTGATTTTCATTGGCTACCCTCCCCGAGTTTCCTTCCTTTTAGTTTTCCTGAACCAGTGCCTTCCATTATTCAAATTTTTATGAATTCTGAGAGGATGAGAATCTTACTATAACTTTCTTGCAAATTCAAGCCAGGTGAATGCCTTAATTACTCTGCTAGTTCCTTTGCTCTCTTTCGCTTTTAATTCTGTGAGACAATGATTTCAATTGAGCATACCCTGATATGCAAAATCTTCTATGCTTCATGGCGACATTAATGTCTCTATTGAGACATGAATGCTGCAAGTTTTTTCCAAATTCTCACTATCACATAAAGGCTCATATCGGCAAGACATTTCAAATCTCTGGCTGATCCGCCTGTTCAACGTTCACCAATCCGATAAGACGTCTTGCAGTTTCTCTGACATCACGAGTCTCCCTAATAGTTTCTTTCCTTTTTCCCTTTATATCGCCATGACCTTCACCGAAGCAACTATCACCCAGACTCAATGAATCAAGCCAATGGTTCTTCACCTTACTTTGAAATCTTTTCGTCTTATCGAAATGTTTTCTTTGTTAATTTATGTCGCCAAGACCAAGATATTGTTCTACCGACAGAAAAATACTCGCTGTGATGTCTCTTAGATCTCCCCATGGTGACATGTCTCACCAATACGCCTCTTTCTTTGGCAAGATAAAGCGCATCATCTCCTTGACACCCTTTATCTTCACATGGTTAGTTTTTTCGGTGTAACTTGAGGGGTCAGTAAGTCTTTTCAAACTCTCCCCAGCATCATTTGTCTCACAGAGTGAGTCCTCCCTTTGCTTTATCAGCAACACCAATAGTGCTTCAAGCAATGTTTTAAAATCTCTCTCCGACAACCAAAGTCTCTCTGATAGACTTCATTTTTCTCCAATCGGCAAAAGGTAACTTAGCTCTATATGACTTTATATCATCAAGCCGATACCCTTTGTCTTGCCAATAAGAAATATAAACCCACATTCTTTTGGTATATAATTTTATTGGTATGACCCTTTTGATGTCCTGTCGATATAGTAAGGATATGTATATTATCATTGATGAGACCTGCACCAACTTATGCCGATATTTTCATATGTTAAATTTTTAATGCCAGATGAAATTTTATAGGGCCTTATAGCAAAATTTAAATTGGATTTAGGTAAAAGATGCTATGTGAGGATTTTTATGTATGTATTATGAACCTTTTTGGGAGACTAATAATCATGAAGGGTGAATGAAATTTTCCAAAATTTCACAGTTCCAACAATGGCTCCGTCTGGGGATGAATGATTGTGAGATCATTGTAAGGATTCGAATATTTGGGAGAGCAGACCAAACATTATGGATGAGGGCAAGTGGAGATGGAAAATGATCCTAAACTATTGTACATGGAAAAAAGATCAAATAAAGATTCCCCGTATTGTCCATGTACTAGAAATTTCCTATATCCTTTACTTCCTATACTACTATGCATGGAAAGTTTTATGACAAAATTTTCTTCAAAAGTTATCCATGCATTGGCAACACTTGATCCTCTGTAACTTTTAAGAGAAAAAGTTTTATATAAATTGCCCATGTATAGGCAACTCTTGTTTTTCACCACTTGTAAATAATATGAATCCTCTCCTTGCTTGCCAATAATAACAAAAGGTCCTAACCACTGTGCCTCAAATTTTCCATTTTTTCCCTTCTCTTGGCACCTAGCATTCCACATCAATACTAGATCATCCTTTTCAAATTTTCTATTTTTTTCTTTTTTTCCAAACAAATATTTCATTTGTGCTTGCAATTTCATGTTCTGGTTTTGAGCTATTCTCCTTATTTCATCAAGTTCTGCAAGCTGCTCCATTCTCTCCTCCATTGGTTTAGGAACATCTATGTCTTCTTGAAGGATAAATATGTAAACTAGCAATAAATTTTGCAAAGGCATCCTAGCTTGTCCTCCATAGACTAATTCATATGGGGATTTGCCTATTGCCTTTTTGATAGTAATTTTGTCTTCCTATACAGCCAATCTTAACTTTGAATCCCAAGAATTTTTGTTCTTACCGAGCATCTTTTTTATGATTTTTAAAAGACTCTTGTTGCTAGATTATGCCTGACCATTAGCTTGTGGATGATATGGGGCAGAATAAGAAACATTGATGCCATATGTCTTACAAATTACTTTGAACTCATCAGACCTGAAACACATGCCATTATCTGTAATCACTCTCAATGGTGTACCGAATCTAGTAATAATGTTATCCATTAGAAAGTTGATCACAACTTTACTTGTTGCTTGCTTGGTTGGGATCACCTCCACCCATTTTGTGAAGTAATCAATGGCCACTAGTATCCACCTATGTCCTCCACTTGACTTCTCTTGTATTTCCTAATGAAATCAATCCCCCGCTGGTGAAAAGGGGCTTCAATATGCATAGGTCTATGTGGTAGAGCTCCTTCATACTTCATTTTCCCTGAGAACTTTTGGCACGCTTCACACTTCCTCACATATGAAAATGAATCATTGAAAACTTTTGGCCAGTAATAACCTTCCTTGAGGATTTTATGTGCAGTTATCTTTGCTGAATAATGTCCTCCACAGACTCCTTCATGCATTTCTTTTAGAACATGATCAGCTTGTGTTTCATCCAAACATAATAGCATCATTCCATCTCTATTTTCTAGAATAGATCTCCTTCTATAAATACATATTTAGAAGTCTGCATTTTTAAAGTTCTTTTTTGGTTATCACTGAGTCCTTCTAGACATTTTGTGTTCCTAAGGTAATGCATGATGTCTATGTACCAGGGTGTATGCTCAATACTTGCAATTGCATTTCCTTCTTCTTGTACATTGCAGATTTGATATGCCTCAATGTTTGTTTCTGCCATTAATTTGGCCAATCCTTGGCCTCTTATCAATTTAGTAATCTGTATTTCCATATCAAATTCCTGAATTTTGTTAATCCACTTGCACCTTTTCCCTGTCACTTCTGATTGTGTCAAGATGTCTTTGACTACTGCGTGAGGAACATATGCAATTACTTTGGCTCCAACAAGATACGGCCTAAAAGCTTTTGTGGCCTTTACCAGTGTAAAGGCTTTTTTTTCTATTATGTCATACTTCAATCCTGATCCCTGTAAAGATTTACTAAAGAAAGATACAGGTTGCTCATGACCATCCTCATTTTTCTGTAACATGACAACAGCTATTGTATGTAGGGAAGCAAATGAAAATATCTGAAAAGGTTTTGTAAAATCAGGAGACTTGAGGATAGGGGCTTCCTTAATGGCTCTTTTAATGGATACAAAGGCTTCTAATGATTTTGGGGTCCATTCAATCTTTTGTCCTTTCTTTAACATTTTTGATATGGGTCTGACAATCTCAATGAAGTTAGACACAAACCTCCTAGCAAAATTAATCTGCCCCAAAGAATGACTAGATGGCTTTCACATTTTTAGGGATAGGAACCCTATCTATAGCCTCAACTCTTTCGAGATCTATCCTAACTCCCTCTTTTGATATAATGTGTCCTAAGAGCTTTCCCTCTATAACAAAAAAATGATATTTCTTAGGGTTCAAACTAATACCATATTCTAAAGCTTTAATTAATATTTTTTGAAGGTGCCCTATATGATCCTCAGCCCTTTTTGAGTAAGTCATGAGGTCATCTTGATACACCACCATTATAGCATTGATTAGGTCAGCAAATGTTAAGTCCATAGCCCTTTGAAAGGTTGCTTCCACATTAGTGAGACCAAATGGCATTCTCACATATACATATGTTCCCCATGGGGTTGTGAAAGTTGTTTTGTACTACTCACATTCCTTGACCTTAAACTGGTTATAACCAGAAAAACCATCCATCATAGACAACAACTACCACCTAGTACCTTATGCAGTATGGCTTCCATGTTAGGCAGTGGGTAGTTATCTTTAAGAGATGCTACATTCAAATTTCTGAAATCTACACACAGTCTTATATCTCCAATTTTCTTTCTAACAGGAACAAGATTTGACAACCATGTTGAGTGCCTCATAGGTTTGATGATACCTCCATCTCTATGCTTGATCAATTCTTCCTGCATTTTTGGTTCTAGAGTGGGGTTAATGGGCCTTTGTTTTTGCCTAAATGGCTTTGCATGTGCTTGCAATGGAATTTCATGCTTAAATAAATCCTCCCTATATGCCTTGAGGTCTTCATAAGACCATGCAAACACATGTTTATACTTTCTTAATAATGAAATCAACATTCTTCGGATAGTAGGGCTTATCTTTTTCCAAATATATACCTTCCTTGGTGACAGTTCAGTTCCCAACTTTACTTCTTCAATATCTTCCCTTTTCACTGGTGTTTGCTTCATAAGGGATAGACCACTTCCATCATATACTCTTTCCAATGCTACCAACCCCTTGGGAAGTTTATTAGTTTTAAGTTGCAAGACCTTCTTTCCAAATATTGTCTCTTCTCCATATATTTCTTCCACAAAGGCGTTGAAATCAATTTCATGGGCCTCATACTAGTCTATACATTGAAGGAATTTCAGAAGGTCAGTGTCATCATTGAAGACCTACCAACTATATACATTGTTAGGTACTGTAGGTCTTGTTTTCAATTCCACTTGGGACACTCCTCCTAATGTGATATCGTCTTATTTTAATGCTACATTTTCCAAGAAATCTGCCATTATGTTTTTTGATATGTCCACCCAATCAATGGAGAAAGCATCAAATAGTTCAATTGTATTCCATATTGCATTTCTGTATTGTTTCAGTCTTTTATTTTTTGCTACATATTTTGATCTGATATGAGATACAACTAGTTCCGAATCTGCAAAAACTGTTAAGATTTTGATCTTGTGTTTGACAGCTAAATTCAATCCAGTCAACAAAGCTTCATATTCCGCTACATTCTTTGTACATTCAAATGCTAACAAAAATGAATATTTATAAGTTGAACCATCAAGAGATATAAAAACTATACCAGCTCCATTACCCTCTTGGCTGCAAGCTCCATCAAAGTACATTTTCCATATTCCTTGTTGATTTTCAGAAATATTTGATCAATTAGATCTTTACTTACCAACTCAAGTTGAGACAGTTCTTCTCTAAAACTCCCCAAATCAACATCACAGAAGCAATTCAGTGGCTCTTGAGGTGCATATTCAAAAATTTGATTCATCTTGGGTTCTCTATACAATTTTACCTCTTCTCCATTCACTGGTATGGTGGCACATGATAGGTCAAATTGTACATTACCTCCTACTACAACAGTCTACTATCTTGATAGAAGCATCCCAAACTAGGGAGGCGTGTCAATTATAGTTATGTCAATAGTGTAAGCAGCTTGTGGGTAAGTTGCTAACCTCACTTCCACTCTTTTCATGACTCCCACAACTGGGACAAGCCTGCTATCCATGGTGTAGCATTTACCTCCTTCCACATCTATCCATAAATCAAGTTGCTTCATTACCCCTACTGACATGATATTCATAGAAGCACCTGAGTCTCATGCAATTTCTTACTAGTTTCCCACTTATGAGTAAAGTGGTGAAAAATGGGTCAATTTGTGGTGTGTTCATTAGACAAGCCTCTGGGATTTTTACCTCTCTCCTTTTATTATTTATCTCAAAGACCTCTTTGTTTTCAGGGCTTATATTTTGATTTCCATTAGAAATCAATTGTATGGTATTTTCCCTATATTCCTTGATTTTCATCATTTCAATTAATGGTACAAACATTTTCAATTGAGATAAAGCTTGTATAAAATCTAAGGATGTACCTTCAGTTTTGATTGCCCTTTTAGGTTCAGTGCATTCTCCTTTATTTTCTTCCTTTTCCCTTTTGGATGTTTGATCTGGCTTCAGCTTTTCAATGGGAAATTTCTTACTTTCCTCCTTAGGGGATCCTTTCCATTCTCTTTTGTCTGACTATTTATCATCAGTTCCTTTTGATGTCATCTGATGCTTTTTTATTTTTTATAAATATCCCCCTTGGGACACCCTCATCTCTATTCACCGTTTTGTTTCTCAAATGATATTTGTTTCTGGCATCCTCGACTGCAGCAATTGTCAATATTTTACTCTCTTCTTCACTTGGTCTTCTTATATTGCATCTATTAGTCTAACTTGATGCAACATGGAGGTATTTCTCATTATCATTTTCCTCATGATCAGAGAAAACATGTTGTTCTGCCATGTGAACATTGTATTTTTGGTGATCCAAATTATATTTGTATCCTTCCTCCTCTAAAGATGCATACTCCTACTCCAAAGGGTTAAGAGTGTGGCAAGTTAGGTAGACATTCTAGTCTTCACCGCCATCATCTTCCTGTGTGTCTTCCTTCGATATTGACTGAGTTGTTACACAATGTTCAAGGGAATGTGATGCATAATAGACTGAACACCAGGGACTTTTATCTACCATGTATGCCCCTTTTCTTTTTAATGGATCTGGTGTTTCTTTATTTCTAGGCCTATCATTTATCGGCTTCCCATCTTTCCAATTGGTATTAAAAAAGGCATGTCATGCAGCCTTGGTCTTTCATTCCTATATGTTTTCTCTTGTTTGTTTGGTGGAGCATATTGAGGAACCCTAGGGTTTTCCCTTTTAGAAAACATCCCTGCAGCTTTCCTCTTATTTTCAATGGTTAAGGCTATCTTTAGGGCCTCAACCAGATTCCTAGCACCTCTGTTTCTCAATTCATATCATGTCTTGGGGTCAAAGGCCTTCAAATAGATACTCAAAACAATAGGATCAACCAACTTGGATGCCTAAGGTATTTTATTGTGTAATTTAACAAACCTTTGGTTAAAATCAAAGGCTGACTCATTTTGATGTTTTTGGATTGTAACCAACTCATGAAAGGAAAAATATGATGCACACTGATTTCCATATTGTTTAAGGAACTATTTGTGGAATACCTGAATGGAGTAAATGGATGCAGTTGGTAAACTGGTAAACCAGTCTCTGGCATCCTCAATCAATGACATCATAAATAGTCTCATTTGTACATCCTCATACTGCATGTCTAAGTCATGAATGATTTCCTTAAAATTTCTCAGATATTCCTCAGCTATAACTGCATTACTTCCTGTGAATTTAGGGACTAAGTTCCTCCAATTGTTGTCCAGGGGGTAAGGATAGATTTGAAACCCAACAAGATCAAATTGTCTAATCATAGTTGTGCATTATGGGGGGGGTTTTCGAAATGCTGGTGCTGGTAGAGTGGGTTTTTTTTTGCCATATATTGTGGGCCTTGTGTGGGTACATACTGCTGATGAGGCAGTGGTTGAATATTTCTATGTTGTGGTGGAGCATTTGTGTTCCTATATTGATTTCTAGGCTGATTTCGGTGGGCTTGTGGGGAATTTGGTGGCTTCATATTGTTGTTCTTATGGGGGGGTGTATATTTTGGTGAATCAGCCATTGGTGTTTTGATTTGAGCTTTGTGTAAATTCATCTTTCTTAATTCCCTCATTGCTTGAAGTTGTTGCTCATATTCTACCCTTAATTTTTCTGCATGTTGCCTCATTTTCTCCCATTGTGCACCTTCTTCATCTCATGCCATAAGTTTACGATTCTCTTTAGATGTCTCATCATATTCAAGACCTTCTCCATAGAGCGATGCTCTTTACTCATCCTCATACTCTTTCCTTTTTGTAGCTTCAAACTCAGCCATGTGCTTGTCAGCTTTCTCAAGGTCTACTCGGTGGGAAGGATTTCTCCTCCCCTTAGGAGTGTGGAGCTCTTTAGGTGGGCTTTCATCATTTGTAAGTGTTTCATATGAGTTATGTGTTTCCAGCAATAGTTTTGATGATTTGTCTTTAGCTGCTATGTCCAGGTCATTAAACACTTTCTTGCTCTTATTGTTTTTGTAAGTTGACTTTCCTTTATCATCAAGACCATCACTGTCTCTGTAAAAATATCTTCTTCCTTGCATGTTGTGAGTGACTGTGATAGTCTGGACTCTTGAGTGATTTCTTTTTTATTTATATTTTATTTTATCAGTCTCAATGTTTTTATTCATTCACAGTCACCACCCACTTTTTCTGAAGGTGAGAAAATATTTTGTGGTTATATTACCTAGCGGAGTCATTTCAATTATGGTTTTCTCTTAGTGACTTTATATGGAAAGGCTATCTACTACAAGACAATTCTCTCGTTTTCCCCAGTAGAGTCGGCAATATGTTGGATGTCAAAAACGCTGGATTGAATGAACCACGAGAGGTTGCCACACTCTCACTACGTTATTGGTCAACTGAAAAGGCCAACCAATATGGTTGAACCCTCTACTCTTAAGGCTCTGCTAAACCTAGGTGGGTGCACCTATATGAGTAACACAGATTTTGAATTTATGTTTCCTACTTGATCTAACTATCCACAAATGGAAATTTAACAGTGGAAAGATATGATCCTACTTTGGTATAAATTGTATATGCAATATCAAGGTATGATTTAATATTTTCAATTAAGAGATGTCAAATGAAATGAATAAAACTAATGTAATGTAAATAAGGGAGACCAGTGCCTTATTGGGTAAAACGGAGTCAAATGAAAGCTTTTAATGAATGGTTTATATCTAACAGGTCCTCTAATTGTTTGGCATATAACTATGAGTTTATAACTAGTATAAACATGCAAGAGTGTAATTGATAAACCCTACTTGAGGCAGAATATCAAATCTAATTATCTGATTCTTCTTACTGACCCAAATGACATTCCCAGATTACTGTAATTGATTGAAAGGAATTTTAATTCTTCTTTAAAGAATCCAATAAACCAAATTACACAGAAATAGCAAATGTGTACTGATAAATCAAATATATACTTGATACTTCAATTCAAACAACCAAGAAACATCAGATTGGAGACAATCAAATAATCGCAAGAATCCAACAAAAAATTGATACCAGAATGAAGCCACTAAATCAATAGTCTTTCATTATCTACTTCAAAATTCATACATGCAACATAGTCTCCTTGAATATCATCATCCTGAAAATATAGTTCTTACAGCAGTCTAGCCTATTCTAAATCTACTTTCTGCTAACTCCGTCAATTCATCCAACAATGGATAATTATACATTAGTTTGGAAAAGGACGTGCCTTTTCGAAAAGCCTAAAGCATAAAAAGTTAATAAATTTACTATTAACTAATTTTTGTTAAGCCACAAATTGACTGCAAACATATGCTCCGTATAATCCTAGCACTCATGAGTATCAACATCTCCTAACGCATAGTGGATCACAATCTCCATCTTCATCATTCGTTCATTTTGCTCACATGCTTCGTCCAACGTTACATCCTTTGTAGTGGTTGTCTTCAGCATCTCTTGGAGTATTTTTTCACATTCTCTTTTCCATGTAGTCACTTCTTTCAGTTTCCCTTCATCATAACATAACTTGGTCAACCTATCTTCGGCAACCTTTGTCAATCCCTGCACATCTCCTTGCAATTATTCAAAGAAATCCCTATGCCTATCCATGATACAATTAGCATCTTCAATCTATGTAATACTAGGAGTATCTTTTTGCTCCAACTCCTCAATTTTTTCTTGGATTCTGCTATCCATTCTCCTTTGCTCCTTTATTGCATCCACATATTGTGAATTTTTTCCCTAGAGTTTATTTAACCAAGTGGTTAAAACAACCTACCTTCTTTTGATTATTGCAATAAGTGCATCCATTTTCCCTTGAGAGTATGCAATTGATCCTTCCTAGTGGTCCTTTTCCTATGAACCCTCACCTTGGGTGAGCATTTTTGTTGGCTCTATTACAGCACCTACCAAGTCTTTCAGGCATTCATTCTCTCTCAACATCCTCTCATTATTGATTTTATACATCTCCCTCTCCCTGATCAATGCTTGGATTTGGGCTTTATTCAACTTGGATATATTTATCCCAATGTCTGCAGTTGCAACAGGATCAACCTCCCCATCCTTCAGGGTCATGACATGTCCGAATGCCTTCTTAGTATCAAAATAACAATTGATTTATTGTGATGAGGATAAAAGGCCCAAATCATCAATGTTTCATCATCAGGATTATATCTTGATCATATGTATACCTTCGTCACCTTCTCTATGTTGAGCTTGTGGGTAGCATTATTATCCTTTAAGAACCTGTCAAAAACTAATGCAGAATTCAGATCCAAACCTGGGAAAATCAGAACACCTACATTTTCTAGCATCTCCCTCCCCTTTTCAAGGGTCATGTTAATCATCTCTTTGTCTACCTCATCCTTTAGGCTTTTCAATAGTTGATCTTCATTTCTTGGAGTGACATTGTCAACCTATCCCCTTATCTCCTACCCTTTTTGCTTATATAAAAATGTCTTAAACTCCAAGGTCTTTATAAATTCATCATCTGATATAAAAGACCTATAGTCTTCATGTCTTGCATCTACATCCATAGTTTCCTCAACATTTGTTTCTCTAGCAACATAGGCATAATCCTGAGTCTTCATTCACCTTCCGAGATGAGCTTTGCGGCTTGTCTACTTCTAATATTCCTTTAATGGAGGATAACAACTCAGCATCCATCAACTCCTGATCATGTTTCTCAATCACAATTTTAGCTTCCTCTGCCTCCAGGTTTTTGATTATTTCATCAGATTTATAGGGCACATGATGGTACCCTCCAAATTTTATTTTTTGTCTGGAAGAGTTGATATATCCTTATGGATCAAAGTTCTTTCTTACTGGTGCTCTTCTCATGTTGTAGTACAATAATTTATCCAGAATTAGATTGTAACCTTCATTGGCTAATACAGTAAACTCACTAAAACACAATCTAGTGGGCATAAAAGCCTATTTCTCATATGAACTTAAGTTCATAACACTGGAATAATCCATTTTCCTAACAATTTCTAGGTATGCAATTCTATCTGGGATAGTTTTGGGCAGAATGAATGGTGTATCCTAAAAACCATAAACCCTAATCATTGTGGCATTCTCTAAGCAATACCAATCCCCCTAGTTGTGGTTGATTGGTCCATTATAATCCCTAGGCCTAAGAAACCTCTTTACTTCTTCAAATAAATAATAATCACAAGGATGATTGAAAAATCTATACAAGGGTTTCACAAAGAATTCTTCAAAATGCAAGGAATTTGAATTGGAAAACCTATTGTCCCAAACAACAGTCCATAATTGAATAGGCAATGGCCTACCTTCCTTTTCCGATTGTGAAATCCTCAGCTCCTGGGGCCATAATCCTATCTCTTGTCCAAAATACAACAATAAGTGCATCAGGAATGAATAATTCCTAAGATGGAGAACATAAGCACCATTCTTTATCGCCATCAAACCTGCATCCAACTCCTTAAAAAAATGTGTAGCATAATCAAATGATTTGGAATTATACTGAATGTCTGTAGCAATCACCATGGGCACACTCACCATATGCTCAAGTACCTCCATCCCCAATACTTGCCCTACTGAAAAGAAAGTGTATTTCAGGTAGGGTTCAAAGAGATCTACATGAAAGGGTGGTGGTCCCTCACTATCTTCCATTGGAGTAGGTTTTCCATGACACCTAATTATGTGTAGAGGTAACCTCCATCCTTTATAAATGGTGTCCATCCTTTTGAACTCACTATTGAGCTCCTCGCTTATTATTTTCTCACTGCATACTCCCTCCATCTTCAAAACTTCAGCAATTGCATTCTTAGATACATGTATCAACGGATTCCCTGACAAATCACATGTAGATTTATTCTTTGAGTCATAATGTCCAGCCAGCAATCTTACCAGTTCGACATCAATAAAAACATTATGGCACACCAATTTCCCTAAATTGAGCCTCCATGGATTGCATACCAGATCAAAGTGATTTCTCTTGTGATAATGGAAATTGAATAACTCATAGCCCCTAATCGAAGTCCAAACATCCCCTATAAATTTGCATTTGTTGTCCAATTTGTCAACTTCCACTTTGAGTTTTGTAGAACGACTAGCTTTAGGCCCAGAACCAGGTAGCTGGTCTATAAGGTCTTGATTTAGTTTACTCTCAGTGCCTTTTGGTTACAATTCAGTCTTTCGCTTTTTTGATTTTCATTGGCTACCCTCCCTGAGTTTCCTTCCTTTTAGTTTTCCTGAACCAGTGCCTTCCATTATTCAAATTTTTATGAATTCTGAGAGGATGAGAATCTTACTATAACTTTCTTGCAAATTCAAGCCAGGTGAATGCCTTAATTACTCTGCTAGTTCCTTTGCTCTCTTTCGCTTTTAATTCTGTGAGACAATGATTTCAATTGAGCATACCCTGATATGCAAAATCTTCTATGCTTCATGGCGACATTAATGTCTCTATTGAGACATGAATGCTGCAAGTTTTTTCCAAATTCTTGATGTCACATCAGGGCTCATAACGGCAAGACATTTCGATCTCTGGCTGATCCGCCTGTTCAATGTTCACCCATCCGCTAAGACGTCTTGCAGTTTCTCCGACATCACGAGTCTCCCTGATAGTTTCTTTCCTTTTTCCCTTTATATCGCCATGACCTTGGCCGAAGCAACTATTGCCTAGAATCAATGAATCGGGCCAACGGTTTTTCACCTTACTCTGAAAGCTTTTCGTCTTACAAAGATCTTTTCTTTGTTAATTTAAGTCGCCTAGACCAAGATATTGTTCTGCCGACAAAAAAATACTAGTTGTGATGTCTCTTAGATCTCCCCGCGGTGACATCTCTCACCAATACGCCTCTTTCTTCGGCAAGATAGCGTGCATCGTCTCCTCGACACCCTTTATCTTCGCATGCTTACTTTTGTCGGTGTAATCCGAGGGGTCGGTAAGACTTTTCAAACTCTCCCTGGCATCATTTGTTTCACTGAGTGAGTACTCCCTTTGCTTTATCGGCAAGACCAATAGTGCTTCGAGCAATGTTTTGAAATCTCTCTCCGATGACCAAAGTCTCTCTGGTGGAATTCATTTTTTTCCAATCGGCAAAGGATAACTTAGCTCTATATGACCTTATATCGTCACGTCGATAACCTTTGTCCTGTCGATAAGAAATATAAACCTGCATTCCTTTGGTATATAATTAAATCGGTATGACCCTTCTGATGTCCTATCGATATACTAAGGATATGTATATTATCATTGATGAGACCTGCATCAACTTATGTCGATATTTTCAAATGTTAAAGTTTTAATGCCAGATGAAATTTTATGGGGCCTTATAGCAAAACTTAAATTGGATTCAAGTAAAAGATGCTATGTGAGGATTTTTATGTCTATATTATGAACCTTTTTGGGAGACTAATAATCATGGAGGGTGAATGAAATTTGCAAAAATTTCACAGATCCAAAAAACTCATCAATATCAACCTGACCGATATTGGTATCTGTGACATCTCTCCAAAGAGTAGTGATTTGGGACTGTAAGGGAACCCCTTGAAAATTGTATTTCATCTAATCCTTGTCCTCCTTGCCCCGCGGTGCCTTGGTTGTTCCTTTCCCCTTTTCCTTGGAGGCACCAGAAGTTCCTACGTCAGATTCCATAAATCCTTTAAAGACGCTCAAGCGAGGTCGTTCACAATGGCGGGGGAACAACAGAAACCCACAAAGGGAAATTCGAAGGCCGGGATCCGGGGCGAGCTTGGCCACTATCAATTTTGAAGTTTAAGTTTTGTGCCAATGGCCATGGACAAGTCCAGGCCCAGGTAAGGTGGTCGCTTGTTCAAAAGAACAGCGACGGGGAGGTCCAACTCCAGTTTGAATTTTGACCCCTCAATAGATCAATCTCACATGTTTTTAAAACATGGGTTTTATGGGAGGGTGTTAACATGCTAGGTTTTGAATTTACTTTACTCCCTTAATTGTAAGTTCAAATTCTTTGAAAAAGAGGAAAACAGGTGTGGCGGCAACCCTACCTCCAAATCTTGAAGAAGTTCGATGCCGAATTTTGTGAAGAACTAGTGAAGCGAAATTACAGGCGTGGAGTTGAAATATGTTGGGCTATCAATGGGCTTTCAAAAAATTTCTGTCACATGAAAATGGCAGGCGAAAACAAGTTTATATAACCCAAAGTGCAATTAATGTTGCAATTTAATGCTCCGTACGTTGGCAGATGGGGTTGGTAAGTTCAAATTTTCAGACGGTGGCAGGGAGCCCAAAGTCCAAAGGTCGAGGAGACATCTAGCCACGGTCGTTTGAAACCTATGCAACATTAAGTCACACGATGGACAGGGACCTAGGATCCGAGGTCTGGAAGGACATCAACCCTCTGCCATGAAGAACAGTGAAACTCAAGTGGAATCCCGAAAATGGAACTTCGAGATCCAGGGTCCGGGGTCTGGAAGGATGTTGAACGCTGGACGCCAATGATAGCAAAGTCAAGATGGAAACCCAAAAAGGGAAACCTAAGGGTCCAAGCCTAGGAGTGGTCATGAACGTGAGAAAGGCGTTCTAACAAGGAAAACTTGAATTGACTTCAGATTTAGCATTTTTTGAGGGGGGCAAAGTTTGGTCAAATTTAGAATGTGACTTTGAGAATACATTGAACCTTTAGGATGCAAAAATGGGTATGCGAAAAGAGGCAAAGTGGAAAGGGCTCGGCAAGCAAAAGAGGGAAGAGAGGGTCCCCATTCTGAATGGGGCATATGTGCAACAGGCATAATAAATGGCGACTTTGCTGGGAGAACGCTCCCCGCGTTTTGAAGATAAATACTCATTTTGAACCCACAATATCTAGTTGTGCACACCAAAACTATTTTTCAAAGCTAAACTAAGAATAGGTTAAGAAGGTGGAACTAAATCATGTTGTGGCATCATCATGGAGGTGTGTGCATTGTGAGTTTATTTACCTTCCTCAGAGATAGCACAAGCAACCACTGATCAGGAGAGATAAGCTACATAGTTTGCCTGACCCCAAAAGTAACCTAGACATCACTCTGCTGTCGGTTAGGCATCCATAGCCCCGACAGAGTTGTCGCAGTCACCCCAAGAACATAGCTCTACTACCAGCCAGGCGTCCATAGCCCCGGTAGAGATATTCGCACACCCATATGATCTTTATTTTCATTTTGTTTATTCCTTTTATTTGGTGTTTCTTCAATTGTGTAAGCAATGAAGCTCACTATGGGCTTGGGAATCGCAGTGCTTACTAGAGCAGACTTTAGATTTTTCACTTATCCCTTCTTCCCAGTAATCACCATGCCATTCATTGGAAATATTAAAATGTATTTTTATGTGTTCCATGATAAATGCAGGGGATTCAAATGGATAGCCATCCTAGGTTAGTTCAAAGTCTGAAAGTTGAAAACCGACGCTTAGGGGCTTTTAGAGGTTCACAATAGGGAATAAAGCCTTATCTAGAGAATAGCACAAGAGCGGGTAGTGGGGCCAATCGTTTATCGAGCCAAGCATGGCCACCATAGTAGAATGAGAAAGCTCTTCCAAATGAGACAAAAAATCTGTGACCTCAAGAAAAATCGAAGGACAAAGCGGGAAACCTATTCTAACCTATGTATAGGTATTTACACAAATAGCTCCAAAAGAGATTAGGCCAAGAAGTAATGCTTAAGGTGTTGTCCATTCATAGGAAACGGGACGTTTTCACTAGTCAAAGTCTTTAGGCGAAAAGCATTGTCTCCTAAGATTTCAACAATCTGAAAGGGGCCAAGATAGAGCTTGTCAAATTTTTTGTGTCCCCCTTTCATTTCATGGGCCTTGTCCCAGTAAAGGACTAGATTGGAAATGCGGAAGGCTTTAACCTTGGCTCAATGGTCAAACCACCTTTTGACTATGCCCTGATGTTTGGTTCCATGACATTTACACATACCTAAGGTTAGGAGCCCTCCCAACTGTAATCACCTCGAACCTAAAGCGAAGCTTTGTCAAAAGGGCCTTACGATTTGTCATCCTAGGAGAAACCCTCTTCCGTAGAAGCATCGATGGAACCCTGCTACATTGTTTAAAACCTAAGGAGGCCATGACTACTCTAACTGAGGTACATAATGGCACGTCTGGTTCGGACTCGAGTGGTATGACCTTGGCTAAGAAGTTGCTGAGAACCGGGTACTATTGGTCAACAATGGAAAGAGAGGCACATGACTTTGTTAGAAGATGCCTACAATGCCAGCAGCACGTAGATCTCATTCATGCACCAGCTCAAGAATTACATCCCATTTTTACACCTTGACCCTTTTCAAAATGGGGGCTCGATCTCATAGGTAAAATTTCACCCACCTCATCCAATGGCCATAACTTCATTATCACCACCACTAAATATTTCATAAAGTGGGTCAAAGCAATTCCCATGACTTACATCATGAGTAAACAGATATCCAAGTTCATCCTAAACTACCTCATTTGCTGATACGGTGTTCCCCAATCCATTGTCTCTGATAATGGGACACCCTTCAAAAATTAGGATGTCCATGATTTGTAGGAAAAGTTAAAAATCCAGGACCGCTTTTCCACCCCATACTACCCACAAGGAAATGGCCAAGCAAAAGCTACCAATAAAACCATTCTAAAAATCCTTAAGAAAATAGTCAATGACTCTGGTTGTGACTATCATCTACAATTAAATCTCGCCTTATGGGCCTACCGCACCAGCATCCACATGCCAACAAGCGCCACCCCATTCTCCTTGGTCTACGGATCAGAATCCATCCTCCTTATCGAGATCGAGCTTCCGTAACTAAGGATATCTTTGCAAAACCTCATCACAAATGAGGAATACAGGGTTACAAGACTGAATGAGCTGGAGTTACTAAATGAATGATGCATGGACACCCTAAATCATCTACAGGTCTACCAGAATCGACTGAAATGGAGCTACAACAAGAAGATCAGGAAACGCACCTTCCAGGTCGGTGACCTTGTGCTAAAAGAGAACCAAAAGAATGTGCCTAACCCAGATACAAAAGGAAAGTTTGAACCTAACTAGCTAGGACCTTTCATCATCACTGCAAGCTATAAGTTGGGGGCATATCAATTGTCGACACCAAAAGGCGAGCCTCTACATGAATAGCTCTCACCTCAAAAAGTTTTATGCCTAAACACTTGCAAGGTATAGAACTGAAAAATATAAAAAATAAGAAAAAGACTTGAAAAAATGGTTACCTTGATGAAAACCTAGCAAATAGGCATCTTGGCGATAGCAAAAAAATTAAAAAAGCAAAAAATCCAAAAAAATCAGAAAAAGGATTGAAAATAGTAAAGAAAAAAATTCGTCCTCTAGTGAAAACCACTTTGATGGCGCTTTGGACAAGTACCTTGGTGAAAACCTAGCAAACAGGCGTCAAGTGTAAATAAAGCACTCTCTATCCACCAGGATCTACATGACTCACTCATTCACTCCATCACATTCCATTTATCCTCCATACACCCATTCGCTCACATCCATAGCATGGCTTGAGCTGGTGTCCATATCATATTCCACCATAGTACTACTTGGCATATTCGTAAGGTCAGTTTGTCTTGGCTTTATCGACGTAGTCTATTACTTAAACACTGGGGGGCATGTACTTGAAATTAGCAGTGGATCAGAGTTGTGTATATCTTTTGTGCTCTTCCCAAATTCATCAGAAAAAACCAAAAACACTCAGAAAAATTCATCGAAAATCCAAAAACATCCAAATCATTCAAAAATCCAAAAATATGTCAAAATATTGGAAAATCTTCAAAAATTCATCATTGAGTCTGTGGATATGAAAATCTGCAAGAGAGACTTAAACAATTTCATGTTGTTAGCACAAAAGTTAGTTTAAATCAGCAAATTTAAACATCCCTATGAAATATAGAATCATGTTAAACAATGCAACTAATAAGAACAATGCAAAAACATGAATCATTCCTATCCCATAGTGGATTGGTGCTCTTTGAGTATGTGAAAGAGCCCTTTCCCAATCCTTGATAAGCTTAGTGATATGATAGACAATGAGATGCTTGAACTCAAGTTGCCTATAGTGTAGATGCTTTCAGAATGTGTGTAGATTGTAGATGATGAAGAGCAAGATTGATTCTCAAATGAAGAGAGTAACCTTGCATGAAGTGTGTTCTATTGAATGAGAGAAGATGCATTGAACTTATAGGAGAACTTGAGAGAAGAGAGGCCAAGATTTGGCAATGTGGGACTAATTCCCATCCAATACGATAGAGACACTTGTCATAATGGGATTGGCCAAAGCTTGTGCAACTTTTGGTCAATGTGCCCATTCAAATTTGAAAAATGTCAATAAATGCATGTAGTTGAGGGTTTTTGGGGGGAATTATCTTTGCTCAAAAAGGTCAAAGATGAGAGTTATTGAGGGAAAATAAGTATTTTTAATAAATCAATTAAATTGATTTATTGGTGCAAGTGGGTGGGTTAGTTAAGAGTTTAGATTTGACTCTAGTTGATTCAAAAGCTAGAGAATGATAATCATGATTAGAAGTTAATTAATTTAGATTAATTAACTTAGGGGATTTTAGGGATTTGACATTTGATTAAATCAGTTTGATTTATTAAATCAAATGAGAAGAACATAAGGATTAAATAATTTGATTTATTTAATGAACCTTAGGATATTAATCAATAAATTGTCTTAATTGATTAATAGTAGAATGGTTAGAGCGGGATGCATGATGTTAGTTTTGCATGTCTACAGAGTCAGTCCTTAGGCATCCATCGCATTGGCAATCCGTTTTCTCGTCTGGTCTACATCTTAGGTCAGTCCTTTAAGCAATAAAAGGGGCAATTCATTTGTCCATCTTATCATCAAGTCAGTCCATCGTCAGTCAAACTACGTGGTCTTTGCATGTATAACGTAGGCAAGGGTAATCTATGGATCAGCTCTTGAGACCCCTAGGATAGGTCTTTAAGTTAGTTCGTTCATCGTAAATCTTGAAAATACCAAAAACATTGAAAAAAGTGAAAATATCAAAAAATAGCCTCAAAATATTTGAAAATCCAAAATGGTGCATCCATTCCACCTCGCTTTCACCCATGATTGTCATCACTCATAGTAAAATCAATCGTCGCCTTCACCCTTTGGTGAGTTAGTCAGAAACGAGTCTAGCAGGTTTAAAAGAGAATGCTCTAAATGTCAAAGTCTTGAACGTCTAAGTCAATAAACAAGCAAGTTGGTCAACTCAAAATATCAATAGTTTATCACCCAAATCAGTCCCACCAAAACCCTGATCACTACATGTCCTAGGATGAAGCTTTCCTATGATGGACATAAGCATCAGGTACCCCACAGTAGTTTAGCCTTGGATAGAGGTATCAAGAACATTAAATTTTTTGGTTTGCTTTATTTAGTCTTTTATTGACTTATCTTATTTTGTGCTCATTCCAAGGACCTCTCGATGATGCCTAAACAAAATCAGGTTTAGAGAGAAAGGGAATGGGGCAATGATCATTATCTTTTTATCTGTTATGCTTGTGGGATACTGCTGTAAAATAACTTAGTCATATATGTTTTGTTTGGTTTGTAGAGAGAATGTTTTAGATATCTTGTTGACCACATAGGAAAGCTTGCTTTTCTGTGTTTTGGTCTGAGATGTTTAGAATGTCCAAACTACATCCTGAATAAAGTATGTATGTTAAGTGTGAACAAGAATACTCATATCTGATTGTCGAGTCAAAGTCCATCACACTAGGTGCAACACCATCCTAGTCCTTTATACCTTGATGCATCGTACCTATGTGTGTTATCAAACATAATGCAATTGACCCTTTGAAAATCCCAATTCTTAGCAATGCAAATTGCCATTACCATTCTAACTAACTCATTAATTCTGCAATTCTTCTATCTTCCTTCCACACTAACATGGTATCATAATAGTAATCAAAACTTTTCCAAATGCATACATCCTGCATCCACTAGATCGTTTGCATCAAAATCACATTGCATCATATCATTATCTTAAGTCACGAGGAATAATATAAATTTCTTATTCTAAAAACATCTTAAGAAAATCGTTGCATCATACATAATCATTTCCAGCCATTACCATTTGCATATCATTACACCATCATTAACATACATTTCATCCATAGAATCATCATTAAAAAGCATGGAAAATATACAAAAAGAAATACATCCATTACATACATTGCATCACATAACCATAAGAATAGAAACATCTCATAACATCATACATTTGCATAAATATACATCTGCATATCATACATATGCACCATACATATCATAAAGGGCGAATCATCTCATATATATCATCAAAAAATGTTGTCATGATACAAAATCGGATCAAATGTACATCGAATACATGGTACAATAAGGCCAAAAATATTGCAGCCCATATAGCAAAAATACAAAAAACTATCTGTGATCAAAAAGGAGGAGCTAGCCCTACTGGCTATTGTCCTCCCCATCCTGTCTCTCACCATGGGCCTCTATCAGCCACCTCCCTATCTACTGAGAGAAATCCGGCACCCTGTCCACTGATGGCACCACCTGTCGGTACTGTTGCCAATAGTACTCGGCCTCTCTTATGGCTTCTCTATACTCCCGAATATCAACTGAACGACCCTAGGATGTGGAAGTGACACTCTCTAACTACCTCTTTCGGCCAATCTCTTGATCCCTCTTGGATCATGTCAAGTCTCTCTCCGCTGTAGATGCAACAACCTATTATCGGGCCTCATCTCACTCAGTTGTTAGAACTTATACCTATCACTATAGCTACTAAATCAATATGTCATAAGGATCTGGTTGTCCCATTGCCTGTCCCACTGGCTATCCCACTGGCTGTACGGCTAGCTGTACTACTAGCTGTTGTTGTGGGCCTACCTGGTGTTGCCCATCCTGTCCTACTACTGGTTGCACCGGTGGTACACCTCCTCAACCTCTTCCTGTTGACCTACCTCTAGGCCTCTGACATGGAAGTACTATCCCAGGAACTGTCAATCTCACTGGTAGACTGAACCATGCCCTGTACGTTGGAGTCACCCTTGCATCTGTTGGCCCCTAATCATATGGCCATGGCAGAGCCACTAATTGTCTGAATGAGGAAACTGCCTCCTCTATTGGAATAGGTAGTCCCCATGCTGTCTCCTTTGTCATGTAGGAAAAGATGGCCTTATACTGAGCATTGGGAATATCCTACACCTCGCCGAAATGCCTAGCTACCTTATCAAGAAGGTACCTCTCTATCAGAGTGTGCTCCCAACCCTGCATGAATCTGTCTGGGCGAGCAAAGAAAAGTTGCTATGCATCATCCATCCAGAGGCCTATACCCATCCATGGCCTCCATATAAATACTGTCATCTCATCTATAACCCGCCGCCAGTGGGCTATACCGTTTGTACCCATGTGAGTGAAGTGAATCCTCGCCCCACCATAGCACAACACCACGGGGTTATCAATGTCTAGAACAATCGGTGTCACAATTGGGAAAAGCACCGGGATCCACACCTAGGCCCAAATATGCAAAAGAGTCAATCCAACCCCAAGAACCTAACCCTCCAAGTAGGTGAACTTGTGCAAGTCCCAGTACAATGAGGCCAATAGTACTGGTCCCCAAGCAAAGCACACTCGGCGAGCGCACATCTGTTGCCATGCTAATCCCCAACCCAGACTAAAATATCGGCCACGCCGATCAGGAGCTACAAGGCCAGAAATAATGGTGGCCACAATCAAGCTGTAAGTAGGGGCTATACCCCAGTACCTCTCCAAATCTATCTGACCATCGCAGAGCATGAACTCGTCCACACCCATGACACCAAAGCAGGCATCCCTACCTGCCTCCAAATCATAAATCACTCACTCTCCATCAATGGGAAATCGCAGAATGCGCCAGACATCCTCAAGAGTAATGGTAGCCTCGCCAGTAGGAAGATGAAAATATGATGTCTCATTGTGCCAATGCTCGGCCAAAGCATGCATCGTACCCAGATGTGCTCGAACAGGAGGAACATAAGCAACGAACCACAAACCGAGCATCCCAAGCTGCTCCTGAAGGAATATGTGCATATCCTGCAATCTCTCAAATACTAGCCACCGATGCTCCCTTGAATGAATGACCTCGTGCCTCTCCTGTGCATGGAAAGAAGTCGCGTCAGTTTCCCTAAAGAAAATTTGCTATCCGTATTGCATTTCACTTTTGAAACAACAAAATCGGCATTGTTCTCAAAAGCGGCGCAGTTTCTAATGTTCCAAACTACGCCGTGTGGTGGACTTAGCTAGCAAAATTTTACAAACTGTGCTACGGAGTGAACTTAGATAGATAAATTGGAAAAACTAGCCTGCACGGTGCTATTTGAGCGAGTGGCCGAGTTTACTAACCGAAAATCCCTAAATGGCAAACTGCGTCGCGCGGCACTCTATGCATAAGCAGTCCTATATAGGCCCGCGCAGGCCTATTTGTGAATTTTTTGTGGCGCTATATCACGCCGCACCTACTCAACCGTACCTAAGCCCTAATAAATGCATGAGTAACGAGAAAAGTAAATGTCGGATAGGGGTACGTACCGCGGGTCCTGCGGCAATTGGTCACTGATATACTTGTCCCCACTCCAACACGTGTAGAGGAAGTTGTCGTTGCACCATTTTCTCTAAGACTCAGAGTTCAAGTGTCAAATTTTTGAAGGTTCAGATTGCAAATGTATTGAAAGTGACCCCTCGAGGTCTATTTAAGCCTAAAAATTAGGGTTTTTTGACCTAATTTGACCTTCTGGCAACGATTTTGGTCCCTCGAACCCGTTTTCATCCAAGCGAGAGTCATTCTGCATCCCTTTTGGCATTTTAATCCATTTTTCTGGCATTCTGGGGCATTTCTACCTTGTCGGGCACCTTGTCATCTTTTTCGCGAGATCATCCAAAAAGTCAAAAAATTCGTCTGATCTCTCGAGGGGGTAATATCCTTCCGCTAGGGCAGCAGTGGGGCATCTGAAAAAATTCAAGAAAATCTTGAACCGTTGATCACATTAGTTTATTCTTTGAAACAATGCAACAAGTACATTTCTTCAAAGAGGGGCAAAATGTAGACATGGAAAATGTACAAGTTCATTTTGGCACACCTGATCCTGATTGCTGACAACATTTCCTCTTAAATCACACTCTCAAAATTTCATCGTAATTCTATCCCTTAATCTAATGAATCACTATTTATCTGATTAAGTCTATCACCTCCTCTGATTAAATTAATCAATTTAATTTAATTAACCTAACATATATGTTTAATTAAATAAATCATTTTATTTGATTAAATTCTCTAAAGTCCTCTCATTAAATTAAATAAATTAAACCTTATTTGATTTAATCTAACATGTTCCCTCTTGATTAAATAAATCAAATTATTTATTCAATAAATCATTTCCTCTCAATTTTGGACTTAAATCAATTCACAAATCTAAATCTAGATTGTCGCATCACCTAATGCTTCATTAGTTTAATCAAAACCATGATTAAGTTAATCCATTTCATTAAAATTCTCTAGATTATGCAACTTGCACAATAAATCAAATACTTTGATTTATTAATTCAACTATTTTCCCTCACAAAGCATCAAAAGGGAATATTCCCTCATTTGAATTCAAAAAGGCCAAGTGGACTTGGTCCTTCCAACAAGGGATTTAAGGCATCTTACATGTCCTTTGCATTGAGCCAAGTGGTCATAACTCCATTTGACTTCTCATCCACCTTGTCATTTCAATATTTCAAAATTCAAATTTATGCATTTATCATGCACATTGGCCAAAATGTGCTCTTTCCTCATCCAATCACATGTGGACAAGTGGCACAATGCCATTTGATTATCTTTTGTCCCACATTGCTCAATCTTGCTCACCTCTTCCAAATTGAAATCTATAAATTGGAGACTTCTCTCCTCATTTCTCATCCACAATCATATGCAAAGTTACTCTCTTCAACTTGAGAGCCAATTTTGCCCATTTCCATCAACTATCCATCATTTTTTCAAGATTTCCAACAAAGTTATGCTCAAATCTCTTTGGAGATTTGACCATTTCTCATTTACACACCATTGCTATTTAGCAATTGGGAAAGATCCAATTGCAACACTCCATTGGCACCAATTCCCCCATAAGATCATCATGCTATTAGCTTAATTAGGATTTGGTTTAAATTTCAGTTTCTCATATTGTGTTCTTCTTTCCTAATTTAGTTTGAATAGATGGATCTTATGGGGAATCTCTCATACTTGTTTGCATGCATATGATCTAACAACTAATGTGCTTTGTTTCTCTTGTGCATTTGTAGGTTTAGGGGTTCACATTTTGGCATTAGAAGGAGGGCTTGAATCAAAAATTCAATCATGTTTTTCAAAAATTCTGCAGTTTCTAACTTTTTTTTGTAGACACAACAAACTCGGCCATGTAGTGCTATATTGCACTGCTTTCAGCACTGTGGTGCAATACTTTACCGCTCCCAAAGGTGCGGCACCATATTCACCTTCGTTTAAATTCCCAAACATTGCAGCAGATTCTCCCGCCTGTCTTCTTTTTTAAAATTTCCTAACTCCACCATGCAGATCTATACTACGCTGCTTTCAATGCTACGGCCCTATATCGCACCGCGTGTCCACCAAATTTCGCCGCTCCATCTTTCCCGCCTAAAAAATTCAAAATTCCAAATCGGGCCGCTTCCAAACTTCGTCGCTTGCCTCTGTCGCACCGCTTTTGCACTCTCTGTTTCTACAGAGCGCCATGCAAAGTCAACCGCGTGGCGCTATATAGCATCGCTTTCACTCCAAACTCTGCCACTTCTGCAAACTGCGCCGCGGTTGAACAATGAGATTTAAATTTGACATGTGCTTATTAAATTTGGATTTTTTTTATCTTTGACATTGTTTCTGTCCTTTTTGCTCTCTGGTTTTCTTTCATTTTTTTTGCAAGTTGGAGCAAAGGAAGAAGTTCATCATGAGATCATGTTCACCAAACACAAAGTGTTTTTAAACACTAAAAGTGTTCTTTAACACTGTTTAAGAAATTTGCTAAAAATCTTTGACCTTAGGAACACTAACTTCACTTTGGGTTTAAAAAGAACAAGCAAATTTTTATTATGACGCCATGCTCACTTTGTGCAAAGTGTTTTTAAACACTAAAGTGTTCTTCAACACTCTTTAAGGAATTTGATAACTTTATTGATCTTAGGACACTAGATTTCTTTTGGGGTTCTAAAATAAACAATCAATTTTCCTTTCAAAATTTGCCAAGGGGCTAAAAAGAACCTTAGACAAACATACTATATTTTTTTTAAAGGTTAACAATTGAACAAGACAACCTCACATTTCTTTTGGTGCTTAAAAATAATTCATCATTGCTTTGAGAAGTTTAAAATTGAACATGTGTTTTTCATGCTTTGTAATCCTTTTTGCAAAGTAGTATCATTTGAAAAGGTGTATGTGCTTCTCTCGTGCCTCACGGTGATCTTGAGAATCAAAACTCTTTTTGGTGACACTAAGTTGCATAAAGGATTGCCTCCACATTTTAATTTGGGTGCTTGATAATTGAAAAAAACATGTGAGTGTGAGCACGACATATTGCAGAGGTTTTCCCCTTTGTTTTTCAACAAAGGTTGTGTAAACAACGGGATATGTTAGCTCGCTTTTGTTTATGTTAGAGGGTCTATCTTCTGGGAAAAAGTAATCACCCAAGGGAACGACCCAACCGGAAACATGCTAAAGCCAAGTGACTTCCAACCGGTATATAAGTGTGGATTCTTGAGGAAAGTTCAAGAATCATGAGGATTATTCCGACGAGATGGATAGCAATGGACTCTTTCTGATGTTGGATAATCCCCCACAAATGGAATGCCCGAATTAGAACCCCTTGTTTAGAAAAATACCAAAACCTTGTCTATTTTGTTGGTGCAAAAGGTCATGTCCTTTCAAGCCACCCCACATTATACGTGCGGTTTTGTTGTAGAGATGGAAAGTATGCCATGGGAGATTCATGGGTACTAATGCTTGGCTGACCTAAGAAGTGTGTGCCATGGAGGGGAGCCAATGTGGTCAAGCATTTATCCATTAACACAAGATATGTGCAGCTTGATTTATCCAAGTGGGAACCCAACAAGATATTGCCTCATCATCCTAGGATTATAAAAGTGTTTGAAAGAAAAGAACACATTGCTTGGATCTCGAAAACACTTGAAAACAAACATTCACAAGACCTTCAAATTTCAAACCCCTTTTAGGAGACAAATACCTTTGGCAAATTTAAAGTACTCTTGCTTTCCCTAGGGATTCTATCCTTAGAGGTTTCTAAGTGCTTGAATTCTATAGTCATTTGTTTTCAAAAAGGTTAAACATAGGTAACTTTTGCCCTATTTTCCTCAATTTCCACACAATGGACCTTGTGGGATGAGAAAGAAAGTGCGACACTAGATATATAGTTTGAAACATAAGCAAGCAAGTGTCTTTGATAAAAAGAAATTCATTAAACCAAGATAAAGGACAAATTGAGCTTCATGTGTGTTGTTCCCAATGATTTCCCGCAAGATTAAAATCCCAAATCCAAAGTTCAAAAAGATAAGCCTAAAAGCCCATGAGCAACGCCTTGAGATGCTCCTTCAAGTAAGAGAAAGACTTGTATACAACTTCTACAAAAAGGCTTCAAGGAATAACTCGACTTTGTATGCATTCTACTATCAACAGAATCCTAAACTTTTTGAAAGGTTTTCTTTTCTCCCATAAGAAGTATAGCGTGTTCTTCAATACTAAGGTTTTGTAAAGAGAGTCATTTCTAGGTTAAGGTTCAAGATCAAATTTTTCACCCTCATCCGTCTTTTCATCAAAGCAAATCTCATTCCATCAAACCTTTTGTGAACTCTAAAAAAATCACTCGTGCTAAACTTAAAGGGCTAAACCAACATCACCATATCTTGGCTTAACACACCTAGCCGAAATAGTCAACACTTTTGGATGAATTTACCTCTAGGATAACGTAACTTCCTAAGGTTTACTAGTTCACAAATCACATTGGCTTAACACACTCAGCTAATTCATCCACTTGTGAAAGTTCCCCTAGGATAATAAAACTTCCTAGGGACTACAACTTCACTACAATCCTGTTTGACTTAATACACGTAATCAAACCATCATAATCAATCTAAGTCCTTACAAGTTTAGCATAACCCTTCAAAAGTTCTCCAAAAAAGTTTCATTCACTCGCTTCATCCATTATCCCATCATCATTACCACCCTCTTTGATCTTTGACTTCCCTAGTTCTTCTCTTTTGAACCTAAAAGGTTAAAATCAAACGATCCCTATTTTTTATGGTTCAAACAAGATCACAATACAAGAAGAACATGTAGAATATTACTGAAATATCAACTTTTGTGGACATGATTCAGTTAACCCCTGATATAAAACTTGCTGGATCGAGCAATCGCCCAATTAACTCTCCTTTATCATCACAAAATCCTCAAGAGGATAGCCATTAGGAAGACATCACAAACGAAGACATGGGGATGACACAATCTGAAATAATGAAAATGGTTCAAAATCTAGAGAACCACAAAATTTTTAGTGCCATGTTCAAGTACTTAAATACACTAGCAGGAGGAGGGGTCTAGTTCTCCCCCGACCTTGGCACAAGCACTAGTACAAACATGCCCCTTACAAACGCATCCCCAATGTCAAATATATATCAAGAAGTGCCTCCCACCACGTCAACCTCACCATTGGTGAACAAAGGAAGTGCCATGTTTTGAGAGTTACAGCAGCACCGCCTTGTGGCCAACAAAGAGTTTGTTGTCAACACTGCACCAAATAATTTTGTTCTGAAAAATCCATTGCACCCATACGTCCCACTCACATTTCATAGTCCCGCTGGTTCATCTTCATTCCATGCCTCACTAGCCTATCAGTTGAACATACCAACTTCTCTACCACAAGGAGAAGCTGATTTATTTAGAACAACTAAGGTCACTAATCCTTTTTCTTTCCAGGCTAGCCTACCACCACTACCCCCATTTCCGATCACAATCACATCACCACTCGGAGTGGGGTTTCCTCCCCTAAACATTGATAGTTTCTCAGAACAGGGCAATGAGAACATCACATTGAATTCTCTTCTTGCCCGCAGCATCGCAGCAATAGGTGGTGACCATTCAAAACACTATGACAAGAGCATCAATCACTCCTCAAATATCCCAAAGCATACCCTCTCAAGGACCAAGTATCTCCACCACCCCTCCAACAACACAAATTCCAACCACCACCACAACCCAAATCCCAACCACCACCATAGCCCAAATTCGAACCACCACCATAACCCTCTCACCTACCACAACGGTTGGCATCATTCTTGTTCCACCACCAATCCCACAAAAAGCTAGCATGGCCAATTCATTCACCACCCTAATCCAAACCCTTCAAAGGGCCAACCAATAAAGAGTACTCAAGAAAAAGCAACAAGCTCAAGCCCAAGCTCAAGCTCAAGCCCAAGCACAAGCACAAGCACAAGCTCAAGCTCAAACACAAGCTCAAGCCCAAGCAAAAGCTCAAACACAATACCAAGCACAATTGCAAGCAATCCATCTGCAAGCCTACCAACAAGCCCTGCAAGACTTTCAAGCAAAGCAACAAGCTAAACAACAAGCTTTGTTGGCACAACACCAGCTCGACCAACAACAAGCTTTGTTGGCTCAACAGTAGCTAGTCCAACAGTAGGCTTTACTAACACAACAGTAGATTGACCAACAGTAAGCTTCATGGGAGCAACAATAGATGGACGAGCAACAAGCATTGATGGAGCAACAACGACAAGATCAACCACAAGCGTTGTTGACAAAAATGCAGGCATACCATCAGGCTTTGAATGCATAGCAGAGCTTCCAGAAAATTCCCACTAGTACTCTCTCCACTCATCAAACACCTAGAACACTGCACAACTCATTCATCCCACCTCCCAATCCAAGCAAAGATGTCGCAACACAAATCAAACTGCTTTCGCAGTAAGTGTTAGAATTACAAGTAGGAAAAACCACAAGAACATCAGGCAACTTATGCCCTTATCCTTTTGACAAACTTCTCACCATGATACCATTCCCAAATGGATTTGAGATCCCCAAATTTGACAAGTATAATGGAACGGGTAACCCTGACAACCACGTCAGGGAATTTCAGGTGCACTACATGGAGGTCGCATAGGATGGCACGTATCTAATGCGACTCTTCCCCCGTAGTCTAATTTTTCCAGCCATGGAATGGTTTTCTTGCCTACCCATGGGCATTTAAACATTCAAGGAAATTGTGGAAGCTTTCCTTAAAAATTATGCTTTCAATATTGGTGTGGATGTTAGTTTGGAAGAACTATCAGCACTTAAAGAAAGGAAAGGAGAGCTATTCGCATGCTTCTCGCAAACATGACAATCCAAGGCTAATCAGAGCAAGTGGATGCTGGAAGAACAACAAGTTTGCATTGTCATAGCCAATCTAGATGAAAACTTGGCATTTTACTTGAAAATGCAGTGCATCACATCCTATGATCAACTGATCCCAAAAGCACTCAATATCGAAAGAGCCCTTATTGCATGAGGAGGTGCATCAACATTCACTCCACCCCAGGATAACCACTCATCTAACAACTACAATGATAAAGCTTGAACATGGTTGAGGAATAAAAATATCACAAATGATGGTGTGGTTGATGCTAAAGTGGTCATTAGTGCCCCTAAGCAGAACATCCAAAATCATCATCAACTGCAAAATCATAATCGTAACAATGTGTAGACTAATGTGGCAGTAGCACAGCAATAACCAAATCCCACCAATCAAATCAACAACTTGGTTAATCAAGGAGGACCACCTCCCCGAGGCAAGTATCCCCCCAAGAGGAAGTTCACGGATCTTGGTGAATCAATTGAGTCCATAATGAACAAGTTGGTTAAAGAAAATCTAATCCAAGTCTCTAACTCAGAGCAATATGGGGAACCCATGACCAAACCGCCATGGTATAATGAAAATCTCCTTTGTGACTTTCACAAAGTCAAAGGACACACTACCGCCAATTGAATGAGGGTCAAAAACATCATCCAAGACCTCATTCTTTGTGTGGGTGTATGGGGAAAACCTGGGTTATTATTTGCATTCGGATGGGGAGGGGTGCTGAAATTATTTGGCAGAGTCGAGGTCATAAAAGGACCTCCAGCATGACCTCCAGCGTGTCTATTTCTGAGGTTGTAAGGGGTAGTCCATTGGTGAAACTTTTGGACCTCGTCTTCCCTAGGTTCTTCTTCGTCATCCCTAGGACCATTATCTATTGAATCAAAGAGGTGAGCTAAAGGACTTTCGAAACTTACCTCTTCCACCCTGTTGCTATTGTTCGAATTCGCACCCTCCAGTTCTGGTGTGTTGCATTCCACCCTTGGGAAAGGAGCCTGGTTCAGCACGAACACTGAGGAGTCATATGGGTTGGATGGGACAATATCTCTACACCCCAAATTTTCCACTGCATTTTGGACTTCTACTTGAAAAATCTCAACGGCGGTTTAGAATTTTGGACAATCTAGTTCAGAATGGGGACTTGTTTTGTGAATACAACACCAACCGGATAGAGTAGCCTCTGCCAAGTAAACTCCGCTTGCAGGGTTTTCATTGTTGGTGGGCTGATCAAGAAGCATGGGAATGCCACCATTTTTGAGTCTTGTATTCCAAGTCTGGTTTTGCCTTTGGAAGGGCCTTCTTTCAAAGTTCTGGCCTGAATTCTGATTCTGGTCATAATTATGTCTTGATTTCCACGTTGATCTCAATTTTCCCTATTAAGGTTAGCCTGAATGCTCTTTTGCAATGCCTACAACTGGTTGTTCGGATTCGTTAAGTGCATCATTTCAATCAACATTTTATTGATCATTTATGTGAGCTCGTCAATCCTGTCCTTTTCGGTGTTGTTTGGTTATGGTGCAGTGTTCTGAAGGAACACAGGCTATGCCACCAGTTGATTCTGATGAGCGGGTGGGAATTTTGTTGCCTGAAGGTAATAAGGCACCTAGGATTGTTGAGGATGCAACTGTTGTTGTTGGGGTAGCAGGTAGTGAGGTACTAGATATGCCTGATTCACTAGCTGCCCTGGATGGGGAACTAGAGGTAGTTGTGGTACTTGATTTAACAAGGGTGTTTGATGCTGCAAGGCTTGTGTGATCCCCTCTATCTACGTTGGATGTGCGGTTTTCCTAAGAGAAGGCAGTGGACCGGATATGTTATGCCCCAAATCTGTGCTAGTGATAATGGCTTCAATGTATGCATCGACCAACCTAGCGGGTGTCAGTCTCATTCTTTTTACTAGGGCAGAAGTGAGGTTGTCCAATGTTGCATAGTAAACAGGTGCGATGGCAGCATCATTGAAAACATACGGGGCCTGCAGCCGAGTGTATGCTCTTTGTAAGCGGTCATTGAACGAGCTGATCGGTTCATTGATTTTCCTTTGAATTGACATGAAGTGTCTATACGAATCTGTGGGGCTGACCAGAGTCTTGAACTTCTGCAAAAATGCATTCTTTAGAAGATCCTAGGTGCTGATGGTTCCGACTAGCAAATTGACGTACCATTAGAAGGCCTCCTCCCATAAGGAGTAGGGAAAGAGCCTGCAAGCCACATCTTCATATATGATCTGCATAGTCTTCAGGGCAATTTTGAAGATCTTGACATGCTCCTTGGTTGTCCTCTGTGGATCCCGAGAGTTGAAGTTCATGTAGAAATTCTCAGGATTATTCAGCATATCATGGTAGAGATTGAAGGCAAGAGGAGATGGTTTATTACCCAACCATGCCATTAGAAAAGGCAGTGGAGGTGGCTACGCAGATTGGTCCATAAATGTGATGGGGTGACAACAATCGAGAGGGCAGCAACAGGGCTAGTGACTGTGTTTGGCTGAAAGGCAGTGTTCAGCCCAGATGGAGTGGCAACCCGGAGGGCTGCATGGGTTAGATGAATGGAAACTGGTATTGTCAATGATGGTGAAGAAGATGGAGGTGAGAAAGTAGTGGGCTGATTTGATGAATCGGTGACAGATGGTTCCTTACTTTTCGCTCTTTTAGCTCGGACAGGGGGCTGTAATTCCTAAAACTCTCCCTTGTTTGGTGTAGATCTCAAGACTCAATGGAATCTCTCAGGGGAGAATGACCCAATTCAATCCAGCTTTACCTGTTGGCCCTCCTTCTAGCGCCAGCTTTGTTGATGTGTTTTTTATGCACTTCACACTACAGGCAATGCATAGGTGCATCACCTCTCTTGAAAGACAATCTTCCACAATCAAATTGCAGAACACTATCCCAAGGTCTCTCGGATGTCAGGTCTTCACAATGTTTCGAATATTTCAGTTGATTTATGTGATTTGCTAGAATCACAAGACGATCTTATGTGGTTTAAAGCCATAGGAGAATTGGGTCAACGAATGGAGTTCTTCGGTTATGAAATTATTGTGCTTTTGCTATAGGTTCAGATAATAGTCTTGGACTCCATTGTTTCATCAGATTTGGCTTTACAATGTGCAATGAACCTTAGCACAGGTTGTTTCTTAGAAAAAAGGAAAAGAGGCAGGGAAGAAGGATGGTTCTTAGACCTGCAACTACTGATGAACAGTGATCATGGAGGTTCCTACTATGGATAATTTTTGTAAACAGTATTTCACTTAATCTGAATTCTCACAATGTCGTGAAATCTATGCTATCTCCTAAGGTCTACAGATATTCATCATTCATTCGCCATGTAAATGTGAACAAAGAAAAATTTTAATGAGCAGCTATGAAATTATAGTCCAGGCTAACTTTACACAGTCATTTACCAGCAGCAAATGACCAAAAGTATGGACAAGGAAAGCATACACACAGCAGAAAGCTTCAAAACCAAAGACAACATACTAAGTCCACTAAAGCTAACTGAAGGATACTAGAACAAAAAAGTAACTTGAAGTAAAGTTTTAATTAAGGGGAGAAGAATCATGAAACATGTGGAGAAACCCAAAAATACGCCAGGAAATGATTATATTTTCTATTATAAATTTTGCAGCATTCCTTTACAACAACTCAACTCTCTTCAAATGAGAGGAGGAGAGCCCTATTTATAGTTTTCAAAAAGAAAAATAAGTGGACAAGATTCAATTCTATTGTGTGGGCAAGATTCACTTTACACTAGGGTTTAACCTACCTCCAAATATATTACATTTATAAAACATTTCTTATCTTTTCCCTATTTTGTCATCTAGTGACAACACTGTAGCAATTTCATCTTTTAGCTATTTTCCCTTTGCTATAGCTACTCTTTGAGGAATTCTTCATCAATGACAAGGTTGCATTCACGCTTCTTCAAAGATGCATACTCCATGAAACTCGAGATTAGTGGTTGGAACATGTTCAGCTCCATGATGTTAGACCAAAAAATCTGGTAGCTCCATTCCTAGGAGTTGTTAACGAGCTTTTTCTATTCGTCATCATATTTGGAAGCATTATCTTTGAAAATTTCTGACTGGGTGAAGGCTCGGGCAGCAAAACTCATGAAATATGTGGTGATTTCAGCCGACATCCCATCCTCCATGCTCTTTAAGAAGTGTGGCTTTACACTCTCCGAATTAATTTCACCAGCGGACAACTCGTATCCCGTCATTAGTTTGAGGTACTGAGCGCAATCCTCTCTGGCCTCCTTGGCCCATTCGATATCTGGAACTACCTATTCCAGAATCTACTCTAGCTTTCCCCTTCGATGGTCAAAATCCCACCTCCATACATCCACTAACTAGTGGTCATCATCCTTGAGGGCAGGGTCCTTCTCCCAAACCTCATTTGGCAACGTGAGTATGGCCTCAATTTTTAGGTAGGCTACTTTGTACTTCCTTGGGAACCCCTCACAGACTTGCCTCATACCCTCAAGAATCCTCTGCACTTCTAAGAACTTATTTGTCATCTAGACAGCCAAGTTGATACCTATGTTTCCTATGTCTAAGACCTACCAGAACCAGTTTCCCGTAGTCTTATCCAAGTTCCTTCTCTTTTCCAATTTGTTGATATGCTCCTGAGATAACAACTGAGGTGGGGCTGATGACGTAGTGGGATGCTTATTCGGGGATGACCATTGCTGAATATAGGTCATTAGATTGGCCACTTGTGCCTTGAGCTCCAGCTTTGAAACCTTATCCTGCTGGTTAAAGTGTACCAATGTGGCGACTGATTCCTGGAGGTGGACGACCTTTTGTTCCCTCGTGGTCATTCCCAAGTCGATGGTGGAGACGTTATAAGTTATTCTTTGTTCTCCAACCACCGGTGTTTCTATTTGTACCACCCCAGATCCAGAGGCATCCATAGTTACCTTCGATTTGATCTTTTTCCTTTTCTCTTTGTTGGCTCTTATCTGTGCTCTGGCCAATATGGCTTCCAGCCTTGCCTTGGGATCCTTTAGGGTGGGAGTCTTTTGCATCAACTGTTTCTCCAGCCAATCGGGTATTTGGGGATTTTCCTTGGGCAATTCACTTTGATTCCTTATGTCCTCCATCCTAAGTTCAATGGCTCCAATGACAAGGGCCCCCTTCTTAGTTCTTGCATCCTCCTTCTCCTCATCGGAGTCCTGTTCGAGTGTTATACACTTAGTGGGAGACTTGGTGCATAATTGCTCGTTGGAGGGATCCTCCCTTTCAGCACCCTTTTCTTTTTCATTTTGGTTATGGTCATGCTCCTTGGGCTTATCTTCTTGCTCATCTTCATGGAGGGATGCTTCCTCATTAGTTTCTAGGGTTTTTCCATGCCTTTCAATTGGAGACCTACTGCCTTCAGTCTTTGGAGCAGTAACTTCTTCATCTACCGCAAGCCGATCTTCAGCTTCCTTATCTTCAATCTCCTTAAGTTGCTTGCTCCATTCATCTTCAAGCTTAGGATCATTGGTTTCCCAAACTAACTCAGTGTCAAGCTCCTCACTGTCCTCACTGGAAGATTCATAGACCACCTCATCGATCTCCTGGTGTTTGAACAAAGAATGCTCATGGTACTCAAATTCTTCATCTTCTGGCCTCTTCTCAGCCTTCAGCTGTCATTGCTCAAGCTCGTCTGATATGTACATTGTTGCCTCCATTCTTGGTGGTTCGGTAGGGGGAGGTAGAGTTGGACTGTTGGCCATAGCCTGAGCTATTGCAGCTTGCACCATTGGACTAGTAAGCATCCCTGAGAGCTTGGATGGCACGTTTTGCATGTGCTTTACAAAGGATTTCAGGAGACTGAGGACAGGCATCATGGCAGTGGAAATGGAGGGAAGGGAATGAGACATAGAAGAATAATAAACCAGTGAGGTCATAGTGGAGGACGAATCCACCGGTATGACCTGCATCATTGGAGAGGTGGAAGCAAGGTGGATAGAGATGTCCACCGCAGGCAGGGAGGAAGCAAAAACTGTAAGCAAATTATGTGGGGTGGTGGCAACAACAGTAGACGGAGACCTCGATCAGTCAGAATCTTCTCCCCTAATCTCATGGAGCGAACCTTTAGGTACCACAGACATCTCCGCACCTCCGGCTTTTTTTTTTGTTTCTTTGGTGGCTCACCCTTTGATGCTTTTCAGGCATAAACCTTCGGTTTAGGGCAAATGCTCACTAGCTTCTTTCCTCTTTTTAATTTTGACTAATGGTGGGGTTCTGGATGTTTCCCCAGTTGTAGCAGCATCCACCCCACCATCAAAGCCACTTGGTTCACATTTGAGTCCCTTAAATATTAAGGCAACTCCTTGTTGCTTTAATTGAACTACCTATTGGTCGATCCACACCTTTGTTCGGACCTCGACGAGTTTGGTGAGTATGTCGAGGTCGACAGCCTCTCACACATCCCAATCAATCATAGGCAATGGCAAATTGGTGATGGCATCATATCTCGGATTGATCACCATGCTCTCATCTTCCTCAAGTTGATCAGGAACCAGGCACAAGTTTATTCTCCGCACGTAGAGGGCAGTCATGCGCATGTAGTGCCATAGCCGCACTTTAAGATCATCTCGACAATTAGCCCAGAAATCCTCAACATTGTGGAGGTGGGCATACTCCCATTCCAATTCCTTTCTGATATGACAATACGGGTCAATTCGGGGTCGAGCTGTATATTGCCGGAAGTGGTATTTAGCCACCTCCCTTTCTTAGTATCCCACACACTACGAGGTATGAATTTTGTAAATTCCTTGGCTGAGCCCATGTGGGTAAGGTGTACCCACCAAATGTTTTATGCTTAGGATATTATGAATGTGTCATAGCTACCATGTCAGCTCTAATAGTATAATCTGGTCATTGGGGTAACGGGGTAGCTTGTTTGGTCTTTCTGTGAATCCTTGGGCACGAATGTAAGTGAACTTTGGAAATTTTATATATAAGAAGGTGTATTTACTGAGGGCCTTGGCACTATGGAAAATTCTTCTCTGAAAGTCACCTCCTAGAGACCGAATGATGTAGGTGATGAATGCATCATTCACCCTTCAATAATCCCTCTTGAAGTTTCAGTACTGCAGTTGAGGGTACTTATCATAAGGTCTGAGCTCTACTCCCAATCCCTCACTGGGTACTGTAGTTAATCCATGATAATGTCGATGATCAATGAGGGAGTACACCAAGTAGGATGTCATGAAGAACTTGGAGGTCTTCCTCACATTTATAAACTATTCATGGAAGCAATCACTGATTATCTCCCCCCAATAAAAGGCAGTGTCGTCACCACAAAGAATTTGCTCTGCAAAGAAAAACATCCACTCCTGGAAGAATGACACGGTAGGAAGACCCATTACTCAGCTTAGCAAGGTCACGAGATTATGGTAATCCTCAAAGAAATCACTATGAAAAATCTCATGGGGAAGCTTTTTGACACTACCTCGCTTTTCCTTCAACCAGTACTGATTGATTAGTTTATTGCATTTCAATGGATCTTGCTCCCATAACTCTTGCATTCTTCTATGGTGGGGGTCTCCATGCTCTTAAAGGCAGGGATTTGGAAAGTCGTCATTATACCACATAGGGACATATTAGCAAGGATATTCCCATCTTGGTCCACTATAGTTCTAGTCTCAGGCTGATATGCCTCTACGCACGCCATCACCAATTTTGGGCCCACCAAGGCTAGTGGGAAGCCTAAGGCTTTGGCAAGTCTGCTGCTCCTTATCAATCTTGGATTTTCTATTTTGGGATTCACCCTAACTCTCTGTGTGAACTCATCAATATTGACCTGATCGATATTGGTATTTGTGACATCTCTCCAAAGAGTAGTGATTCAAGACTATAAGGGCACCCCTTGAAACTTGTATTTCATCTGATCCTTGTCCTCTTTGCCCCATGGTGCCTTGGTTCTTCCTTTCCCCTTTTCCTTGGAGGCACCAGAAGTTCCTGCGTTGGATTCCATAAATCCTACACAAAGGGATGTGAATCAGTAACTTTAAATATGGGAAAACAGCCCTAGACAACTCCCTGCATATCAAAGTTAGCTCTACAATTGTCATTCATACTTGATAAACATCTATCATCTGATAAAACATTATAAGGAGGAAAAACAAGCAATCCTGGTTCCCAGGGCCAGAATTCCTTTGGTAGAATGTCGTTTGGAAGGCAAAACGAGGCATAGGACTCCCAAAGGTGCTTCCAAATTTTGGAATTGTTCAATTGAGGGTTTTCGTGAAAGAAGACCTAATTTTAGCAAGTGGGTCGAACTCCATTTTGGATTTGGAGGTAATCTAAGCCTTCATTTAGGTGTTCAGGTATCAGCTACAGGAAAGCCGCCAGAAATGGCACAGGGAAGACAGAACTCTAGCCGCCAGATTCCGGACCTCGGACTGCCGTTATCGGGAAGCAGCTATGGGTCAGCCGTTCAAGACGGAAAAATGTAAGAGGCAATATGGGAGTGGAATTCTAGAGGGTAATCCCCAGAGATAATTTTAGGAGTTGGGAAAGCCCGACGGCAAACAACGGGTTGGGACCCGAAGATCGAAAAGTTGTTCTGAATTCGCCGTTTGGGACGGTGATGCCAGAACGGAATCCTAAAGACGAAATTTTGGAATCTAGAGTCTGGATTGAGTTTGGACTTGTATTTGTCTACGTATATTTCTCGCTCAACAAAAAGTGGGTCCGGGTCCAGGAGTCGGAAAGTCGCTCCAGAACAGCCTTATGGAATGGCGAAAGTGACACGGAATTCTGAAGGTTTGGATCCGGATATAATTTGGACTTTGGTTTTCCTTGTCAATTTGAACGGACCTTATGCGCCCGGGGCCCGAGGTCCGGAAGGATGCTCAAGGCAAGTCGTTCACAATAGCGAAGTTAGCATGGAATTCCGGGAATGGAACTCCGAGGGTCGGATCCCGAGGACAGTTTGTTCCTTGGCCGATTTTCAGTTTTTTGCAAGTTTGAAACAAGCCTCACAGGATCGGGATCCGAGGGTCGGAAAGACACTCAAGGGAGGCCATTCACAACGGCGGGGGCACAATGGAAACCCACGAAGGGAAATCCAAAGGCTGGGATCCAAGGCGAGCTTGGCCGCTATCAATTTTGAAGTTTAAGTTTTGTGCTAACGATCGTGGACGAGTCTAGGCCCAGGTAAGGTGGTCACCTATTTCGAAGAACAACGACAGGGAGGTCCAACTCTAGTTTGAATTTTGACCCATCAATCAATCGATCTCGCACATTTTTAAAACATGGGTTTTATGGGAGGGAGTTCACATGCCAGGTTTTGAATTTACTTTACTCCCTTACTTAATTCTAAGTTCAAAGTCTTTGAAAAAGAGGAAAATAGGTGTGGTAGAAAACCTACCTCCAAATCCCAAAGAAGTTCGATCTTGGATTTTGGGAAAAACCAACGAAGTGAGATTGTGTGCACAGAGGCGAAAGATGCTGGGGTGTTGGTGGGATTTCTAAATTTTGCTGTCATGTGAAAATGATAGGCATAAACAAGTTTATATAACCCAAAGTGCAATTAATGTTTCAATTTAATGCTCCGTACATTGGCAGATGGGGTTGGTATGTTCAAATTTTTAGATGGCGGTGGGGAGCCCGGAGTCTAGAGGTCGGCGAGACGTCTAGCCATGGCCGTTTGAAACCTACGCAACATTAAGTCACACGGTGGACAGGGACCCGAGATTCAAGGTCTGGAAGGACGTCGACCCTCCGCAATGAAGAACGGTGAAACTCAAGTGGAATCCTAGAAACGGAACTTTAAGATCCGGGGCCTGGGGTCTGGAAGGACGTCGAATGCCAAACACCAATGACAACAAAGTCAAGATGGAAACCGGGAAAGAAAACCCTAAGGGTCCTGACCCAGGAGGGGTCACGGATGTCAAAAAGGTGTTCTGACAAGGGAAACCCGAAATGACTTCAGATTTAGCATTTTTCCAGGGGGGCCAAGTTTGGTCAAACTTAGAATGTGACTTTGAGAATATGTTGACCCTTTAGGACACAAAAATGGGCACATGAAATGAGGCAAAGTGAAAAGGTCCTGGCAAGCAAAAGGGGGAAGAGAGGGTCCCCGTTCCGAATGGGGCATGTGTGCAACAGGCACAATAGGTCTAAATGAGGTGATGACCCATCCTTTTATGATGAAGTTTGTAGGATACACCCAAGAATGGATCTAAATATATCAGATTTTTAAACCTTCAGATCTTTGAGATCATTGTAGTTTTGATTTGATTTTTGTATAGCTCGACAGATCTAAAAAATGGTTGCTTGAAAATGATATAAACAAATAATCTAAGGGTGTTATTTTTCACTTGCACAAAAAAAAAATTCTACGTTAAGATAATCGTTAAAATTATCATTCTATTAATCATAATATTTCATTGAATATTTGTATTTTGTTAGATTGTATTGGATAGTTAATGGTTAAGTTTTTAAAAAACAAAATCAGCATACTATACTTTCCATGTACTTCTTTTCATCACTTGTAAATCTAATTTTTTGTTACTTTTTGTGATCATCAAAAATGGAGATGATTTTAGTCTCTGTGAAATATTTTCATGCATGTTTGAGATCTCTACAAGGTCATGAAAAAGGCCCTAGGGTTTGGTACGGTTTTGAATATCCTTATTATTTTGATGGTAATGTTGTCACTAAGTCCTCTCCTTCCCAAATATAGTCACCTGAGAAACTGCCATGATGCTCTTGATTGTGAATTACTTTGTTCTCCCTACCTTCTCACTATAGATCTGATTCTTCAACTCTACCAATTTCCCTTCCATCTTAGTGATTTCCATGCTCTTGCATATATTCTCTTATAAATTTATTCTTATGACTTCCAAAGCTATCACTAGGTCTATTATGTTTGTTAGGTCTTTGAGGGTATATTATTTCTACTACAAACTCTTAGATTTCCATACTTTTGAAGGAAATTCTCCAAGGATGTTTTCTCATTGACTTAACTCTCTATATATTCTCCATTATGCATTGAAAATTCATGGTTTCTAGTTAACTATTTATTGTTGTAACCATTGTCATGTTTCTTGGGACTATCATCCCTATAGGATAGTTTCATAAGACTAATTTTTTAAGGTAGTAGATGGTTGTGACAAGTTTTATAAGACTATTGTGACAAGTCTCATAATACCACCATACCACACGGTGTGGTGTAGTGGTAACATCTCGCATTACCACAAAGGTCGAGTGGTGCAGGAGCACCCATTTACTTTCATTTGAGATTGATCAAGTTTACTAGGTGATAGGTAGTTTTAGAGATTTTTGGTCTTTTGTGTGTCAATAAGGTCTAATGGACCATTAAAATGTGTCTAGGAGTTCATTTTTGTAAAGGGGTGCAAATGTTGTCAATGATGCTCAAAATTGCAAAATATGTAAATATGGGTTTTTGAAGGGTTTAGTATGTGGGATCTTTGGTTTTGTTAAATAAGATCTTATTAAAACATTTTATTATGCATTGGATTATTTTAGTGGTCTCTATGAGGTATTGGGGGTTAAAACTACAAAATTGACAAAATTGTCAAAGATGTCAAATGTTGTAGTGCAAAAATATGCAATTTTCAGGAAGACCAACAGTCAGATGGAATTTGTAAATTGGGTGGAAGGTTTGGAGGAATGTTTTTCAGTGGGAAATTTTTAAATATATGTCATCCATAGTTTTACAAGTTGTTGAAACAATTTTGAAGAAGAATCAATCAAAGAAACCCCTGTTTGCTTTAAACTTTTGTATTTTACTTTCAAACTAAAATTGCAAGCCTTGGTACATGATCGTACAGCATCATCTTGTGCAAAAAATTGTGGGAATTATTGTATATTTGTATTAGATTTAAATTGGATCCATTTTGAGGGTGGTTAATTGTATTTTAGTTGATATTTTGTAATTTTTTTGTTAGAAGGCCTATAAGTGCAGTTGTAAGGTTTTGAAGCCCTAGAAATGGAATAAGGCCCATTCCACGTACTATAACCACTATCACTAAGTGGAATGGGAATAATGAGTTATAATTAGGATGGTAGGTTGTAGTTTTAACTTTGTATGAGTATTTTTTGGGGAAAAAGTGTAACTATCCTAAAGAAAGTGAAGAGCTTGGGTATGAAAATGTTGGTTTTATGAGAGAGATTGATGAAAGGTTATGTGTGAGAGCTATATGAAGGTCTTGTGAGTATAGGAAGACACAAGAAAGTGTGTTGGAGGTAGTATCAAGGTTGCATGAGGTTGAGAATCCCAAGTTTCAGTAAACCCTACCCTAATTGAAGGAAAATGAGCATTTTTTGTGGGAGAGGTTAGATGAGAGTTTGTGAACCTCAAAACTATTGATTTGGGCCTTTGATTACCTATTGACAAGGTCTGGGTGGTTTTCTAATATCGGTTCCAAAATTTAAAATCACTTTCTTCAAAAATATACCTAATTGGCCTACTAGGTCAGCGTTGGTTCATGTAATTGAATGAGTTGTTCAAAGAGTTCAATGGAGATTGTTACCTATGTTTAAGAATGCCTTGAAGGGTAACTGAATGTGAAAAAATATTGGTTGTTGAGTGGTTCTCTGAAAGGGAAAGTTGAGTGAATTGGGTCTACAAGCCTAATTGTGAAAGGGTAGAGTTATACTAAGTTGGTGTCTTGAGAGAGTTTTGAGAATCTATTTGTTGATTAAACTAACTTGAATAGATTTGTTTCAGGTAAAGCCACTTGTAAGTGTGGAATGAGGTAAATAACATAAATACACTTCTTAATACGACATTATATCAAAGATGACTCAATTGAACTAAATCAAAACAAGTGATCAAATGAAAGCGTCCTATTGCTCTCTATCTCCAAAGATTTATTAAATCTAAATTGCTCTCAGATTGTGTAAGCATATAAGACTATTAAAATGACTATCTAAAGAACGAGATGATGATAATATAATGCTAAATGATAAATAAATTAAACTAGCATGATATTGAGGTGAAACAGATAATTGCAGCTCCAAGAAGCAGCCATTGTTGTGAAGCTTGATTATTGAATTGCTTGATACTTGATGCCTGGATTCTTGCAGAGTAAGGGTGTAAAAGCTTGATTATCTGGATCCTTTTCTTGGTTCAATGAGGCTTTATTTATAGATTTCCTGGCTGTAGAAATGCACAGGGAAAGCTTTGAGAGGCTTGGATTCAATCTGGAGGATTGAATAGTGAGAGATGGAGGAGATTGAGAGAAATATGGAGATTGTCTCTACCCATGAAAACACCAGGCAAGAGAAAAAGAAGGATTGATGGAAGAGGATTGAGAGATCAAATTCCAAATTTGTCTCCAATTTCTCTCCAAAACTTCTCGTGAAGTTTCAAAGCATTAATTGTGACAAATTTAGACATAGATTAGACATAGGAAATCTAATTCATTTTTGAGGAAATGTAGATTGGAATATTCCTTTATGCTTAATTCAAATATTTTGATTTATTTAAATTAGAAAAGGGAGATAAATAATTCAATAAAACAAACTATAGGATAGTGGTTTATTAAATTAATCAGAGGAATATGGTAATTAATAAATAAAGTGTTATGTCTTTATTTAATTAATTTGAGAATGATGTGATAGATTGAAATAGGGATTTGATAATTAAATCGAACAAAGTATTTAATTTTGTTTATTTAATTAAGATGAATTTGAAAGTGAACTATATTAAATAAATATTTCTATTTATTTAAACAGTAGAGGAAATAGAATAATTAATCAAATAATTCGTATTTAATTAATCGGATGTTCCAGACCATTTTTAGGTGTATACATTTTTCCCCTCTTCGAAGTGATGTGTTTACGCATTGGTTCGAAGAATATTTTTGCTGCTACTACCAGGATCGATGATATGAAAAAATAGTTTCATATGCCCCAGACATGATTTTCAGATGATTTTCAGATGATAATAATTTCTTATGCCCCAGACATGATTTTCAGATGATTTGATAATGATATGCCCCCTCGAGAGATAAATAAATGATGTGATGATTTTTAGAAAAAATTTCAAAAATTTATGATTTTTTGATGATTTGATGTGTTTCGATGATGAAATAATTTATCTCCTAAAAAAATGATGAAGAAATGAGTCCTCTGATGAATTTTAATTAATTGCATGGATAAAATTAATCAAAATGTTATAAAATTCCCCCAAAAATACCTTTCAAAAATTACAAATAGTGCTAAAAGGTTATTTTCAATTCATTATTTGTTTTTTGAGTTCAAATTTCCTAGTGATAGAGACATTTCTGCCAGCTGGAGCAAGATGTCGATTCCTTACCACACTCACCGATTCGAGCGCATTCGACACCACAAACGGCCACCTATGTATGGACCTCTGGTATGTACCCCTTGACCCCCTCGTAATTTGTGAACTTCTATTTTTTATGCATTTTAGGTCCTAAGCGTGTCTAAGATAGTTTCAGTGCTTTGAACCCGCGCTGTAGCGCTTACATCCCGATGTAGCGCTTCTGGTAAATTGTCTAGCGCTTTGAATTTTAGCGCTTGCATTTAAAACTCTAGCACTTCCAGTCGGTAAAGTAGCGCTTTCAATGATTTAGCGCTTAGGAGCCTAATGTTAACACTACGAAGCCGGATTTTAGTGCTTTGAGATTTTCGACGCTTTGAATCTGTGGATTAGCGCTTTTAAGGTCTGATCTAGCACTTCTGGTAAAGTGGCGCTTAGACGACCTGTTTTAGCGCTTTGAGTTTGTTAGCGCTTTGGAAGCCTGTTTTAGCGCTTTGGAGTGCTGAAATAGCACTTTCATGGTTTCAGCACTTTGGGTCCTTGTTTGAGTGCTTTTAGGTGATAAAGTAGTGCTTTTGGGATTTAACGCTTTTGATGACTGTTTTAGCGCTTCCATGACAGAATTGAAGATTTTAACTTCATAAACTTTGATTATGTCAATTCCAATCATGTCCATTCTTCTGATTGGTATGATTGACAATCCACAATCTTGATGTTGGATTCGATGATTTAAATAAGACTAACTCTCATGATAGGCAAGAAGAAACCCCATTTATTGATGATCATCATGATAGGTGAGGACATGATTCAATATCTGATAAATCTCATGATAGGTGAGATCTAGATAATGTTCTGATAAATCTCATGATAGGCAAGATCTAGATAATGTTTTGATGACCCTCATGATAGGTGAGGTTGGATGTTTGCCTATGAATTTTGATCGAAAATTCATACCAAAGCTTTTGGAATAGACTTGATAGTAGAATGATGTTTGATTCCTTGACATAGTTTACTGATTGTAGATTGTTTTGTTATGATGATAGGAGGATCTGGGTACTATCCAGATGCATGAGAGATTTTTGCAGACTATAGATTTGATACCACATTTGACACCGGATGAGCTCCAGGTGATAGGCCAGTGTGGCCTCACGAGTTTACTTGACATGCCCCAGATTAGGATTAATCATGGTTTGTTGACCGCACTGGCTGAGAGGTGGCATAGCGACCACAACACCTTCCATTTACCTACCGGTGAGATGACAGTCACACCGGAGGATGTGTGGCGTATCTTACACATTCCATTCATGGGGGAGATAGTTACATATGACTCTCATGGGACTAGTAGCAGAGATGCTCTCCATCGAGTATTTCAGGATCAGGATATTGAGGGTCCTAATGTTCGATGGCGGAGGATTGTAGACTCTTATGCGACACTACCAGCAGTGCTAGCTGGATTTATTGGAGGATTCCTTTGCCTTGATCGCAAGTCAAGGGGATTCCTCGTTGGGTGGGGTAGGACATTGGAGATTATGTTGGTACATGGTACTAGATATGCGTGGGGGATGTGCATGTTAGCACATCTCTATCATGATCTTCATTCCATTGTGTACTTAGGTGCACGCAGTGTATCCGCAAGGGCAACCCTGTTACAGATATGGGTTTGGGAGCACTTTGCTATTTGTCAGTCATTTCCCATTGTAGACAGACCAACTAGCAGGCCATATGTTTTTAGATACAGTGGTCGATTCACACAGGCCCATATGGAAAAATTAGAGCATTGGAGATGAGTTTTTGATGACACGGAGACACTGATATGGCACCCCTACCTTGACTATGAGGAGTGGGAGGAGGATGGTGCAGTTTTGGGGTTTTTGTGTGATTCTATGTACCTCATTGGCCGAACTCCTTTTGTTCTTAATAGATTCTTGCTTCGTCGAGTTTATAGACAGTATGGTATAGTTCAGTGTATGCCATAGGGGGTAGCTCACTATGCCAGGCGATGCATGGATATTCCAGATTGGGGTCGCACATTGTCCTATGATGTTCTAGTGGAGGGATATAGAGCATTATAGCCATCTTCGTGGGACATGCGGAGGGACATATTAGAGGCAGCCATTACAAAGGATTATGTAGCATTCTTGGCCTTGGTCCCTCATCCTCGTATTACTATCCCCAATGAGCCAGCACCTTTACCAATAGAGGAGGATGTGGCAGAGGATGTCACCGGTGGGGAGGGTGATATCCCAGCAAATGAGAGCTCAGAGAGTAGTAGTTCAGATAGTGAGGATAGTAGCAGTAGTGACAGTGACGACGGGAGTGGAGGATACAGAGGACAAGGTCTAGACATTCATAGTGCATCCTCTTCCAGTAGGCCTCGTAAGAGGTAGGCAGTGATAGTGCCAGCAGTAGGGCAGCCAAGATAGGTAGCTGGGCTTCAGGCACAGGTCCAGACTCTACAGGCACAGGTTCAGACACTGCAGGGGCAGTTGGTACAGGCTCGAGGCATGGTTGTGTAGACACAGACACAGATGCAGACCCAGGCATAGACTCACGCACAGGCGTTAGCACAGGTACAGGGACAGTTAGCCGGTATGTAGACACAGGTTGATACCCTGATAGCTGAGCGAGACAGTGCTTGACAGATTGTCGAGAGGGCACAGGAGAGAGTCGAGACCCTACAGAGAGTGGTTGATGGCACCTCTATAGGTGATTATATGAGAGAGGTTCTGCGGGATGCCCGAGAGGCCGATTTTTACAAAGGTTGGTATCATGATGCAGTGCCTGCCGAGTGCCGAGTCAGTTATGCCCCATCGAGATCTGGACGGACTCATACACGAACAGTCAGTGAGGGGGTGACACAGCCTCCACGTAGAGACTCGAAAGATCTAGGTCTGTCTGGGGGTGGTGGTGGTAGAGGTCCTATTGGGCCTACTCATTCTAGCAGTAGCAAGTCATAGAGGTTATTTGTGATCCTCACTGATGTATTTTATGATGTACCTCTTTGTATGATGATGTATTTTTATGTTCGGCATCATTATATACTTGACATTTTTGATATATATATGAGATGCATTTGATATGATTATGATGATGGATTCATGATTTCTATGTGATGGATGTTTTTACATGCTTTATGTGATGAGTTTATTCTAAATGTGATGATGTTAATGATGTTTTATTTTAATGTAATGATGCAATGATGTATGTTATGGATGGGTAAATGATATGTGGATAAAAGATGTGATGAAAGTGATGATGTAAATGCATGATGTATTTGATAAATGTATGTCTATTATGATGCAAAATGTGTATGGATGATGAAAATTTTAATGATGAGATAATGATGCTATATGTTTTTGATGATTTTATGTCAAGTATACTCAGTCTTTTTTTGTAGATTAGATAATCATTGATTGGAGTCCTTTATGCAACAAATACTCTGCAGGTAATGAATGATGATGAATGCAATCTAATTTAATCATGCAATGATATGCAAAATAGATGTCATTTTATAGTCTTTTTGTGCTTGGTATCATCATAGAGCTTTTATTGAATGTTGAAAGTTAATACAAGCATCGATGGTTGTGTTAATCCAATGACGACCTGAGTATTTCTTTCATATTTTTGATATTGCAATCGAACACAAGCATCGAGGTATAATTGAACCGAGATGACCTGAGCATTCATTTCGTAAACAGGCAAAGATTATCATTTGAGTGTGTGAATTCTGAATGTCATCGGTGATACATTTGCATAGCACATCCCCCGATAATTCACACATTTATATGATTATCACATATAGCAGACAATAAAAATATCATTCTTTTTCCTTGTTCCTCTAGTTCAATACATCATTGAGTCACTCTAAAGAAATGATAATCAAAAAGTATAATTTATCCATTGTTCACTTAGAGTGTTTCATTCATTTATCAGATTTTAGATCATCCATCCTGATTTTGACATGTTTTTAGATTTTCAAGATTTTTGACCAAAGACCTAACCTACCAACCTATCTTAGGGGTCTCAGGGGCTGATTTAAGATTAGACTTGCCTACGTTACATACGCAGAGACCACATAGTTCGACTGACATAGACCTATTTTTTGGATTTTTCCTTTTCAGAGTTTCCTATTTGACATGTTTTTGAATTTTTGATAAGGATGGTTGATTCTTCTGATAATGATTGAAATTGCGTTTTGATCTTTGTTTTTGATTTTCTATCACCGGATGCAATTGATACATTTGGATTGCATATGTTGACCATGTGACATGACTTGATAGTGGATGTAATGATGGCCAAACGAATGATATGATATGAATTGATACCGACCTTCAGATGAATGATCCTGACATATATCCAAATAGATGGGAAAGTTGATCTTAGAATCACATATGGCGCCTGTTTCCAGGTTTTCACCACACGCTTTGATTACACCCTTTGTATTTTTCCTATTTTTCCCTTTTTTTGTATTTTCTATGTTTTTTTTTTTAATATATATATTTTTGTGTTTGCCTAGATGCCTGTTTGCCAGGTTTTCACCAAGGAAACATTTTCAGAATTTGTCCCATGCATGAGGAGACTTTAAGCGTAGAATTTTCTAAGATGAATACTGTTGATAGGTTCATCAAATAGATCCCCTTGTGACGTTGATAACTGATATTCCCCTAATCCATACACTGATATGACAACAAACGGACCAAGCCAGTTAGGCTCAAATTTTCCTTTCTTCTCCCTGTCCTACTGATTCCTAGGGTTTTCCTTTAGTACCAAGTCACCAACCTAAAAGACCCTTGGTTTGACGCTGTGATTGTAATTCCTTGACATCCTTTATTGATAAGTTGTTAGATGATTTACAGCTTGTTGACGATGCTCGTCTAGCAATTCCAGTTCCTGCAATCTAGATACCCTATAATCTTCATCTGAAATGATACCTTTGAGTGATACACGAAGAGATGGAATTTCAACTTCAATGGGCAATATGGCTTCTGATCCATATACCAAAGTGAATGGTGTAGCTCCCGTTGGTGTTCTGATGCTTGTTCTGTAGGCCCATAGTGCAGGATTGAGTTGAACATGCCAATCACGTCCAACATCGTTAACCGTCTTTTTGAGAATTTTGAGTATGGTTTTGTTTGAGGCCTCTGCTTGGCCGTTCCCTTGAGGATAGTATGGTGTTGAAAAATGATGTTGTATGTGGAACTTTTCACATAACTCTTGAACATCTTGATTTTTGAATGGTCATCCATTATCTGTGATTATAGATTGAGGGATTCCATATCGACAGATGATGTAGTTCAAGATGAATGAGGAGATCTATTTCCTAGTGATGCTAGTAAGAGGGACTACCTCTATCCACTTCGTGAAGTATTATGTAGCCATGATAATGAATTTGTGTCCATTAGATGAAGACGGATGTATTTTTCCTACCAGATCTAGGGCCCATTGACAGAAAGGCCATGTTGATGTAAAAGGATGCAGTTCTTGTGCCGGTGCATGAATCAGATTGCTGTGAACCTGACATTTGTGACATTTCTTTACAAATTGATATGATTTTGTTTCCACGCTCGGCCAATAATAACCTAAACAAAGGAGTTTCTTAGCTAAAGTCATTCCACTCGAGTGAGTACCACAAATACCTTCGTGAACTTCTCGTAAGGCTGTTTCAGATTCATTGCGTTCTAGACATCAGAGTAGTGTACCATCAAGACCTCGATGATAAAGGACATCTGTGATTAAAGTGTGTAGGGCGGATTGACAAATAAAGTTACGTTTTTTATTCCTGGAAAGGTCAGGAGGTAGGATATCATCTTTCAGATAAGCATAGGTTGTTTTGTATATGGAGGGTTCAGTGGCTTCTAGATGGCATATGGTAGCGGATTCTGATTGATAATAGGAAGGACATGATACTTGTTCTACCATAAACTCATAACAAATACGCTTCTCAGGCAGCTGTAGTAATGAAGCGATCGTAGCCATAGCATCAGCAGCTTTGTTCTCCACCCTTGGAATCTGATCAAACTTGATATTAGCAAAGGATTGTTTCAGATGATCTATTTCCTACTTGTAAGGCATCAATTTGTCATCTTTGGTTTGATATTCATCATTGACTTGATAAATAACCAGTTGAGAGTCTCCATAGACCTGTAAATCTATGATTTTCCATTGAATTACAATCTTGACCCCAATAATCAATGCTTCGTATTCTGCCACATTATTTGTACATTGAAAAATGAGTCTATATGACTTCGAAATTATGTGTCCTTGCGGGGAGATGAACAATATTCCTGCTCCTGATCCTTGTTGTGTACATGACCCATCAAAATAGAGAATCCATTGTTGAGGCATAGCTATCATAATGTCTGCATCTAGAAATTCCATTGTCATTGGGTGATTATCTGATAGAGGAGCTTCAGCTAGTTGTTTAGCAATTGCTTGTCCCTTGATTGCCTTTCTCTCGACATATTGAATGTCGAATTCACTGAGGAGCATAACCTATTTTTCCAATTTACCTGTTAAGGCAGCTTTACTTAGTAAATACTTCAAAGGGTCGATCTTTGCAATTAACCTAATTGTATGAGCCATCATGTAGTGTCTCAACTTTTGAGTAGCAAACACCACTGCTAAGCAAGACTTTTCTATGAATGCATAGTTTATTTCATAGCCATTTAAAGTTCTACTGATGTAGTAGATGGCGTGCTCTTTTCCTTCATGATCCTCCTGTGCTAAGAGTGCCCCCAAAGATATATTTGTCATGGCAATGTACAAAATGAGAGGCCTTCCTTGTGTTGGTGGTATGAGAATAGGTGGTGACATTAGATATTGTTTGATCTAATTGAATGTCGCTTCACACTTCTCATACCACCTGAAAACTATGTGTTTATGCAATAGATGATTGAAAGGATGACTCCTATCTGCAAACTTGGAGATAAATCTCTAGATTGATTGAAGTCGTCCTTGTAGTGATCTGAGCTAGCTGATGTTTCTAGGAGGTGGCATCTCCATTATAGCTTTGACTTTTGCTGGATCCACCTCAATGCCCTTTGCTGACACAATGTATCCTAGTAGCTTTGCTAATGTAACCCCAAAGACACATTTCTTAGGGTTTAACCTGACATTAAATTTCTCCATCCATGTGAAGATTTTATCTAGGATATGCAAATGTTCTTCCCTAGTAGTAGATTTTTCCAAGATTTTATCCACATAATCCTCCATGAAAGTGTGCATCATATCATGGAAGATTGTAGTCATTGCCCTTTGATAAGTCACTCCTGCATTCTTTAAACCAAATGGCATGACGTTCCAGCAGAAATTTTCACATGGACATGTAAAAGCCGTCTTTTCTTGATCCTCTATAGCTATTCTTATTTGATTGTACCCAGAGAAACCGTCCATGATTGATAACATGGCATGCCCTATCATTAAGTCCACAATGATGTCTATATTTGGAAGTGAAAAATCATCCTTTGGGCATGCTTTATTGAGGTCCCTGAAATCTATGCAGATTCTGATGCCATTGTCAGGCTTGGAAATAGGCACAAGATTTGATATCCATTCAATGTAATCTATAGATCGTATAAATCCGGCATCCAGTAATTTCTTTAGCTCTATTTTGATTATTAATGCAATATGTGGGTACATTTTTCTTAAATTTTCGTTAACAGGCTTGATTCCTTTTGGCAAAGACAAATGATGCATAAGTAGATTTGGATCTAAGCCTGGCATATCTGAATATGACCAAGCAAAATTGATGATTCTTGCTTTGAAGAATTGGATGAATGTCGGTCTTCCTTCTTCTGTCATGGATTCTGCCAGATGTAGGATTTTCGCCTTCTCTTCTGTGCCAATGTCCACTGATTGTGTAGGTTCGACTAGAACTGATGATCGCTCATGATAGTGTTTTGGGAGAGTGTCAAATCTTCCATCCTTTAGTGCCTCATAAAGGTTTTCACCGTTGGATGCATTCTTTATTTTTACTTTTTCTAGATCTAATGCTGCCATAGAATGGTTTTCACCATTAGATCTATTTTCCCTGTTGTTAATTTTGCAACTGGAAGATTTGACACCCTCCTGCTGAGTCATATTGTTATGAGTAGTATAGATAGAATTTGTATCAGGATCGGTATGACATAGGTAATGCACGATGGCATCATCATTTGCAAATTTTGGTACAATCAATGGTTCGATGGGTTCCCAATCAACAAGTTCTAAATGGATTAATGGCATGGTATCATCAGATTGATTTAGGTCAATGGAGGTAAGGGTGAGGACAGAAAGATCATCATAATTGTCATTTGGGATATCGAGATCCATGATGGTACCCTCTTCGAAATCATCTAGTTCACTCAAATTATGTTCGTCCTCACTAGAGTCATCGATATTTAGTGATTCCTCGACGAATGGTATAGACCCCGAGCCTTGGCCCTCCTCACATGTAGGTGCATATTTTTGAATCACATCAATTAGAATATCAATTTCAAGTAGATCACAAGGTAATGCCCGCTCATATTCAATTGAGTCTGTTTCAGAACCCTCTCTAAAGTGAAGGATATTTTCCATAGCTATCTATTTTAGCTCTTGCTTCTCTTCTTTAGAGTATCCTAGTCCTGGTTTTTCTTTTGTATGGAGAGTGAGAGGTGTGATAGGTTCTGAATTCCCTCCTTTCTTAACCCAAATGGTCCTTGTCCTTTATAACCCATCTTTTCAAGAATAGCCTTTCCTTTTCCATACTTGTTTGTGTTGATGCTAACATTTTTGATATCGGTCTCTGATGTTGATGTTTCTTCATCCTTGTATAGCCAATCCAGGATTGCTTTGTTGTTTGTTTCTTCTGCTATGGTTCCATATTTTACAAATGTTTCATGAAGAACTATGGTAGGTACAGATGTTGGAGGTTTGATTAGTGATGGTTGACCATATTTCCTAGGAGATGGCATTAAATGTGATAAGTTAAGCGATTGCTCCATTGAGTATTGTCCCATTCCTTTATCTATCAACTGAACTTGCTTTTGAAATTTGTGTGATAGAGAAGTTTGTGTATCCGGTTTGTTTGTTTCATCATGACTTGTTCCCTTTTCTTTACCTTCCTTTTGTACCCACTTGGTAGTGATGCTTGGACTTTGTTCGTTCTTGGATGATGATGAACTTGAAGCTTCCCTATTGTGAGGGACAAAGGTGTCTTGAGATATTCTTAATGTGTCACAATGTTGTGGGTGATTATAATCAGCAGCTATAGTCACCTCTTGTCCATTTACTGGGAACTTCAGGTATTGATGGTATGTAGAAGGTACGGCCTACATTTCATGAATCTAGGGTCGTCCTAAGAGTATGTTGTATGTCAATTCTCTATCTAATACTTGACATGCTATATGCTTCATCACAGGCCCCACTTGAATGGGTAATACAATCAAACCTTTGGACAATCTTTCCTCCTCATCATAGGCTTTGATGGTCATTTTCCATTGAGCATCAATACCGTCTTCAAAATATCCTTGTGTACGGACTAATTTGAGGGTGCAAATGTTCAAACCAGCTCCCCCATCTATTAGAACTCTCTTAACAGGATGATTATGGATATAGACTTCGATATGCAATGTTGTGTTATGCGGATGGTTTAATGAGACATCATCCTGTTGAGAGAAAGATAGACAATGAGGGGTATTCAGATGTCCCACCATAGCTTGGAATTGACACACATCCAAATTATTTGGTACGGTTGTGGCAACTAATGCTTGCTTGAGAAATTCTTTATGTGATGGTGACAACTTTAGGAGTTCCAGTATTGAGATTTGGGCGGGGATATTTTGTAATTGATCAACAATACTATAATGAGATTGAGGCGTAAACACATGTTGAGATCCTACTCCTTTTAATACTACCTTGGCTTGCCCCCTAGTTATGACATTTTATGGTTGACGTTCTTGATTCTCTTGGGGGGTGTTTTGCATGTGATTGATAATATCATAATTTGATGGAGGTGGAACTGCATGTGTGGATCCAATTCCCCTTAACATAACTTTTGATTTCCCCCAAGTCATGGTGTTTGCTGGTTGATGTTCTTGATTATCTCTGATTTTTATAACATTGATTTGATTATCAAAGTGTTGCATGCTTGGGAGTAAATCCAAAGAGGTAACGTTGTTGGTGTCATTTTCCTCAATGTTATCACTAACTGTATGATCATATTTGACTTCAGATAGACACAGGATTTTTGTGTTATAGACATGATTGGTGTTATTCCCTTTGTTGTTTGATGATGATGCACCTTTTTCATAATTTGGCAGTGGATCTTTGAAGGCCGAATGATCGTTGTTATTTTGAGGTCCTTCCACATACACTTTGTTATTGTCCACCAAATCTTGTACTGCATGATTCACTTCCATACAGTCATTTGTTTTATGACCCTTGTTATTATGATAGTTGCAATAATCAGCATCATTCCACCATGATGGTTTGACTTTTGGATCCTAGAACCTAGCTTCCCGTGCAATGAGAAGGCCTCTGGTAACTAGTTCCTTCATCGTTGATTCCATTGATTGACCTAAAGGTGTGAACTTTCATCGATTTGATTGTTTTTGATATGGTAGTGTTTTTGCACGTTCGTTGTTTTGCATGGTATTTGACTAGACTTTTTGGTCACTGTTTTGATTGTTTGAAGAAGATGCAGTCAAGTTCAAAACTGGTTTGACATTTTATGAATCGCTTGTTGTTTCATTTGTGTTGCAATTCTTTTGCCAAATTTTTGGTTTATCATTACTCGAGTGTTGATTGGAGTAGTTATTTGATTTGTCATTGTAACGTTTGATAACTCCCCGTTTCACTAATGCTTCCTCACTCTTAAGACCATTTTCTATGACTTTTTCAAAAGTGGGTGGACATTGTAATTCTAGCCGATAGCTCATTTCTTCTGTTAAGTTCTTAATGAATAATTCCATCTTTTCTTCCTCTGGAATAGATCGAGGATACCTAGTGAACAATCATCGCCACCTTTGGAGAAAAGACAAGAATGTCTCTCCTTTGTTTTGCTTTAAGTTGTAGAGATCCTTGATAGTAACATCATTTTGTATGTTGAATGAATATTGAGAGATAAACTTGTTAACAAGTTCCTCAAACATTTTTATACCAAGTTGTAGTTTTGAGAGCCATTCCATACATGCACCTCCCAAACTTCTTGGGAATAACCTCATCAAATAAGTCTCTTCTTGAGAAAACTCAAGACTCATTGTTTTAAATTCTCATATATGATCTATAGGATCTGTTTGTCCATTGTACTTATCATACTTTGGGAATTCACAATGTCTTGGAAAAGGTAGCAAACCAACTGTTGCGTCAAAAGGATAAGGACAAATGTCTTGTATTGCATACCTTTTGGTTGTACCTTTCATTGTACCTTTCATCATGTTGTGTATCTGTTGTTGTAATAATTGCATTTGTGAAGTTAAAGCAACAACTGGATCGATTGTTTCTGTTGGTAGCGGTATTTCTATTTCATTTGTTTCAGTTGCATCTTTCAAACGGTTTATATCAAAATATTTTGGAAGTTTTGCCCCTGATTCGGCCAACATTAAAAGATATTTTTCCATGTCTTATTCCAAAAAATTTTCCATAAACATGTGAAACTTGGGATCTTGTTGAGCCACTTGGATTTCCTCTTGAGTTATTTCATTTTTGTCGTTGCGGTTTAGAGTGTTCCAAGGATTTTCTTCTACCATATTTTTAGATGATTCAAACTCTTGTTCTAAGAGTCTCTGTTTGTGGGACCTAGTGAAGATTGGCATACAAATTTTTTCCCTTTCTTTTGAAATGTTGATCTTTTGTGCGGGATAGTGTCAATTTAAACCTTCTTAAACAAAGTCGAATAAGATGATTGATCTTATTGATGAGACAATATTCAAAAGGTTAATTACTATAATTTGTTTCATGATGAAGGATGTATTATCTTGATAATGAAACTTCAGTGTAGTAATTGATTGTGTAATTGATTTTGACACTTGTGATTTGCAAGATCTTGTTTCAGTTGATAAGTTTGGAAATTTGAATAAACCTTTCTGATTTTGGTCCTTTGACAGTGATTCTGATGAAAATAAAATTTGATTCTGACAAAAATGTTGATAAAATGACAGATTGATAGACTAGTTAAAATTTTGAACTCTCTGTTTTAGAAGCGCTAAAACAGAGACCAGAAGCGCTAGAACAGAATCCAGAAGTGCTAAAATAGGTGACTGAAGTGCTATTTTGATCGAAGCGCTGAAACAGTGCCTGAAAGCATTGGATAAAATAACAGAAGTGCTACTTCCCAGAAGCGCCGAAATAGAAACCAAAAGTGCTACAAAAATGGACAGAAGCTCTATTTTTCTAGAAGGCTAAAATAAAGACTGCAAGCACTAAAACAGAGCCCAAAAGTGTTGTTTCACAAAAGTGCTAGAATAGTGACCCGAAGCGCTGAAACAGGTTTTTCATAACGCTAAAAACAGGACTTCTTAAGACCTTCTACTGCAAAATTTGATCTGGTCTTGTGGCATATTGTATTAGAGATTGTGGAAGATAAGAAGGATGAATCCGTTGACTACGGTTGTGGAATTGTGTGAGAGCTCTCCTCTGGAAGAAGGCTCATGAGTAGATTAGTTCTACTGCATAATCTAATGTGTGACCCCTAGCAAAATCGTGATAGCAGTGGATAAAAGTTCTATGTTGTAAAAGAAGTTTCCGATTTTGATACAAAAAACATTGTTTTCTCAATTTGTTTCTATAACCGAGAGGTCTTTGGGGTTTCGTGACTTTGATTTTCTTCTTGAGAAATGTGGTGGCCTTCCACTTTCACAACATGGATTTTCTAATTTGTTTTGACTTGACGTTTTCAGGATGATCTTTAAATCCGATTTAAACAAACTTGTGAAGATACGGCAAGCAATTTTTGAATAAGTGTTGTAAAACTGGAAAAATTGTGTATGTTCAAAAATCACGAATGATTTTTATTGATTTTGATGGGTTGTTTTAACATTTGTACACAAATCAAATAGACTCACACTTAAGGACAAGTAGGTCATCATTATACTCACAGCCCACATCTTGCAATTACGTTGACTCACACAGCAGTGTCACCCCCTAGAGGGCGCCCGTGTTTTTGTCGTTGCCAGGTGCGTACTCAAAGTGATGGACGTAGATACCGAATACCTTGAGAAAACAATCCTTGGTAATTATATGGTGAGTGTCTTGGGGGCAGATTCTTCCCTCCCCTTGCACCGTGAGTATGACAATGTATGGATACTGACTTGGCGAGAAACTACTCTATGGTTCATAGATAGGGTTCCATTCGGTGTGGCAAAGAGATAAACTCCCTCAAGAGACCTCCCAAACTTTAGAACAAATATTTTGGGGATGGTTATCTTGCCTACTACCATTAATTTGGACTTTCATCAACAAATTGCATTTTTATTATAGTGGGTTGGATAACCTGGCTTTGGTTGTTCCCACTTAGGTCGTTCCCGTAGGGTGAGTACTTTTTTCCACTATGGTAGGCCTGCTAAAGGATTTAATAAAGTGTAAATGACATAAAAGAAAAGTGAATCTGGCACTTTGGTCACCCAGTTAAGGGGAGAGCATAAGCCTAATCACTACAAGCACAGCATATAGATTTGTTATGTTTTAAGCCCAAAAAGAAAGATTCTTAATCTAAGTGAAGGTGTTGCTTCACTGAAATCATGATGTTCTTTTTAACTTATACTGTAAGAATGTGATGATTATCCTAGGATTGATAGATTTTCTTTAGGAAAAACAAGGAAGTGACTATCCTAGATTGATCAATTTTTTAAAACTTTGAAGTGACTATCCTAGATTGATCAATTTTATTCCAACTGTAAAAAAAAAAAAACGTAAAATCTGGCCGCGGAAGCGTCGGATCCAGACTATTTTTAAAAAAACTTTGGAATATGGCACCGAAGCGCTAGAACAGTTACCTAAGGTGCTAGAAACCGAAAGCGCCGAAATAGTGTACCGAAGCGCCGAAATTATTGTTGGAAGCGCTAAATCACCGAAGCACCGAAACATTGTACCAAAGCGTCGAAGTTTTTCATAGAAGTGCTAAAACACCCGATGCACTAGAACAGTAATCAGAAGCGCCGAAACTCTGAAAGCGCTAGAACAGGGACCGAAAGCGCTGAAACTTTTAACGAAAGCACTAAAACAAATCACGCTGTAAACCTACTTAACACTTTCTAGAAAAATTGTAATTTTAATAAAATGGAGTTAATGCCCCATGGTGGGTGCCAAATTGTAATTGTGGAATGAGGTAAATAACATAAATACACTTCTTAATACGACATTATATCAAAGATGACTCAATTGAACTAAATCAAAACAAGTGATCAAATGAAAGCGTCCTATTGCTCTCTATCTCCAAAGATTTATTAAATCTAAATTGCTCTCAAATTCTATAAGCATATAAGACTGTTAAAATGACTATCTAAAGAACGAGATGATGATAATATAATGCTAAATGATACATCAATTAAACTAGCATGATATTGAGGTGAAACAAATAATTGCAGCTCCAAGAAGCAGCCATTGTTATGAAGCTTGATTGTTGAATTGCTTGATACTTGATGCCTAGATTCCTACAGAGTAAGGGTGTAAAATCTTGATTATCTAGATCCTTTTATTGGTTCAATGAGGCTTTATTTATAGATTTCCTGGCTATAGAAATGCACAGGGAAAGCTTTGAGAGGCTTGGATTCAATCTGGAGGATTGAATAGTGAGAGATGGAGGAGATTGAGAGAAAGATGGAGATTGTCTCTACCCATGAAAACACCAAGCAAGAGAAGAGGAAGGATTGATGGAAGAGGATTGAGAGATCAAATTCCAAATTTGTCTCCAATTTGTCTCCAAAACTTCCCGTGAAGTTTCAAAGCATTAATTGTGACAAATTTAGACATAGATTAGACATAGGAAATCTAATTCATTTTTGAGGAAATGTAGATTGGAATATTTCTTTATGCTTAATTCAAATATTTTGATTTATTTAAATTAGAAAAGGGAGATAAATAATTCAATAAAACAAACTATAGGATAGTGGTTTATTAAATTAATCAGAGGATTATGGTAATTAATAAATAAAGTGTTTTGTCTTTATTTAATTAATTCGAGAATGATGTGATAGATTGAAATAGGGATTTGATAATTAAATCGAACATCGTATTTAATTTTGTTTATTTAATTAAGATGAATTTAAATGTGAACTACATAAATAAATATTTCTATTTATTCAATAGTAGAGGAAATTAGAATAATTAACCAAATAATTTGTATTTAATTAATCGGATGCTCCAGACCAATTTTAGGTGTATACAGGTATCACAATTGGAGAGAAAATAGACTCAAAAGATTGTCATATTTGACACAAACATGCTTAAGAACATCATATTTGAAAAAATTCCCCTATTTGACTCTAAACTTTAAAACATGGACTCAATTTTTACTCTCTCTCTATTACAATTCTGCACTCTCAAATCTTGCATTCAACAAAAGACCTAGTACATCGGCCCAAAATTCGGCCCAAAATTCCCTTTTATAGAATAAGGGAGAAAAACAAGCTTCAAGCCAAAATGTACACATGTCCATCCACACTTGATTGGACTGATACTTTACACATTCCCTTCTACAGTTATATTTACATTTTACAATTGGAGGGAATACATATAAGAAAAAAATCATTTTCAATTATCGCGGAGAAGAAAACCCGTCTTCCAAAAGGTAACTTATTAAAAGGAAAAGCATATTTAATCATTGCAACACTTTATCCACATTAGCAACCTATACCTCGAGCTAGGAGAAGTATGTGTATATTCAATTGTAAATTATGAGGCTAGACCTGTACTATACTCGACCAAGCCACACTTCTCCACCTTGGTGTTCATATCCCAAAATCATCAAAGAATACCATCTTCCACAATTCAAATTCTGCTTCAAATGGCCACTTGAAAGAAATAACCTCATCAATATTTTCTCTATATGGTGCATATTTCACCATCACTGAAGTAGCTTCCTTATCAAAATCTTCTAAGAAACTAATAACAAAGGATAGTTTATCAAGTGTATCATTCAACATACCAATATCAGCATTCTTGCATATTTCATTTATCTGAGTTGACATGATGTTATTCATTTAGTATTTCCAAGCCTGCAAAGGCTTTACCTCATCATAATTATGTTGGATATCTGGTAATGGTGTTAAGTCTACTTCATCGTATTTGGCCTTTAATTATTTGATCTTCATTTCCATAGGAGCAACATACCCCTAAAACTTCTGCTCCACAATCTCATTAACAAATTGATAAGTTGGAATAACCCTGGGATACTTATCCTTTTGATGCTTTGCTCCAACTGCCATGAACTTTAAATGTTCAGCTCTAGGACTCCACTTATCCAACAATGGGGTAGCTAATTCTTTATCTCTTGGGCATAGCCTAATTGCTTGCAATATTAAAGCATAACTTGCATGGACACTATTTAATTTTCCTTGGACTTTTCTATTCATGTGTCTCAATACAACATCTACAATTACTGAATTGCTTTTCAACATAGATTCTTGGGACTGTTGCAACAATTCTTTATACTCCTAAACCTGGTGGATTAATTTCTCCCTTGAAATCCCTCCTCCTAGGCTACTTGCCCCCTCAACTACAATGGGATCCTATCCCATATTATATGGAATGATTACTAAGGGTTATCCTTGTGAGGGAGGCTAAGGTTGCTCCATTGGTGGATAAGAAACAGTATGGCTAGAGCTAGCTTTTCCTTAAGACTTACATGTCTCCATTTGTTGCTTCAATAATGCTAACTCTATTTCTAACTCTGCAACTCTTTCTTGACTCTTATTGTACTCATTAATAATCTCATTATATTGGCCCCTCAAGGTATCTCTATCCTTGGTCAAATCCTCAACAGTTTCCCTTGTGAACTTGGCAACATTCACTGCCATATTTGTTGCCTCTAATGTTGGGGTATCAGCAACTCTTCTCACAACCAAGTGAACAATGAAATCAGTTGGCTCTGCAATTATTGGATTTTTGGATCCAGTAGACAATGACCAAATTGCCAACATTCCTCACTAAAGGCTGAGCCATTGAGTGCAAGTGTAGCTTCTTCTTCAGTTTGGAGAAGTGGCCTATTGGCCCTTCTTATTGTATCAAACACCACAACATCAGAAATATCTCATTCTGGGAGCAATAATACTCCACTCTTTTGCACCAACTCCCTACCTTACTCTAGTGTCATCTCCTTGAAGGTTTCCCTCATTTGCTGCTTGAAATCAGATTGAATGACCTTTTTTGGAAGCTCCACATGCAAACTCCTTTCTTAAGCTACCTTCTCAGCATACACTATAAAATGTGCCCTCCATACAAAATCTTTAAAATCATTTGTTTTAACAAAAGAGTCATCCCTCAAGAATTCTCTACAGACCTCTATTATCATATCATCAGTATTAGTTATTCCCCTTATTTCATCTTTCCCAAGCCTTAGAGAAACTACTCCAGAACTTGATGCAACACCTTCTAGACAAGATGGCATTCCTTGTTTCATGTCATCAAGGGTCACCATGATCTCTTCATTATCTGTGTCAGGATAATCAACCACTTTTGCCTCTTCAATTCTCTGTCTCTCTGGTGATGGTGGTTGTGTTGGAAAAGGGGACCTCGAGGAGAGTCCAGATCAATGATATTCGGTAACAATTTCCCTAAAGATGATGGCATTGATTGCTCATGATACATCACTCCAGACTTTTCTGAAGTAACAGGAGTGGGCCTGGTTTCTTTCTCAACTACCATTCTCTTCTTTCTAGAATATACCCTAACCTTTGGTGGAGGCTGATAAGTAGGTCTTTCCTCCAATCTTACTTTAGGATATTATTCAACAGCCTCTTATTTTCCTTTGTTCTCCACTATCCACTCTACTTTAGGGACTCCTACCATGCTCACAAAATTGTCAATAACATAAGTGATTCTATTCAACTCACCATTGATATTTGGCATGGGATTATATGCAAGGTCCTTTTCTGTCTTCTTCACCATCATCTTGGTAAAAGCTATATATTTTTATTTTCTTTCCTCCTACACCTGCAAGTCAAGGATGTTTCTGATGATATCCTCAGGGTAATAGAAATTGTGAAAAAAATATGTTGGTCCTGTGCTTTTCCTTCATTTGAGAAATGAATCCCTCAGGATCATGGTTCCTTGGGTGTACAATTCTCAACCCATAAGGCTTGAGTAATTTCCCCAAATCTTTCCACCCTCCTTTTGCCATGACAAAATAAGCAAATATTGTATACTCAGGAAAGAAAAATCCTTTCTTATGCTCTATTGGCAAGTGTGCCATTTGAGAACATCCCAACTATCTCATGATTTTTATAAATCCAATTCTTAGAGGCACATCCCTAGGCAAAGCTTATGGATTGCCATTAGTGCCATATACCCTGAAAATGGTTGTATTATAGTAAGGGATGATATCTCCTTAATTATGTGTCAAATTCAACTCAGGTCTCTTTTCCATTGTCCTTAAGAAATCATGAATTTCCTTTGGAATTCTAGGTGGATCATAGACTAGGGATCTTCTCAATCTTGACCCAAAAACATTATGAAACACCACATAATCAAATTCACAGTCATGCCTATCTAGAATTCTAGTCCAATATTGGACAAGCCTGTTAATTTTATCCCCTTTCTTTTTCAATTCCATATTCTTCCCAAAAACTCCCTCTCCCTTATACAGAAACATGTGCATCAATAAGGAATTGCATCTAAAACCAACCAGTGTTTTTCCTTCTTTTAGAGATACCAAACCCTCATGCATTCTATCTCCCAAATAAGTAGCGAAATCATATACCACATTGGAAGCTAGATGTTGGAGATGCACGACCATACACATGAGTTCAGTAGGCTAGGTATTCTTTATACTAATACCAAGAACCTGACACAAGGAACAAACTGTCTTCCTAAAATAATTGCAAAAATAGTTTATGGGAAAAGGTTCTAGCTCATTCTTGCCAATCACTATCTTCTTCTTATTTTTTCCCACTCCTATGGTGACCAGATGAGGAGTTAATAGAGAGTTCCTAAAAAAACCTTTAGTATTTCTATATTCTTCTCTTAAGGCATCAATTTCGATAGGGACCATATCCTTATTCCATTTGTGCATATAAAAAAAAATGCAATCTCCTCTTTTCTTATTTTAACCATTTCCACACCATCATATGTCCTAACAACTCTGGTCATAGGGTCATACCTTGTTGCAACATCCTTTAACAAGTCGAAATCCAGATATGCATTTGGTACTACCAGTTTTCCAAGGTCTAAGCTCCAAGGGTTACATAGAGGGGCACCCAAGTTCCTATTTCCAAACCAATTAGAGAATAACTGCCACCCTATGTATGGTACTTCATCATCTCGAATTGCACATTGTTTATCAGTTAACCCTTCCAAAATCTGGGGTTCGTAATACAAATCCTTTCCCTCAATTTTCCTATTAGTGGAGGGTTTCAATATAACAATGACATCCTGAGAAAAGGACCAAGTGGAAGTTTCAAAACCAGAACTTCAGGCTTTAGGCACCATTGCACAAGATAGATTAAAGTTTGACCTAGGGTTTTGAAGTACTTGAAATTTTATGGGATTTAGCCTCTAGCTTAATAGCCTTAAACATAGTAATTTCACAACTTGAAAGGTCTTGGAAATTATTTTGCATGCTTTAAAACAATTTTAAAGAAAACAAACCAATGTGAGATTTAAAATAAAACAAAACGCAATTCACACTTGCCCTCAAGAAATCAACAAGGTATTTTTTGAAAGAAAGAAAGAGAGTGCAGTGGATACGTTACTTATGGTTTTTCTTGTAGAGAATTGTAATGGCAGTTATGTTGGACTTACAAGATATTTCTTGTGTTGCTTGGTGCCTGGAAAATCCTTCCCAACACGGAAATAGCAATTTGAGAAACGTTTAGGATTAAATTTGGTGGCTCGTACTAAACTCCACCATTACTATTCACTCATGCGAGAAACCATAGCTATCATACAGCCCTAAACCATTTTAAATATCAATCATCGATCTTAATCCAAGCAAGCAAGAACAATTGACTTAGATTGAGTCAACATAGTTTGAAAGTGCCACGTTCATCCACCAAATTCTAGGTGAATGAAAACTTACTAACGAGACACCACCTCAACATGAGTGAATCCCACCTTGATCACTTCATACTTGGTACGAGTTTCCACGCATCACTTTTTCGCACACCTTTCAACATTTTTAAAACTATTGTTTTAATTGCATGAGGTCGGCAAGGAATGGCCATGATTCATCATTACATGATAGTCGTTAATTCAATAGCCTTCATTAATCAATAGGTGAACAAGGACTGGGCCCCACGTCCGTAGGCAACATCTCGCACACCTCACAAAATATTTATGACATCATCAAAAATCCTTGTGAGGCTAGTGGGGAACAGTCAGGATTCAACATATCCATCTGACGGTCAAAAAAATTGCACATGTAATAATTGTTATTCATAAAAAGGGGGACTGACTAGGCAGATAGGGAACAACCCTTAAGGTATGGAAAAATAGATGTAAGTCTATACTTATGAAAATTTATTTGACCCGACATAAAGCGAAGATTAAAGCTCAGTCCCAATGTGGAAAAGATCGACAGGCCAAGTAAAAGGGGCCAGTAGCATGAATGACTTAAAAGACTCAAACCATCACTTATGAAACCAGTGACCTTGAACAACAGGTCAATGTAGGATTAGAATGTCCAGACCAAAACAAAGCAATAGACCGAAAGCAAAGGTTTTTTAAGGCTAAAACCCTAAACCCCAAAGTAGACCAGTGGTGCCAAACACCGAGGAAACAAGGGATGAACCAAATTATGGAAAATTTTAATAGCTCTACCAATGGCTCCAATTGGGGATGTATGCCCCCTATGGGCATAGCAAGAAACCAGAATCTTTGGAGAGAAAACCAAATACAGAGAGAACCAAAACCAGGAACCTGTCCGGACAAGATAAGCAGACACAACAAAAACAAACACACCACACCTATATACACTAATTACAAGACTGTACATTGTACATGGAAAAGAACTATTTCAAGAGAAATAGGACTTTAGGAACTTTCCATGTACTGGCAGTTCCAAAATCTCGCCCATAAGGGTTTGGAAGAAATATAAGTCCTCCCCATATATGTTAGTAATTATATATGGTCCTAACCATAAGGGGTCAAACTTCCCATGTTTACCTTTATCTTCCATCCTTGCATTCCACAACAAAACCATTGCACCTATCTCAAACTTTCTCTCAACTACCTTCTTGTCATAAAGATGCTTCACTTGAAGTTGTAGTTTTTCATTCCTTTTATGAGTCTCTCTTTGACTCTCATCCAATTGATTTAACTCTTCCATCCTATGTTGCATCTCATCGCACACATCATCATCATATTCTTGGAAAAACTTGTACATTTTCAATAGGTTATTTTGTGGTATGTGTGCTTCTTCCCCGTAGACTAAGTTAAATGGTGAATATCCAATTGCTTTCTTGACAGTTGTTTTGTCAGCCCATAATGCCAAGTGCAGCTTTGAATCCTAGGCCTTCTCATTTTTCTCAATCACCTGCTTGATGATCTTCATCGGGATTTTTTTGCTAGACTCATCTTTTCCATTACCTTGGGGGTGATAAGGAGACTAATATGAGATAGTTATACCATACCGATTGAAAAAACTGTAGATATCAAAAATTGGTCTAGGCCTGCGAGTACACATTCGACATAATTTTCTATAGTCGGTGGTCTTGATTAAATACTGTTAATTATTTAATTAACCTTTCTAACACATATTTCCTCTATTAATTAAATACCCCTTTTTAATTAATTCATTAATTCATAAATAACCTTTATTCAACTTGATTAATTAAATAAATCATATTTATTTAATTATGTCGCTAACTAATTAATTCTTCTTTCTTAATTAAATAATTTATTATTTAATTACCCCCTTTGTCATACTTCAACTATAATTAAATAATTTATTATTTAATTATTCATTTAAATCCCCTTTATCTATAATTAAATATTTATTATTTAATTATTCAAATTTAACCCTTTCAACTATAATTAAATATTTATTATTGAATTTATTCAATTCCACCTTGACAACAGTCAAATTAAATAAATTATCTTTATTTATTTAATTAAAGTCTCTCATTTCTTAATGTTGAATTAAATTAGCATTTAATTCATGTTTAATTATTTATGTCACATTCTTCTATCAGTCAGTTGACTAATCATTCACTCACCTTCTGACTCGAGATCTATTTTTAGTTCTCCAGTTATCTCTAGATTCAACTCCTGTTTATCTCTACGAGAAGACTCTCCATCACAACTAGTTGATTAACTAGTTCTAACTCCTATTTGCATTTGAATGCATTATTCTCCGAGTTCTAACTTTTTCTTTGACATACAAAGTCTATTCCTTCTATTTTTGAAGACTCTTAACTAAATATTAGGATCCTGAACTCATGTTCTAACTCGTGTTCTAACTCATGTTCTATTTGAGACAAAGCTCATATCGCATGGCATTCATCAATCTCATCTGTCGATCTCTCTTTCAATCTGAGCCGATCGTTCGAAAACCCAAAAACTATAAAATGGCTTGTCATTATCATTATTCCTCCTCCTGAAATCATACACTTTTGAGAAGAAACTTATCTTCGATATTTTTCTTAGACATTCGACGAAGTTATGCTTGCATTCAAACACAAAAATCTGAGGGCAAGAATACTGAAAAGGCAAAATGGAGAATAACAATAAAGATAATTCGAAGGAGTGAACGCATATTCGGTGAAAGCTTTCTATTAATTTGTTTAGTTTATTATGTTTATTTCCTCATTCTTTGTTGTTTGATTTTAGATTATTATTTAGATTAGGATTGACATCGTTTATTCTAGTTGCAGATTATCTCACTCATTCGAAGATCATTTTAATCTATGTTATATTTGGTGAACCCAATGTGAACACGCTTCAAAATTGCACATCTTTTCGTCTTTCCGTTTTTCTATTTTGCCCTTTTTTTGCATATTTTTGTACGGCACACCACATTTGTTCAAAAAAATGATGCATATGTATCCACAAGACGCATCTGCTAAAAATAGCGACACATCTATCATTTTGAACCACATCCTCGAAGTCCCTAATCGCATCTGCCTATCAACAATTACCGAACTGCATCCGCCTGTCAACATCGACTTGCATCTGTGACTCAAAACGCCGCATCGGCCTAGTAATCTTTTTTTTTTATTTTTGGTCATTTCCGTGCATTCATATTTTCATTTACGTTGTTTAGGGTGTTTTGATTTTCGCTAATGTTTGTTTACAATTGTGTTAAGATGGAATAACGTAGTGTTTGCAAGATGAAGCATAGAAGACAATAGCAAAATCAAAGACAAGAACAATGAACTACTGATCAATTTGCATGCAGGACCTAATGCCTTTGTCTTTATTTATTTAGCAAGCTTTTTGTTTGGTAGATAGATAACTGTCATGTGGATTAAAAAGAACTTTTTGTTTGGTAGATAGATAATTGTCATTTGGATTAAAAAGAATCACTGTCTACTTTGTCTAGTGTGTTGCACATATTTGTCACCCTTACGATTCTGTATATCGGAGTATCCTCTCCCCTTGTGCAGTCATGCGATCCTGGGTGTAAGAGAAATGGTTACTGACTCTAGAACTTGGGCCTATCTTGGTGGGAAAAAGTACTCACCCCAAAATGACTCAGAACAGTAACATGCTAAAGCCAAGCGACTTCCACCCGATATATAAAAATGGATTTCTGGAGAAAGCCCAGAAATCACGCTCACTATTTTGACGAGATGGAAAAAAATGGACTCTCACCGATGTTGGAAAGTGCCCCACAAATGAAATGCCCTTATTAAACACCTTGTTATAGATTTACCAAAATCCTACCTACTTGTTGGCGTAGCAGGGTCAGCCCTGTGAAGCCGTCTTAACTTCTTACGGTTTATGTGTGGAAATGAGATGTATGCCATGGGATTTTCATGGGTACAATAGCTTGGCTGCCCCGTATAAGTGAGTGTCATGAAGGGGAGCCAGTGGGGTCAAGCTACTAGTCATTCGCCATAAATATGCGTAGCTAGAGAAATCCAAGTAAGAACTCAACAAGTATTGTCCAAAAAGCCTAGGTTGTAAATATTTTTTGAGTCTTAAACAGTTCTATCATCACAAACTGAAAATACTTTGATTGCTATGTTTGTTTTCTATTGTATTCGCTAAAATCTTGATCAACAAAAGAAGTCAGTCAAAACAACTTTTGAGAAAATTTCAACTGTCAAAAATTGAGTCGCAACTGTCAGTTTAAACACCGCATCTATCTTAGCAAGTCGCATTTGTTAGGGGAAAATCCGCATGTGTCTGTCAAAAAAATTCATCATTCACAGTCTAGATATTACGAGTCACAACTGTCATATTTTGAGTCGCATGTGTGCATGCAAACCGCATCTGTCAGCATCTGTCTGTCAGAAAATTCAGGTTTACAAGGTCCATATTTAGAACCGCATGTGTATTTCAAAACCGCATTTGTCATAGGAAAAACTGCAACTGTCAGAAACACCGCATGCACAATTTAAAACTGCATCTGTCAAATGTTGAACCGCAACTGTTAGGTGAACCGCATTTGACTGTCAATAGAAAACTTTGAAAACTGCAAACTGAGTCTAAAACATCATTGTCACTATTTGCTTCTAGTTCTTAAGATCAACCTTGGACAGAAATTGATAATTTTTTCTCAAAAACCTTGCATCATTAGGTGTCATATACATCTTAGTCACAGTAAATGTCTTAGTCATAGTCATCCTAAGTTGCATGCATATAGATACTTCCTAGGAAATTGCATATCATAGAATAGATAACTTTCCTCATCATTGGAAACGTTCATGTTCCGATTTTTCACAATCATTGAACCTAGTCACTTTAGTCCCATTTAGTGGATCTTTTCAGCTCAATAGTCTAGTTTGGAAAATTCACCTTGTCAACTATCCTTGTCATACAATCAAGTTCCTTGGTCAAATACAAATCATTGCATGCATTTATTCCATAGGTGGTAGGTTATACCCGTCTTAGACTCATTTATCCTCATAGTCCACTCGAGATTTTGCATATTGTTTGTTCTATCATACATCATTTTAGTAGATGTCTTCTTAGAAGTCATTTTAGCAACATCATTTATTGTCAAAAAAAATAGACATAGGTCATATGAGTTTTTAGACATAGTCTACATTACCCCATTTTAAGCAACTTTTTCATGGTCGAAACAAGGTCTAAAAAGAAACATAAAGCAATGAAAGACCCCAACGAATTCATCAATCCATTCGGAAATCAACCATCAGGAAGTAAAAGACCACACAAACCTTTGCTTGAAAAACACGTCACTAGAGACACACATGGACAAATTTACATTGAAGACATAGACGCAACAATACAAGATCCTGAATTTGCATCCTTTATGGATGAGTGTTTGGAAAATGATCCCCAATGATATCTAGCAAAGTTGCTAGTAGAAAGTGCCAAACTACCCATAGGATTTGATATTCGTACTTTGCAAACACCGCTGATTCAACCAATGCAAACTGTCACGTCAAGTGTTTCTATTCCCCAAATTACCACAATGATACCAACTAGCGTATCTACTCAGACATCATCAATTGTAAGCACAATCCCTTTCAACATAACACAAGGTTTACAATTTACTATGGGGGCAACTTCCTCCAACCCCTTTGGCACCAACACGACTAGTAAGAGATCCAAAGTTGTTGGGAATATACCTATACCAAATTAGACCATTCAGACCGGAAGCATTCCTATACCGAATCAAACCATTCAGACAGGGAATATTCCTATACCAAATCAAAACATTCTAATAGGATATATTCCCTCGCCAAATCACAACCCATCACAGAACATGGCATATCAGAACACCTACATTGATCCACACAACGCAAACACCATGTCCTTGACACAAGTAGATGTCCTTCAAAACCAAATACAAACTCTTCAACAACAGATGGACAACATGTCTATGTCAAGAAAATGAACTATCTTAGTGCAAGATCTATGTACATGTCCATTTGAAAAAGCGCTTTATATGACACCTTTCCCCCATGGATACATTATACCGATTTTTCCTAAGTATAATGGGAGGAAGAATCCTTTGGAACACATTAGAGAATTCTCAACAGCATGCATGGACATATCATATGACCCCACATACTTGATGAGACTATTTCCATGAACCCTTATCGGGATAGGACTGGAATGTTTTCTAAATTACCATATGGTATACGATCCTAGGGTGAATTAGCTGAGAATTTTGTCAAAAAAATTTCCTTTAACATAGACAATGAAGTAAAAATAGCAACCCTGTGCCACACAACATAAGAAGATGGTGAAACTTTCACCACTTTCTTCCAGAGATGGAGAAGTCTAGCTAGCAGATGTCTAGTTGAAATACCAGAAAAGAAAAAGGTCACGATATTCTTAGAAAACATCAACCCAAAACTATGAAGTGATTTAAGGGTACACTATTGTACTTCATTCCTAGACTTGGTAAAAAAGGGCATCATCCTTGAGAAATCCCTTATAGACAAAGGAAAAATAAAAGTACCAGGCAGAAATCCGATTGTCCAACATCATAATACACCAAACGATAGAAACAAATTCTGGTCTAGAAACAAAATGGTTACAAATGATGGCATTGTTAATGCTAAAAACATACATACAGGGCTAGTTATCACACTTAGAGGATACAACTCCAATCAAGACATGATGAACAGTCCAGATCAAACAGCCAACTATGTCAAAAATTAACAACAAAGACCACAAAGGAGATTTCCTACACATGAATTTACACCTTTAGGATAACCAATCGAGACTATTTTCAAAGAGTTGATTAAACATAATCTATTCAAACCTTCGGAACCAAGAGAGTATGATCCTGGATAGTTCAAACTTTCATGCTGGGATGATAACTCTTTTTGTGACTATCATCGAATGAAAGGACACAACCTACAACAATGTTGCCAACTAAAGAATATTATACAAGACTTTGTTGAAAACGGAACCATAGAGAACGATAGGAAAAAAAATACCAAGAACAGTGATCATAAGGTCTTCACAGACCCGTTACATGACCATACAAAAGGAAAATCCTCCAGTTCAGGAAACAAGAATAACCCGTCAGCCAATTATACCAATACCAAGTATGACTATGGTAAAGGAATGATCATAAATCACCTCCGAGCCGCAAATGAGAACATCAATACCATCATCATTAACAAGCATCTAGAATGTAATGTAAACACACACAGAACTAAGATTACTATTCCAAGTCCTTCTTCTAAGCCACCTACGCAAACTTCCATGTTTAAGTACAACCTTCTTGATCAATTGAGCATCACCCCCGTGCAAATATCTATCTTGGAATTGTTGACTTTATCACCTAAGCATCAAGCCATTCTTGACAAAGCTCTATAGAACACAACTATCCCTATAGACTTAGATGTCAATCATTTCGAAGAAATGGTGGGATATTTGACCAACTTGCATCATGCCACATTTTCCCAACAAGATTACTCAACTAAAAAGTCTAATCATAATGACCCCTTACATCTTGAAGTCTTAGTCCATCAAACCAAAGTCTGACGAGTCTTGGTAGATGGAGCAGCAGGTTTGAACCTGTGTACCCTAAAATTGGTTAAGGCATTAGGATTCTCAGAAGACTGCGTAGACACCTCTAAGAGTATAGTCATCAAGGCTTACGATGGTGAGGAAATATAATCCAAAGGAGTTGTCACACTCCCTATCAGAATTAGCCCAGCAATCATGAACACCAGCTTCCCAGTATTGGATCTCACCCTTCCATACAACTTGTTGTTAGGTAGACCTTGGATACACGCAATGAAAGCTATACCTTCAACATATCACTAATGTCTTAAGTTCCCGTATAATGGCACAGAGATCATGATTGATGGTGATCCATATCCTTTTCAATATTGTACAAGCCTAAGGGAAATTCCTCAATGACAAGTACCGATTAACCAAGAAGCTTCATCATCCACTTTATCCCTATACATTGACCCATCACATCTTACTAAGTCCATTTCAATCAAACCACCATCATCCACTCCTAAGCTTGAGATCCAAGACAAGGGTTGTGGCGAATATCATATAAAGGCATCATACTGTGTTAGTCAACTGATTCCACCTAACGCATATGGCTTACCCATGGAAAATAGAAGACAATCAGTAGTCACATTTCGTGCTCCCCCTACAATGATATTGACCAAATGGGGAGAGTTGAGTGAAGAAATTGTGGATTAAGGTAATATTAACTCCTAGTTGTATCAAGAAGACAATAACTACCCCTCCCCATCCATTCAAATATCTAAGGACCAGTATGGAAAAGGCTTTAAAATAATTCAAAATGAAGGCTATGATAGGCACAGTGGGTTAGGGCTACATCAAAATGGAAGGACAGAACCAATCACTTCTCACCACGACCAAAATACCTAGGGCTAGGGTTTCAACTACTTAGAATTGGGTTTCCTAGTACTTCATCACCATTTCAAGAGGAAGTGAGTGCTTGCACAGACATCGAGATATCTCATGAACCACTTCCCCCAATTTATGACAAACCTCCATTTTATGATGAATCCCCTAACTCAAGCGATTGTGAATGGGATTCCTTTTCCTCTACCAGTACCATGAACATAGATGCTCCATTTGGAGAATTGGACCTAAAGATAGAACCTGTACCAAAATCATCTAGTCCCCATCATAGGAAACTCTTGTCCAAAGAAGAATGGAAAATAAATATTATTGGGAAACCCTTGATCATGCATCTTGGGCACCTTAGAAACCATCTTCTGATGATTCAGCCCTTACAATAGTCCCACATCAGAGTATACCTACCCCTAGGAAGAAGAACAAGAAGGAGTTAGTCCAAAACTTCTATGACCATGTCAACCATTCTATATTCACCTTGTCGGCTTCCATCTTTGCTAACTCCGATGATGACATGCCCCTTATATATCTCGAAGTTATCGACTAGGATCAACAAGGTACACACATCCTAGATACATTTGAGAATGATGAAGCAATTACTGAGTTCATGGGACTTAGAGAAGGCATACCACGAGGGGATCATAAAGTTGGTTTTACCATAGACTTGGATGACAAAGCATATTTTGGGGAGTCTATTTACACCTCTAGTCGCAAAAATGAGAATAAAAGAAAAATGACAATGAAAATAAAAATTATGAGTCCCTAGGTGAAAACCAAAAGCACCTTTGGATGAAGAAAAAGTCAAAATAAAGGACGTATCTGAGGGCGAATACCTCTCAGAGGCACCCAAGGATAGAGGTTTAAATATTCTCGCCGTTGAACAGGAAAAGTCATCGATGCTAGTAGAAGAGTCTGTTGAGGTCAACATAGGTACAAAAGAGAATCCTCGGATGATATATTTTGTAGCTTCATTAACAGAGACAGAAAAACCTGAGTTTAAGGACTTCTTCAAAAAGAGACAAATAAACTTTACATGGTCATATGCTGACATGCCTGGGTTGGATCCAGACCTAATATTGCACCATTTACCACTATAGCCAGGTATTAAGCCAGTCAAACAGAAGTTAAGGAAAATGCATCCGCAAATTGCTCTATTGGTCAAGGTAGAACTTAAGAAACTCCTAGATGTAGGATTCATAAGGACGATAGACTATGCAGATTGGAGATCAAATCTTGTACCAGTGACTAAACCAACTAGGGGCATCCACATTTGCATAGACTTTAGAGACATCAACAGGGCATGTCCTAAGAATGACTTCCCTTTTCCAAATATAGACATGATAGTAGATCTTACAGTAGGATATGAGATGCTATCCCTCATGGATGGTTTCTCTGGATATAACCAAATTAAAATAGTAGTTGAAGACCAACACAAGATAGCTTTCACATGTCCATGGGGCACATACTATTGGAATGTTATGCCTTTTGGCCTTAAGAACACAGGAGCTACCTATCAATGAGAAATGACTATGATTTTCTATGACTTTGTACACACTCTCATGGAAGATTATGTAGATGACATTATAGCTAAATTAGAAATAAGGGAAGATCATTTGAAGGTTCTAGACAAGATATTCTAGAGGCTAGAGAATTACAACGCAAGGCTAAATCCGAAGAAGTGTGTCTTTGGAGTGAAATCGGGAAAATTGTTAGGGTATATCATTTCCCGAAGAGGCATTGAAGTAGATCCAGAGAAGGTAAGAGCTATCATAGAAATTCCTCCTCCAGTCAGCATTGGCCAACTCAGAACCCTACAAGGAAGATTACAGTCCATTAGGCATTTTATAGTACAACTGGCAGATAAAATACACCCATTTCAACATCTACTCAAGAAAGGAGTACCATTTGTGTAGACACCTAAATGTCAGGAAGCCTTTCAACAAATCAAGGACTATTTTCTTTCTCCACCAGTTTTAATGCCACCTATAGAGGGAATACCATTTATACTATACATTTCAGAAGCTCAGTCGGCATTAGGGGCTCTTCTCGCACAACACGATGATCAAGGTCATGAAAGAGTAGTCTATTACATCAATCGTACCTTAGTGGGATATAAATTGAATTATAGAAACATAGAACATTCCTGTCTTGTGGTAGTCTTTGCTGTCCAAAAAAATCAGCACTATATGCTCAATCGCCAAACAATGTTGGTTGCAAAGATTGATCCACTCAAATACCTCCTAAGTAAGGCAGTATTAACAAGTCGATTGGCTAAATGGGTAATGATACTTAGCGAGTATGAAATCCAATATGTCAAGAGGAAGGCTATAAAAGGGCAGGTGATTGCAAATCAGTTATTCGATGCACCTATGAAGGTAGAACATCCTTTAGTGGAAGATTTTCCTAATGAATTTCTCTTCAACATTGACATTAAGATCGAATGGAAAATGTACTTTGATGGCTCACATACAAATCATGGTTCAGGAGCCGATATCCTATTTGTTGCACCTCAAGGTGATACCATTCCTAAATCATTCATAATTACTTTCCCTTGTACCAACAATATAGCAGATTATGAAGCTTTAGCAATAGGGTTAAAAATGGCAGCTCAGTGGAAGATTAAGAGTCTACATGTTTTAGGCGATTCTCAGCTAGTAATCCAGCAAGTGAATGATGATTATGAGACTAAGGATGAGAAGCTTGTCCCCTACAAGCATATGGATGATATTTTCAGGTAGTATTTCAAAGACATTACTTTTCAACAAATACCACGTATCTAGAATAGAGCTGCAGATGCTATGGCAACCGTGGGTTCCTTGTTGGATATTCTGAATAACGTGCCTAAGTTTGAGTTTCTGGTTGAACAGTTGTTCATCCCCACCTATGATGTCCCCAATTTTATGATGGTGTCTACAATTGTTGGTCCTACGTCTCCTTGGTATAAAGACATATTCGACTATCTAACTAAGCAAACCTTACCTCTAGACTTGTCCAATAACCAACGTTGAACCTTCATTTGAAAGCCAGCTAAGTACACCATCATCGGAGAAACCCTGTATAGACGTACCTTAGATAACACCCTAATGAGATGTCTCGATGCTGAGGAAGCACAAACAACTTTGCGAGCGGTACACGAGGGTATATGTGGATCTCATTCAAGTGGTCCTACTTTAGCCCATAAGATTATGAGACTAAGATATTATTGGCCTTCAATGGAGAAAGACTCATATATCTTTGTAAAGAAATGTAGACAGTGTTAGATACATGGAGATTTGATAAGAGCACCAGCACAGGAGCTTCATCTGATTACATCACGATGGCCCTTTGCCCAATAGGGACTTGACCTCATAGGTAAGATGATAGGATAGGGTTGGATGGAACAATCACTGTTCCATGCTCTGGATCTTTGCTAGCAATATCTCCTTGGTGTCTCAGCCACCTTAACCTTTAGGACCTTCTCTTAGGTACCCCTGGTTCTCCTGGCCAACTCCACTATCATCTCAATTCTAACCTACCAAGTCTTCCTTGGTGCACTGCTTCTATTCTTCCCTGAGCCCTTAATCTTCCCTAAAGGCTAACTAACCTCAACACTCAATTTTCTTTTTTCAGGGGTGTGGAGTAGCTTCCAATAGATTCTCACCATCACAATAGGGTTCTAGAGAGTCCACCTTGCTTCCTTTGGCCATCACTTTCACCAAACCGTCATCTAGGGTTAAAAAGGCTACTAGCCCAAGAGCCCCAATTAGGTCTCCAACTCCGAGAAAACAGGCTTATTCTCCTAAGTTCTCCAACTAACACCCAATATTTCCTTGAGTTTATTGGTGTCTATGCCCACCTCTCAATGATTTCTAGGTTCTTAAACTTCCACTGTCCGTACAGGTCCTCAAACTGGAACTAACCAAGAACTTAGGTCTTTTTAGGCCTTTTCCCTATCTTTTTGTAGACGGTCAAAGGTTTCTTCTCATCAAATAGCTTGATGGGGCTTCCTCCTTCTTAGTAATCCTTGGAAATTCATTCACCTACCCTCTCCACACCATGAATTTCCACGAGATAGTCACCCCTGCTAGTTAACTACCTTTCACTTCCTATCTTTCCTAGTCGGGCACTGTCAAGCTCGCCTAGGAGAAGACTTTATCCATGATCCCTGGACTCCTAACCACTCCTAACCCTAATCTATATATAGACATGGAGCCTAACCACATTTCCCAAGGCCCATACACAAGGTACAGTGGGATTACAACTAGGACTCCATACTTTACAGTCTGACTGTCAAGTCAGCAACTTAAAAACAAATTAACTAAATACAAAGTAACGCCTGCAAATTGAACACACAAAATAATTACTACCACACAAAGCTCCTAACATAGTTTACCCTACAACCTACAACATTTTATAGAGCCATGATCACTCCTGATCACACAAATGCAAAGCAAACACAGAAAATTAGACAAATTCTTCTCACTGTCCACACTAGTATTCATGAACTTTTCACATTACAAACCTTCCAACCTGCTCTTAGGTCGAATCCCACCATAAATAGGTCCTCCAATTGAGTTAAGCTCGAGCCTAACTATTTCATGGCCACTTTTGACTTTCCATAGGCCTTATTTTCAAAATTTTAAAGAAAAACTATCACCTAGGAAGGTCTCCAAGGTCCTAAATCATCCTTCTAGCCAAACCCCATTCTGAAAAATGGTCAACATGACCTTCACTAACTTAATGCAAGCTCTCAAATGCCTCTAAGGCACAATTACAAGAATTAGAAGGAGTTTTCTACCTATGACATAAAACAAAGTGCTAAATCTTAACCTTCTAGGTAACCCTCCTAGATGCACTTTGGGGTTCTTGGGGTGCTCCTGCACCATTATCCCCCTCTGCATAGACTTTAAGGAATGTGAGGAGAGATTAGAGATGGTTCAATACCCTACTTCTTGAACTGAGCTTCATCCATCCATGTAGCCTCATATTCATGTTTGTTCTTCCACTTGACAAGATGCTCCATGTACACCTTATGCTTTGTAGATTTCTTCACCCTTGAATCCAAGATCCTTTCTGCTTGAAGCTTGTCTTGAATAGGTAAGCGTATGTTGCTTACATCTTTGAAGATCTCCTTACTGGTGTGATCTATGTCATTGAATGACCCCTTGTATCTGATCAAATCAACTACATTGAAGACTAGTGAAATTCCCAAATCTGCAGGTAACTCCACCTTGTATGCATTCTTCCCATACTTGGCTAATATCTTGCATGGTCCCACTCTTTTCATCTGAAATTTGGTTGATGTACCCTTCTGCAACCTTTATTTGTTAAGGTGGACCATGACATAGTCTCCTACTACAAATTGCAAATCCTTTCTTGACATATCTACCTTGTCTTTCAACTTTTGTGTAACCTCGGTGACTGTCCTCTTTACCTGCTCCTGAATCTCTTTCATGATTTGAGTGAAGTCTTATGCATTTCCACTCCTATGTTCCATAGCTCCTAGATTTTTGAGCTCACATATACCTCTTGGGTGCATTCCATACACAATTTCAAAAGGACTCTTCCCTGTGGTTCGGTTCACATTGTCATTATAAGCATACTTAGCCTATGAGATAACCATGCCCCAAGTCTATCCATATTCTTTAGGTAGGCACCTTAGAAGGTTACCTAGCACCCTATTAACCACCTTTGTTTGACCATCAGTCTAAGGATGGTAAGCTGATCCAAAAGATAGGTTGGTACCTAATCTTCTCCATAGAGTCTTCCAAAAGTGACTCATGAACTTCACATCCCTATCTGAAACAATGCTTAGAGGCAATCCATGGATCCTTTCAATTTCCTTAAAGAAAAGGTGAGCTATATAGCTAGCATCATGAGTGGTTTTACAAGGAATAAAGTGACTCATCTTGTTGAATCTATCTACCACCACATACACACTATCAAATCCAGTCTTGGTTTTAGGGAGTCCTACCATAAAATCCATGCTAACACACTCCCATGGTTTGTTAGGAATGGGTAGGGGTTGATATAGGCCAGGATTACTAGCTCCTCCCTTAGCTTTCATACACACAACACATTGCTCCACATACCTCCTGACATCTCTTGACAACTTAGGCCAATAGTAGAACCTTTGCACTAGTTCTAATGTATTATGGATGCCAAAATGTCCACTAAGACTACCATTATGCTTTTCCTAAATGAGGTTTTCTCTCATTGACCCTTTTGGAACATATAACTGATTCCCTTTAGACAACAATCCACTTTGCAAAGTATACTCTGAGTATTGGCTATGAAAATGATTCTCAAAGTCAGAACATACCTTGTAGGCCTCTGAGAAATCTTCATCCTCCCCATAGAGATCCTTGAAGCTCTCTATTCCAATTCTCTTGATCTATATCTCTTGCACTATCAGCAATCTTCTACTCAATGCATCTGCTACCTTGTTCAATTTTCCCTTCTTGTGCTTGATGGTGAAAGTAAAAGCTTGGATGTACTCCATCCATTTCAAGTGTCTATTGCTCAACTTCTCTTGGGTGTTGATATAACTAAGTTCCTGATTGCCAGTAAAGACCGCAAACTCCTTGGGTAGAAGGTAATGCCTCCACTTCCTAAGTGACTGAACCAAAGCATAAAGTTCTAGATCATAGGTAGAATACTTCTTCTTAGCTTCATTAAGATTTTCACTGAAAAAAGCTATGGGCCTTCCTTCTTGACTAAGCACTCCTCCTACTGCAACTCCACTAGCATCACACTCCACAATAAACAACTTGTCAAAGCTTGGTAATAAGAGGATAGGTTGAGTTCCCACTTCTTGTTTCAGTTTCTCAAACCCTTTCTCAGCTTCTTGAGTCCACACAAACTTAGTTTTCAAACCACCCTTGATTGTCTCTAGGACTAGTGCACATATGCCACTAAAGTTTCTTATGAATTTCCTATAAAATTGAGCCAATCCATGGAAACTTCTTACCTCAGTCTCTGTGGTTCGTGTAGGCCATTTTAGGATAGCTTCCACCTTGCTTGGATCCATTTTCAATGATCCTTGGGATACTAAAAAACCCAAATATACAAGCTCTTGTTTGAAAAACTCACACTTCTCTAGGTTGATGGCTAACTTCTCCTCTTGTAATCTTCTAAGAACCAACTCCACATGCTTTAGGTGTTCTTCTGCTGTCTTGCTAAAGATGAGTATATCGTCAAGATATACCACCACAAATATCCCTAAAGTCCTTGAGCACTTCATTCATGAGCCTCATGAATGTGCTAGGGGCATTAGAGAGGCCAAATGGCATAACTCTCCACTCATACAACCCATCTATTGTCTTAAATTTTATCTTCCACTCATCTCCATCCTTGATTATGATCTGATGGTATCCACTCTTGAGATCCAACTTGGTGAAGTACTAAGCTCCTCAAGTCTTCAATCCTAGGAATAGGGAACCTATACCTGATTGTGTATGTTTATTTCTCTAGAGTCAGTGCATAATCTCCACTTGCCTCCTTTCTTGGTTGCTAAGACCACTGGTACTGCACATGGGTTGATGCTCTTCCTAATCAAGCCTTGATCCAATAACTTTTGCACTTGTCTAGCTACCTCTAGATTCTGATCTGATGTAAGCTTATAAGCTGCTTTGTTAGGCAATGATGCTCCAGTTATGAAGTCAATCTAATGACTAATAGCTCTTTTAGGAGGTAAAGTTGTAGGTGCACCATCACTTACTATATCCTTATACTCCTCAAGCAACTTCTGGACTGCTCCGAGTATGACTATTTTCTCAGTCTTGTTCTCTTCTTTGGACTGCAACATGATCACATAACCTTCACCCCCTTGATGTAGGTTGTTAAGGAACTCCTTGCCACTACTTAATAGGACACTTGGTGTCTTTGACTGTCCTTCTTCTTCTTCTGACAGTGACTGCAACTTAAATGTCTTCCCATCCTTTTTAAAAGAAATAGTATTCTCCTTCCCATCATACAAGACACTTCTGTCATACTAACATGGTCTGCCCAATAGTAGATGGAATGCATCCATGGGTAACACATCACAAATTAACTTATCCTTGTACCCTCCAATGGAAAACTCCACCGTTACTTGCTCATTAACAAGAACACTCTGCCCTTTGTTTAACCATGTTACTTTGTAGGGGTTAGTGTGGGGTACCTAATCCAATTTTAATTTCTTTACTACCTCTTCTGAGATGATGTTATCTATTGAACCTGAATCTACAATGACCTTACATACTTTTCCAAGTATCTTGCATCTCAGTCTAAATAGAGCTCTCTCCTTTGTTTTGGTTCTTCCTTGACCGGTTGTCTGATCAAAACTCTCCTAAACATCAAATTCTCCCCCATTTTAGATTCAATATGACCGGTCTCTGGTGATTTAGTACTTATGGTGTCCTCTTGTGCATATGCCACCCTCTTCTCAGCATTTGATGAGGATGCTTTCTTCGGGCACCTATAAGCTGGATGTCCTACTTGACAACAATGGTAGCATTTCATAGTACCAAAATATAAATTGCTCTTGCTTGCTCCTCTTCCTCTATTTGATCCTCCTTGAGAACCTATACCTCTTCCATAACCTCCTCGAGAATATTTTTCCCCTCCATGCTCTATGAGTTTAGATTCACCTTGTTTCTTTGTTCATTTCCTCTACCTTGGTAGCCACCTCTATGTCCTCTCTGATCTCTTTAATCTTTGCCTTTGCCTCTACTCATAGAAGCTTGATCATGTTTCCTCTTGCTTATTTCCTCAATCTTAATAGCTAATTAGTAGCATTGGTGTTCTGTCTTAGGACTTAGAAGATTCATCTCCTCTTAGATGTTCCACTTCAAGTAGTTAAGATACCTAGCCACCTTGAGACTTTCATCTTTTGAAACATTGGACCTCATACAAAATTTTTGAAACTCCTCAGTGTAAGTGTTCACATCTTGGTCTATTTGCCTCAAGCTTTGTCTCTTCTTATGTAATTGAATCTCATAATCATCTAGTATGTATGCTTCTCTCACTTTTGCCACCATACCTTTCCAAGTTGAAATAGGCTTCTTTCCTTCCTTTTCCTTCTCTATCTGAATGAATTTCCACCATGTCAAGGTAGATCCTCTCAATCTAGAATTGGCCACCTTCACCTTTTGTGCTTCAGTGACTCCATCACATTCAAAATAGTTCTCCATGCCTTCTATCCAATCCAAGACTAGGTCAGCCTCCAATTTGCAACTAAACAGTGGTATACCTTCAAGTGCTTTCCCACTCAAAGATTTCAATGCCTTCAAGAAAGGCTCCTCTTGCAGAATAGGGTCAAGTTCAGGGGTCTTGTCTTCCTCTGCAACCTCTTCACTCTTTGGTACCCTGATCTCCAATCTATCACTGACCTCATCAGCCTTGATTTGCACATTGCTCAATGCTTCCTCAATTGTGCCAATCTTTCTCTCAACCTTCTATTATCTTCCTCTTGATCTTCAACCTTCTTTTCCAACTCAATGTTTGTCACCATGGTTGTGGAACCACTCGATTCAAGGTCTAACATACAAGATTCTATCTCAAATCTTTAACTTGCTCTAATACCAATCTAATAGGGTAGGGTTGGATGGAACAATAACTGTTCCATGCTTTGGATCTTTGCTAGCAATATCTCCTTGGTGTCTCAGCCACCTTAACCTTTAGGACCTTCTCTTAGGTACCCCTGGTTCTCCTGGCCAACCCCACTATCATCTCAATTCTAACCTACCAAGTCTTCCTTGGTGCACTGCTTCTATTCTTCCCTTAGCCCTTAATCTTCCCTAAAGGCTAACTAACCTCAACACTCAATTTTCTCTTTGCAGGGGTGTAGAGTAGCTTCCAACAGATTCTCACCATCATAATAGGGTTCTAGAGAGTCCACCTTGCTTCCTTTGGCCATCGCTTTCACCAAACCCTCATCTAGGGTTAAAAAGGCTACTAGCCCAAGAGCCCCAATTAGGTCTCCAACTCTGAGAAAATAGGCTTATTCTCCTAAGTTCTCCAAATAACACCCAATCTTTCCTTGAGGTTCTTGGTTTCTATGCCCACCTCTCAATGATTTATGGGTTCTTAAACCTCCATTGTCCGTACAGGTCCTCAAACTAGAACTGACCAAGAACTTAGGTCTTTTTAGGCCTTTTCCCTATCTTTTCCCTGACTATCAAAGGTTTCCTCTCATCAAACAGGTTGATGGGGCTTCCTCCTTCTCAATAAGCCTTGGAAAGGCATTCACCTACCCTCTCCACACTATGAATTGCTAGGAGATAGTCACCCCTGCTAGTTAAGTTCCTTTCACTTCCTGTCTTTCCTAGTCGGGCATTGTCAAGCTCGCCTAAGAGAATACTTTCTCCATTATCCTTGGACTCCTAACCACTCCTAACCCTAATCCATATATAGATATGGAGCCTAACCACAGTTCCCAAGGCCCATACACAAGGTACAGTGGGATTGCAACTAGGACTCCATACTTTACAGTATGACTGTCAGGTCAGCAACTTAAAAACAAACAAACTAAATACAAAGTAACGCTTGCAAATTGAACACACAAACTAATTACTGCCACACAAAGATTCTAACACAGTTTACCCTACAACCTACAACATGTTACAGAGCCATGATCGCTCCTGGTCACACAAATGCAAAGCAAACATAGAAAATTAGACAAATTCTTCTCACTGTCCACACTAGTATTCATAAACTTTGCACATTACAAAGCTTCCAACCTCCTCTCAGGTCGAATCCCACCATAAATAGGTCCTCCAATTCAGTTAAGCTTGAGCCTAACTATTTCATGGTTACTTGTGGCTTTCCATAGGCCTTATTTTCAAAATTTTAAAGAAAAACTATCACCTAGGAAGGTCTCCAAGGTCCTAAATCATCCTTCTAGCCAAACCCCATTCTAACAAATGGTCAACATGAACTTCACTAACTTAATGCAAGCTCTCAAATGCCTCTAAGGCACAATTACAAGAATTAGAAGGATTTTTCTACCTATGACATAAAAAAAAGTGTTAAATCTTAACCTTCTGGGCAACCCTCCTAAATGCACTTTGGGGTTCTTGGGGTGCTCTTGCACCATATGATACACCCTCCATCATCCAATGGCCATAAATTCATCATAACCACCACTGAATACTTCACCAAATGAATTGAAGCTATTCCCATGACTTACATCATCGGCACGCAAATATCTAAGTTTATCCTAAACTATATCATTTGTCGGTATGGTGTACCCCAATCCATAATCACAGACAATGGCCGTCCATTCAAGAACCAAGAAGTATTCCATTTATGTGAAGAGTTCCATATCAAACATCATTTATCCACCCCATATTACCCACAAGGTAATGGCCAAGCTGAGGCATCTAATAAAACCATTGTTAAAATCTTGAAGAAGACTGTCAATGACGCTGGTTGTGACTGGCACCTCTAGCTTAATCCTGCCTTATGGGCTTATCACACGAGCATCCGTACTCCCACTAGCGCCACTCCATATACCCTCATATTCGGATCCGAAGCTATCTTACCTGTTGAGGTTGAAATACCTTCCCTAAGGGTATCCTTGAAGGGTCACATTGATGATGAAGAATACCGTGTATCTAGGTTACAAGAGATATAATTACTGGATGAACGAAGACAAAAAGCACTAGATCATCTGTAAGCATATTAGAATCATCTTTGTCGTAGCTACAATAGGAATTTTCTCAATAGAAACTTTGACATTGGTGACCTAGTATTAATGGAGAATCCTAAGAATCAAGTTGAATGAGAAAAACTAGGTAAGTTTGAACCTAACTAGCTAGGCCCTTATATTGTCACTGAAGCTTTTGGGTCAAGAGCGTACCAACTCTCTACTCCTAAAGGAGAGCCGCTTTTTTCACCTATCAACAGTTTGCATCTAAAGAGGTTCTATGCTTAGCTTTTGAGAATCCATGTCTTAATCTAAAAAAATACAAAAAAAATTGAGAAAATCAAAAAAAAAAGAGTAAAGAGAAACAAATCTGTCCAATAGTGAAAACCGCTTTGGTGGTGCTATGGATAAGTACCATGGTGAAAACCTAGCAAATAGGTGCCATGTGTAGTCAAGCTCACTCTTCCATCTACCATCATTCTAATTAGACCTTTTTTTCCATCTCTCATAATAAATGGTTGTCTTATCCATTGCTTGGAACGATTGACATCTAACGTCCATTCCGTCACATTCCCCACTCCATCTTGCAAATCTTATTCCTAACTGGGGGTAAATTCTTGTTCTTTACCCTAACACCTTGTACATAATGTCACACCATTGAAAATGTCCTGAAAAAAATCCCAAAAACACTAGAAAACTTCAAAAATACAAAAAAATCAAAACATGTCAGAAAATACCAAAAATAGAGTCAAGTTAGTCATGTTCAGTCGGTCATAGTCGAACTATGTTGCCTTTGCAACTGGGACGTAGGAAATTCCATCAATCAATGTGCCCCCAAGGCATTAGGTCTGTCAGTCTAGGTTTGTCATGTATCACACACATTTAAATCATGACTCTTTGTACATTCAAAGTCATTGGTCATGTCGAAATACGAGATCTCTGCATGTACAATGTAGGCAAGGCTAATCAATTGATGAGCTCTTGAGACCACACTAGGTCAGTCCAATAGGGTTCATTCACAATCACTATCACACAAGTTGCAAATCATAGTTTAGGGTATCATCTCATGACATACACTGTCTACACACACACCTTTTATCAATCAAGGAATCAAAACAAGTCATGCATCAATAAGGAAAAACATCTCAAAAATTCATCAAGTCAATATCAAACACATTGTCAAAATGGTCAACTTATGCCTTAGCAAGATATATCTTTCTTGTCAACAAACGTCATCAAATGGTCATAGTCTCATGTAGCTTGTCACTTCAACGGCATCAAGTTCCAACTTCTTATACGACACGTGTCTTTTCTGAAACCAGGATTTTTCATGCCTTATATAGATAGTCACCAGGTTGAAACCAGACTCAATGTCTTATGTGGTATGTGTCATCTCTCACATTATGCTATGTCGAACATCAAACAATCAAACAATCCCACAAGATCAAGTTTTGGACAATACTTTTATTTTGGCTTTATGACTTTATATCTTATTTTGTCTTATCTTTCTATCGATTTGTGAATTAGTCCGGTTATTAGCTTTCTCAAGGATGTCCCTTGAAGGATTTAGAGAAGCAAGGATGTCTTAGGACTCTTTTTCTTTGGTTGTTGTCTGTCAACTATCTTTTTAAACATTTGTTTTTGAGTCATGTTACTAGTTTCCTCAAGGATGTCCTATCAAGTATTTAGAGGAGCAATGACGTCTCATGACCCGTCTTTTATTTGTCTAATGTATGTGGTTTGTCAAGACAAAACAACTGGGGCATACTGTCCTTAGTATGAGTTAAGACACTCCTTGTCTGCGACTATCTGTTCTTCGCAGATGGATGACTTTGTACACTATGGTCTATCTCATATCATAGTGTGTACTATCCATTTGTGTCATGTCCCACCCAATGATGGTAAACAAGCAAGCATGGTATATTTGGCAATATATCGAAGATTAAATGTTTTTCTCAATCAATCAACCTCAATTATTTCTTACTAACATTCTGAATTCATTCATCCTAACATTTCTCTTCATTGACATAATGATAAAGTCTTGTGACACAACAATAAAAACATTCGATTATTTGCATTTGCATAAATTCAATAAGCATTTCACATAGTTGCATTGCATTTCAAACATATAGATAGTAACATTCACATCTTCATTACATACATCCAAAATCATGACATAATAGACATTTCATCATCATAGCATAAATAATGTAAATATTGCATGTACATATCCCCATCACATATAAATAAGCATCATATAGAACATTGCATCCATTATCATAAGTAAATCAAGACATCCATAACATCATAAAATGCATAACTCATAACATATAGAAACATTCATTCATAACACATGTATATACATCATCTAGGAAACATAATCATGTAGAAATAATGCATCATCTATAAAATAGAATTGCATATCATATAGAAGCCACCAAAGTCATATATATATATATATATATCACTCAAAATAGTCTGTCACAGTACAATGTGAGAATGTATCCATAAATAAAAAATGAGCTTGCAGGTTCTTTGATCAAAATACATAAATAATTGTTAGCATGTCCCACTGCCACTGTTGTCACATGGTGAAGGTGGTGGAAAAGCCTCGAAGGTGCTCTCTATGAGGTGGAAGGCCTCTCATACGGACCTTCCCTCGGTGGTCCTACCACACCCTCTGTACTCTATGTCCTGGTGTGACTCCTGCTCTATGACCTCTGACTACGCACCTCTGAAAAGTGAGGAGCTCATCTCTTTGTTGGCACCACTACCTCATATAAGTCCATGTAATAGGTAGCTCTCTCAACTAATCGGACTAACTCCCATACCATGCCATCAGATGAAGACCCACTTCAAAGGTGTCTGACCTCTATGAACTACTGCTCTATCTCCTATCTCTGAGCTATGGCCTGATCCCTCTCCATGAGTGCACTATCTCTCTCTGTACGAGCATTGTCTTTCTCTACATGTGCACTATCTCTCTCTGCATAGGTATTATCTCTCTCTATCCTCATAGCATCAAACTCTATTTTCATCAGTCTGAATCTCTCCTCCAAAGCCTCCCTATCACCATCCCTAGGATCATCCTCCTCCCGTCTCCCCTCCATAATCCGATCCCTGAGCTCTCTCTCCTACTCCTCCATTAGTGCCTCATCCTCAACATCATCCTCCCCATATCCTGCTAGAATACCCAGAGGGTCTATAGCCATATCCATATCTACATCCTCTGCAACATCCTCTACTCCAATATCCACCTCTACATGCTCCTCTACTATTGCCTCCTCGACAACATGCTCATCAACTCCACCCCCGATGTCCAACATCAGTACATCCTCAACCGCTGCCTCATGGATAGGTGAAATTCCACCTACCCGACCCCCTCTCCATCCTCTCTGTCCTCACCTACCACCTCTACCATCATCACCTCTCCCTCCAACTCTACCAACTTTGGCACCTCCACCTCTCCGCCGTCCTCTTGGTCCTATGCCTTGTCTCTCAATGGGTGCCAGCTGATCCAGATCTATGTAAGGAATAGGCCGGTGCTCTACCCACCATGCGTCATACGTAGCTATCATCCCTAGGTCTACTGCTCCATCTCTCCAACCCCACTATACTGATTGTAATGCCTGTATCTTTGCCTCTGCAGTAACTACTGGAATCATCGGCCCCCAATATGGAACCTCTCTGGATGAATGGGCAAACTCTACTCTACTCTGAGGCTCATCCTGAACCTCATTGAACTATCTCAGAGCTCTGTCTGGAAAGTGTCTCTCAATGATATGCACACTCGAAACAATCCTCCCAATAATGTACTATGTCTATCTACAGAACACCAAATGTATCTACTCATCCGACCACTCCTCGCAATCCATGTACGGTCTCCATGTGAACTGATCCAGAATGTCCAGTGCATGTCTCCAAAATCTAGTGTCTCCAACATGAGTCTGAGTGATGTGTCCTGTATACCAGAACACATACGAGAATCTCTCCCGTTGTTCTACAGTAACTGGAGGATGAAAAATAGCTATCCTCTCCCAAGCCCACACCATCAGCAGAGTGGGTGCACAACTCAGTGACTATGCATCTCTGTAAGCAATATCATGTAGGTGAAAATATAACATTCCTAGTAGACATGGACCCCAAGCATACCTAGTCTCACTCTCCAGCATACCAACCAACATCGCACCCCATCCAACTGGAAAACCATGACCCCGTCGGTCTGGAAGAACTATCCCCCCTATCAATGTACATAATATGCAGTCAATCCTATCATATCTATCCGCTAATACTAGCCATTGTTGATGGTGTTTTCTACACAACAACTCTGTACATTAGAATGTGTCAATTGAATCGAATCTAATCTAATACACCAATGAAACATTAGATTGAAGAAAACTAAATAAAATAAAGTAAACGCAAACTCTTGACAGCAACTTCTTCAAATTCATTCCATTGTCCTCTATCTCTAAGGATTCACTTCAATATGTTTGCGCTTAGTTGTGCAAACACAGCTTATAGAATGGTACTTAAGAGAATGAGATTAATATGAATGCATATGCATCTACAAGATTGAACTATTAAAAATGCTATGAATTGCTAAGATTGCGACTATAATAACTACGCATGAAAGTATGAGATTCGAGGTCCTTTTTTAGCTCATGAAAGGGTTGTATTTATAGATTTTTGAAGGTAGGAATTCGATTGGCTAAGATCGACGGTCAAGTTAAAACCTGTTGAAATGAACGGTGAGAGATCAAGAATTCAAAAAGATGGAATTTTGAGAGACAGGAAATGAAGAGACAAATTGAAAGATGTCTCTCATAATTAAATAAATAAATATTTAATTATGTGTGAAAGAAATGTGACAAGGCTTTAATTAAATATTGTAATATTTAATTATGAGAAAAAGAAAAAGCCTTTTAATTAAATATTAAGAATATTTAATTTTTGTGAGAGAAGTGGGAATTAAATATCAAAAGTATTTAATTAAATGTGGAGGGAAGAAAATCATTTAAATTTAGAATTTAAACTTTGATAATTAATGTAAATAAATTGTAAAATCTATTTAATTAATTAAGAAGAAGGTAGCATTAATTAAATAAACTTATTTATTTAATTAAATTAGAAGAATTAGAAAATTGAACAATATAAATAAATAAATAAATTTATTTATATGTAGAAGACTTAAGAAATATTAATTAAATAATTCATATTTAATTAATTAACAGGTTCGATCGAACGTGACCATTTTTAGATGTGTACAACAACAACTTAGACAGAATGTAATATCCTATCTCTCTTGAAAAGTAAATCCCTATGGAAAAGAGATAACCCCAAGGTCTCTAATGTTAGGTCTTGACAATGCAGTAAAACAACTCAGTGATAAATGTGAAAATGCTAGTAATCACAATGGGACATTACTACGAGCAACACTGGACTTCGAATCTTATCAAATATGGACACTAAAATGATACTTTCAAACTTGATTGGAACCCAGATAATAAAGAAACAGCAAAAGATAAAGGTTTCAGAGATAATCTTAAAACTACTTCTAACCCTAAGATTGAAAATGTAAAAGGATAAAATGCTTAAAATGGACCGATCTCTCATAAACTACTTTCTGCTTGACCCAGATGAATCTACAATTCCACAGAAATAGTGCAATCTTCTAAGGTATTGAAATATTTTCAAATCATAAACATTCATTCAGTCAATCCTACAGCAATTGAGTTGAATAAACCTCCACAATTGAACTAAGCACAAATATAAGTCCGGGCTAACTTTGCAAAGCAACTAACAATCAGCTAACTGCAAAAATTATGGACTAGAGATCGCTGCAAACATTCCAAACATGAATCCCTAAGCATTATCAAATCATTTAACCATAAACATTAAGCAATTTGAAAGATAGAATAACAAGAACCAGGCTAGATGATATTCTAAAAGATAGATACCAAACACAATATCCTTCTTATATGAAATCATCCAAAAATAGCAGCAATTCTAGTTTTTCTGTTACAATATTTTCTTGGAAATAAACCCTAACTTGCTCTAATATCACTTAGCTACTCTCCTGATCTACCTATCCTTCTATCTCTATTTTCTAATCTCTCTGTCTATATTTCAAATGATGCAACATGCCCACTTTTATAGAGAATCCACAAGATAGGTCGGCCCAAATTATAATTTACAATAAAAACATGACCTACAAGAGGTCAGCCCAAAAGACATTCAAACATATGAAATGTGCCATAGCACCAATTTCATCCAAAACCACCAAGATATCAAAAGGTCGGCCCAATACATCTGAATCAATGGGAAGCACAAATATCAATGTAACTCTATATAATCACTCCCCATCCTTGTCTTTAGTTTTATTTTCTTCAGCATGTACGACCAACAGGACCCTATCCAGCTCAGCAATAGGTGGCACAAGCAAGACCCTAATCTTTATCTCAAGAATCTTGATATCTTCTCTTGCTTTCCTAACTGTACCATCCCACTCGGTTTTTTTGGTCAAATATCTATCAATGACTACAATGTATGTTGCTGCATCATCCAACTGATGTTCAATAACTGACCCTTCACTGACTGGAGAATACACATCTCTCCACCACTCTCTAAGCTGCTCCAAACTGAGATGCTTTGGAGAAAACTTCTTCCTTCTAGTCATGACCTCGAAGAATGAAATGCACCTCTCATGAACACTAATCAGAGTATCCTCAATTTGCTTCACCTTTTTGTGGATCTTTTTTTAAGGCCTTCTGCCTCATTTGCAAGATTTCATACTATTCCCAAGGTTCGAAAACTCTTGGAAAAGGAAGAATCTTGCACTGCACTAACTTGTCCTCAGTGAACCCCATGACTGTTGTAGTCTTTTGCAGCAAGAGGTTGGTATCCACATTATCCTGTGCCAATGCAGCTTTCAACCAATCAATTGACCTCAATGCATCCCCTCCAGTGGATAATATGCCCTTAATGGCCTCATCTCCCTTAGCCTGGACACCTTGCAACCAGGTAACTGTAGCATGCGAAGTACCTTTCATCTTTTCCAACTCAAAAATTGTCTCCTGGGGTAGGAATCCTGCCGCAGAAGAGGAGGAGCTAATAGCTTGCAAAGGTTTCATCAAATCCTGCAAGTATTTCCTTAGTTTTTCATTCTCCTTCTCTAGCTCATGTCTAGTTTGCACTGCCTTCTTCAATCTCCCCACAATAACTGCACTAGAACCCTCATACTCTTCAATGTCCTACTCAACAGTAGCATGTCCTAAATCAATAGTCTACACATTATAGTCTTGAGCAGTCACATCATCCCTATCTTTGTTTGGAGCAGGGGTAGCAATATGGGCCACCTGATTACCTGACTTATCCCTCTCAATCTGAGATACAACCCTTTCCTTCTTCTTTGTCTTCTCTCTTTCAACATTAGCCATGAGGGCATCCCAATTGGGAGGAGCATCCTCTACTATTATCATTTTACTCTTCAGTTCCCTTTCAAGCCAATCAGGAACGGTAAACCTAGCAGGCACGGTATCTTGTTTATCTTGTTATTTCTCTTGCTAATCAGTAGTTACATCCTTCTCAACACTTGTACTTTTAGGAACATCAGTCGTTGGGCTCTCTTACTTCCGTACCTATTCTTCTACAACAACCTCTACTGGTGAAGGGGCCCTAACTGGTATTTCCTCCTTTTGAGGAGACTTGTCCATTTGTTCTCTTGCAGGAGAGTCTGCATGTGCCACCAAGGGAGATTGAAGTACTTTATCAATTTATGCCTCTGCATTAAAGAGGTCTCCTTCTTGAAATAATTCTTCCTGCAAACCCTTAGGAATTTCATCTTTCTTTGGTTCTTCCTATTGGTTACCAGCATCCTGGGAAATAGAAGCACTCACCTGTTCAACAATAGGAATACTGACTGAGACCTTCTCCATTGCTGCAGTGTCCCTCGGGGAAGGAGTCCTTGATCTCCTCATGTAAACCTAGGTCTTCTCCCCTGAGCTCTCCACTTCTACCACTGGTGGATCAATTTCCTTGTCAGCCTTGGGAACTTCCTCCACTTTCTGAGATGTCCTTGTAACCCTTCTCCTCTTCACTAGTGCATGGACACTTTCAAATTCTTCTTCTTCCTGGCCTTTCTCAACTTCCTTCTTAGAAGCATGTTTCCTCTTCTTAGAAACAGGCCTCCTCTATTTGACCACCTCTGCTCCCTTTTTAGCTTGCACTTCCCTTACCTGAATTCTGAAAGGAGAGTCCACCTTCTCCTTGCCCTTTTGATCTGGTTCAAGCAAAGCCTCAGAAGCAGAATGAGACTCTAAGTCTCCCATTAACTCATAGGTGCATGGAACACCCTCACTCTCTAGCTCCAATATTTTGTGCTTCAACCACATTTTGATGTGCTTAATCATTGGGGCCATAATCTGATCTAAGTCAGTCTTTTCCTCCTCTAACTAGTCAACTTCTCCCACTGGTTTGTCTTTTACTACCTCATACACATGACCTTGGATCACATTTCCATCCTCCTCAATCTATTATGGGATGGCCTTCACATTATACAATCTTACCAAGTCCACTGGCAGTTTGGAAAACCTCTTCTTCCTTACCTCAAACTCATCGGCAAGGTTAATCCAGTAATCCTCAATTTGAGGCTTATGGCTATAATCTTTGTTGGCCTTCTTCTGAGCCTCACCAGTAACATCAAACCTTGCTCTCTTAGAATGAAAAGAGAGCCCAAGAGTACCCATCTCCTCCTTTGAAGCATGAGCAAACTGAATGGAGGCACAAACTTCACCCATTCCTATCTTCAAAGGGAAATCATTCCCAAAACCTATCTTGTGCATTTCTCCCTTTACTACATTGACAAAGGTACAAATCTGCCTAGTGACTTCCAACAACACAACATGATCAGTGGGATATCTAGGGAGTCTGTAAGGAGCCCTCTGAAAACCATCAACCCTAATATATTGGAAGGTTGGGAACTGAATAAACCAAGCTCCATACCCTCCTATCAATTCTTTTGCCTTGTCTGAGATTCTTACATGCTATGCACCTTGGAGCAATCTGGTGATATACATTGTGAAGGCATTCTTTGATCTCCTATAGCTTCCACCAGTTAGGTGCAACTGTGGATACACTTTGTAGATAGCATCCTGCCCAAAGATACCTCTAGTGCTCAATCCCTTATATGGATGAAGCCTCGCCAATTAGTACACTAGGTAGGAAGTCATAGTAAAAGCCTTGGTTTGCAAGACATTGCACAACTCATGGTGGATCACAGCACTCATGGCACCTTCCCAGTGATAGTCAAATCCTTGCTCCATTCTAGCAATCACATGGAACATCCAGGTCTCAAAGATCCCCACACTCCTCAATCCTACCAACCTGCTGAGAAGGGTGATCACATTATAGTACTCCCTTTTGAACTTAAGCCTGAATAGTTGCTTTGGCAACTTAGAGAAATGGGATTTAGGCTTCTCCAGCCAAGAGTTGATCACCTATTGAGATTTGACAATGTTCTCCTCATAATATTTCTTAGCCCCATCCTGGTCAAAGGCTACCACATGGGATCTGTTAGGCATGTCAAATGTTGCAGCAATGGACACCAGACTGAATCCTGCAAGAATCCTACCTTGAGGGCCAATAATCCTCTGTGTACCCTTATCATAATTCCTCGCACACTCTAGCACCAGCTCATAACACTGCACCGTAGAAGGAAAGCTTGCCACATGAGCCAGTCTAGAGTCCACCATTCTCCTTGACAACAGAGGAAGGTTAGGTGCTGACATCTCAGCCTTTAATTCCTCATAATCCCACATACCTACATTTGTGTCTGTAATTCTTGACCAAATTGAGGTCAGTTTACTCTCAGGAATTATGCTTTTCATATCCAACTTAACCTTCTGTGCATCCGAGATGGTAGAAGCCTCTGCACTAGGATCCATTACCTTTCCCTTTCCTCATCCTACAACATTATGTCTTGATCCTGCCTACAAACACATGAAAGTAATATACAATTAGATCTATAAGAAGCAATAAGTATAGAAAGTTATTACCTCAAAGTTTAGGATTTTGTCCCCCTCGCGGATTCTGCACTGGGAAGAATTTTCAAGAAAATCTAGACTAGGCGAATTCCAGCGAACCAAACATACAAAACCCCAAAACATCATTTAAATCACCAACTTAATCAAGAAAAAGCATTAAGAATACTTAGCATAAGCTCCTTAAGTTAATCAAATATATCACCAATAAACCCACAATCTATAACCATCAAATTCAACATTTCCCCAAAACACCCGGAAGAATCCGTCGGAGACAAATTCTGGCGAAATTAACAACAGTTACAACTAACTCGGGGAAAATGAAAGGACACGGACTGTTCGGGAAAATCCGGATGGAATGGATTTTGGTGAACTCCAGATATAACAATATCAAAGCTCAAAATCGGTAAAACAACCCGACCGTGAACCTCAGGAAAATCCGGATGGAACGGATTTTGGCAAAACAAAAAGAAATCCGGCAGAAAGTGAAAAAGAAGAAGAGATAGAAAATTCAGGGAAATCCGGGGGAAGCAGAATTTCGTGAAGACCTCGAAAACCTGAACCTATATCCATCCTCGGTACTTTCATCAAATAAATTCAAATCACTCCAGATCTATGCCAGAACTCCAAAACCAACAAACCTAGGACCCTGAGAAATGAAACATGAACTAAGGACACTCTTCACAGAAATTTGAAGAGGATTGGCCATGCCCTAGGTTGAAAACCCAAATGTTCGCCATGAAAGCATAGATGACTTGCTAATACACCTAAATGGAGAGTATGAAACCACAGCAAGCCCATGCTTAAAATAAAAAGCAACACCAGACAAAGACGCACAAGCCTCATAAATAGAAACAGATTGGTGCACCAAATGAAAACCCCAAAATGCACAATGATGACGCGCATCCAGAAAACTAGGAAACCTATGAAAGACTCCCCAAGCAAACAAAGAAAAGACATTGAAATCAATAGAGAATAGGGCAGATCTACATACCATGGAAACGCAAAGGTTGAAACTGGTGAAGTCGAGATATAACCGCTCAATGCAAACCGAATACAGCCCACGCATAGGAAATGCAAAAGCACAATCCAAATGGCCTCGAAATTCCAAATATCCAGCAAACACCAAGAACCTCAACACACAATCCCAAATGGTAGCAAATGCACAAACTCAAATGATCAATTACTCCTCAAGGAATCAATATATCAAAGCCAAAAGACCTCCGCACAAATGCCATTAATGCATTCGACAAGATAGTCGCGGCCACAAAAGACTTTTGGGGATTCGACATCACCACGGATTTTGGGGATTCGACACTGCCACGGATTTCGGGGATATCCGGGATGTGCAAACTTTCCCGAAAGTAGTGCAAAAGTAGCAATCTCGAACAATAGGAAGGAACCGAGAGAATCTGGCCCAAGCGGATTTTCCTGAAAATAGTGAAAAACCCGAGATAAAGCCAAAACTTCAGATTTTCAATATAGCTCAAAAGAATGCCACTTCAATTGGAAAAATGGTCGTTAAAGCACTGACCCAAGTAAGCAAAAACCTCCAGAAAAGAAGGGTCAAAACACCAAAAGCGAAAAAGAAAGAGGGTCCCCACATTCATTGGGGCGTGTGTACAAAAAAAACTACACAACAGCCATTTGATCTCATAATGCTCGATGTCGAGCCTACTGATATCATCCACCTGATAGAATCTCGCTAACTCGGTCAATCCGCGCTGGGTATTGTACATCACCTACTCTCCTCTAATCGGTAGTCTCAATATCCTGTACACATCCTCCAATGTGACAGTGGCCTCCCCAGTCGGCAAATGAAATGATGATGCCTCAGAGTGCCATCTCTCGCATAATGTCATAAGCATCCCCCTGTTCGCCCGAATAGTGGGCATGGACAGACAGTGATGTAGACCAAGTCTCCATAGAAGCCATATCTCTGCACTAGTCAAACAATCTCTCAGATCAAATGTGTTATGATGTGTCTCCTGTGTATATATAGGATCTAGTACAACCTTCATTTAAACCATGATGTCAAGAATTTTCAAGTTTTTCTTAGAAAAAAATTTTGAAAATTTTACCAACCAAATGCGGCTCACTTTCACAGATGCGGTGCATGTTTACAAATGCGTTGCATAACACCTCATTTGCAGTGCATATTACATCCCACACCCACTTTCAACCTACTACAAATGTGGTGCAATAAACCACATGCGGTGCAATCTCTACAGCCTACCTAAATACTACATATGTGTTTCATTAATGCATATGCGGTTCACTACCCTACATGTGACTATTCCTAATACAGATGCATTGCATTACTATATATGTGGTGCATTATGAATAAAATGCGATCATTCCCTAAAATGCCTAACCTAGCCTAGGCGTGTTTTTGCACATGCGTCGTTTCGCAGTCAAATGCGGAGAATATGACGCATATGCGTCGTTCACGAGAGACCACATTTGCTAATTGAATTTTCAACACCTAAAAATACGTGCAAAAATAAATTTCAGGAGTTCATTTTTGGGTACATACCAGTGGTCCTATGTCGGCTTGCCGCCTGAACATCCAGATCAGATATCCTCGATGCGCAGCATAGGGAATGGGTGCCATTTTCGTCCGCTTCTCAAAGCAAATTCTTAGTTTTTCTAACTCCTTCGGATGCAAATGAATTAGATTTCAACCTAATTCCTATTTATAGGTAGGGTTTGAACGGAATTTCTTCAGACCTAGTCTACTGGCTGCTTAACCTTTCAACTTCAAAAGACCCGTACATGTCCATGTCATCTCCAATTTCAATTTTGTCAACTCCACAGCATTTCTGACTATCAAATTGACTTATCAGGAACATTTCCTGATTTTTTGAAATTTTTCAAAAATTGTCAATTTTCCCGAGGGGGCATACCTTAACCTGTTTCATGCTAGGGCACGATCAAGGTATATTTTATTTGACACAACGCCATACCAACATTGTATCAAAGAGGGGCAAACTGTAGATACCGAAAATTGGTCTAGGCCTGCGAGTACACATTCAACATAATTTTCTATAGTCCCTAGTCTTGATTAAATAATGTTAATTATTTAATTAACCTTTCTAACACATATTTCCTCTATTAATTAAATACCCCTTTTTAATTAATTCATTAATTCATAAATAACCTTTATTCAACTTGATTAATTAAATAAATCATATTTGTTTAATTATGTCGCTAACTAATTAATTCTTCTTTCTTAATTAAATAATTTATTATTTAATTACCCCCTTTGTCATACTTCAACTATAATTAAATAATTTATTATTTAATTATTCATTTAAATCCCCTTTATCTATAATTAAATATTTATTATTTAATTATTCAAATTTAACCCTTTCAACTATAATTAAATATTAATTATTTAATTTATTCAATTCCACCTTTACAACAGTCAAATTAAATAAATTATCTTTATTTATTTAATTAAAGTCTCTCATTTTTGAATGTTGAATTAAATTAGCATTTAATTCATATTTAATTATTTATGTCACATTCTTCTATCAGTCAGTTGACTAATCATTCACTCACCTTCTGAATCGAGATCTATTTTTAGTTCTCCAATTATCTCCGAATTCAACTCCTGTTTATCTCTGCGAGAAGACTCGTTGTCACAACTAGTCGATTAACTAGTTCTAACTCTTGTTTATTCTCCAAGTTCTAACTTTTTCTTTGACATACAAAGTCTATTCCTTCTATTTTTGAAGACTCTTAACTGAAGATTAGGATCCTGAACTCATGTTCTAACGCGTGTTCTAACTCACGTTCTATCTAAGACAGAACTCATATCGCATGACATTCATCAATCTCATCCGTCGATCTCTCTTTCAATCTGAGCCAATCATTCGAAAACCCAAAATCTATAAAATGGCCTATCATTATCATTATTCCTCCTCCCGAAATCATACACTTTTGAGAAGAAACTTATCTTTGATATTTTTGTTAGACATTCGATGAATTTATGCTTGCATTCAAACACAGAAATCTGAGGGCAAGAATACTGAAAAGGAAAAATGGAGAACAATCAAGATAATTCAAAGGAGTGAACGCATATTCAGTGAGAGCTTTTCATTAATTTGTTTAGTTTATTATGTTTATTTCTTCGTTCTTTGTTGTTTGATTTTAGATTATTATTTAGATTAGGATTGACATCATTTATTCTAGTTGTAGATTATCTCACTCATTCAAAGATCATTTTAATCTACGTTACAAAAACCAACAAACTCCTCAAACCTTAAACACATTGCGTTATCCGAAACAATTCTCTCAGGTACCCCGAACCTACTCAAGATGTTATTCATCAGAAATTTGGTGACCACCTTACTTGTAGCCTTTTTGGTTTGGATTGCCTCAATCCATTTGGTAAAGTAATCAATCACCACCAGTATCCATGCATGCCCACCACTAGATTTTTCAAATATCTCTCCTATGAAATCAATGCCCCATTGTTGGAAAGGAGCTTGAGAAGATACTGGCATTAATGGCAAATTGCCAGAGAATTTCAGCTTCCCAACAAACCTTTGACAGGCATCACACTTCTTAACATACCTATGGGCATCTTTGAACATAGTAGGCCACTAGAAACCAGCCCTCAAGATCTTATGAGCAGTTGTCTTGGCCATGTAGTGAACTCCACAGGCTCCTTTATACATTTCCACCAATAACTCTTATTGAGCTTATCTTTTGGTATTTGTCCTTGATGACAATATTGTGTTTTAGTTGACATCTTTGTGGTTGATTATCAATTGCACTGTTTATACTCTGTCTTGGCATACTTGGTTTTGACTTCGGAATTATGATGTCAATTTTGATGTTACTGATCTATTGACTCCATGTGCACATTACAAGGAATCTTGTTTACAACATAATGTCTCTATGTTCAGGTGGTATAATTTTGTTTTGACATTTTATGCTACAGTGATCTATAGGTTTATATGGTATTGGCTTGTTCATATTTCTAACATCATGGCATTAATAATGTCTTTGAACAACATCAGAGTTGTGTTTTTCTATTCAGAATCTTTCAGGTATTGCTTTCAGTTAACTTGGTTTTTAGAATCATCAAATGGAGTTGGTTTTTAGTTTTAAGAAAACCCTATCGAGTTTCCTTAAACATTTGATATTGACATGGAATTAGCCTTTACTTCATTACAAAAGGCATTGGATAAATCGAGCTTTATGTCATGGAAAATGGCTTTGAATAAAGGTCAATAAATTGATCCTTACATATGCATGGAATCGAGTCTTATGTTTAAATATATCATTAGGCCTTAAGACCGACAGCCAGTATGAGGAAATTGGTGTCAAGTCACTTGGAAAGTGACTGACTTCGACCCTTAATTTTTTTTCTTGATGATTAAGGAATTCGGCATGTTGATAAGACAAGGAAATCACTATAATGTTTAATTATATTGTCGGCATGCATTGCATTAGCTTGTTCGTGGAACTCAAAATGCATTATGAGTTTTCTACTTATGACTTCAGTCCTTTCGGACTTCAAACTTTATCAATTCTAGGAAATGGCATCGATTGCTTTGCAAAAGAAAATTTAGGTCATTCTTTTTTGCTTTTCAAGCTTGAGGGTTTGGAACCCTAACTTGGTCACCACCATAGAGATCTTCTCACAACGGTTACTCAGTTTTTTATTGGCTTACTGCAACTCTTTGACAATGAAAGGGAGCATCTGTAAGATCCTTGCCTTGGTCGATGTTTGTGTCAGTCGCTTGTCTTTGGGTGAAGGCTCGAAATTGGAAGAAGATTCACTTTTTTTGTCTTACAACTGGGTTGCTAAACTTCTCCATGATAGTCTCTCTCGCACACCTCAAGTATTCACCTCATCATCTAGTTTTTGAGGAACCTTTACTTATATTGGCACAAAAATTGAAGACAAATGTTTGCTTCTTTCTGAAAAATGATCAAATGGTTTAATTTTTGTGGTCAGAATTATTGTATTTCAGTTTTCTCATAATCTAATTGTGATACCTAGATATTATCATATCATCCTTTGGTCCTGTTTTAAGGCATTGTGTTTCAGTTGGTGGGTAATCATGATTTATGTGAATTGTTTCAGTCTTTCTCTTGGATTCGGTGATAGTTGTTTTTGTGTGCACAAAAATGTGATTTCGGTTACATTGTTGTTGCTACAGTATTCGAGGGTACTTTTGTAAATGGAATATTTTTGTTTTAATGTTGTTTCAGTTAGCATTTCCTATGCAAGCTCCTTGTGTGGACAGGGTTCAGTCTTCTTTCTAAAATTGCATATTCCTTGACCATTATCTCATAAGAAACCCTCCTTGTTGAACATTTCTTCAAATCACTGCAATACCTGGCAATATGGTTCAACAGAAAGTGGGTACTTCAAAAATTTACCTCTGTTGTTTTGAAAAAAAAAAAAAAGTTATTGTGTTGTAATTTCTTGAGATTTAATGAAGAAATATATGTAAGAATAAAAACAAAGTGAGATTAGTTTTTTGAGATTAATGAAAAAAGAGAGAAAGTGTTAACTATTTTAAGAACTATGAGAAATGATTGTGAAGTATAGTAAAAAATAGGATGAGTACATCACAGCCATTGTATTGAAGAAATGTTGAGTTTTGAGTTTGAAAATGTGAAATATGAGTTCAATATCAAGTTGTCTTAAGGCTTGACAGTGGTTGGAATTCTGAAGGTTCATTCTTAAGCTTTGAGGATTTTAGATATTGTCTATCAAGAGGCACTTGAGAGAAAAGAGAGAAATAGAGAGATCCTTTGTATCATTGTATGTCGTACTGAAAATAAAAAAGGGGTTGGTGCTCCTTGAAATTGGTGTTTCAAAATGAGGGGTTGGTGCTCCTTGAGTTGGTGCTCAGAAATCATCTTATAAGGCATTGTCAAAAGTGGTTTTTAAAATATAAGCCTAGAAAGGCAACAGTTTAGGAGTGGTTTTTCTACCCCAGGAGGGTTTTCCACTCGGCATATCTTGTGCCATTTTTCTTATCTATGGCTTATTTGATTCTTTGTGTGAATGCTTTAATATGCTATGTTTCTCTATCATACTTCTCATTTCAATTATATGTGATTTCATTCAATACATGAATGAGTTTATCATTGATAAATGAGAGCATAAATTTGTTTTATTTCAGTTTTAGTAAAATTTGTCAAAATAGTTAATGACACTAATTCACCCCCCCCCCCCCTCTCAGTTTATTTTTCACTCCAACAATTGGTATCAGAGCGTAGGGTCCTCTGATAGGTCTATCCAACCTAGGATTCATTCTGGCCTTGGAGTCAGTTCAAAATGTCTTAAGCTCATGAAGGCACATCCATGACTAGAGCTCCATTATTTGATGGAACTGATTATGTATTCTATAAAATTAGAATGGATACTTATTTAACTTCTATTGACCTCGATGTGTGGAGCATAGTGTTAACTGGGTACACTATACCAACTACTTTTCTCACAACTTCTGATGAAAAGAAAAGATATGAAACTAATGCAAGAGAAAAACATGCTCTCCTGTGTGCACTGACTAAAGATGTCTTTATCAAAGTCATGCACTACAGCTCTGCTAGGAATATTTGGGTTAAACTTGAAACTATCTATCAAGGAAATGAAAAAGTTAAACAGTCAAAAGTCCTCACTCTAAAACACCAGTTTGAAGAAATAAAAATGAGGGACAGTGAAAAAGTAGTTGATTAATTCTTGAGAGTTGATGAAATTGTCAATGCTATGAAGGGTCTGGGAGAAGAAGTAAAAGAATTTGATGTTGTGACTAAGGTCATCAGAACCTTACCGACTAAATTTGAAGCTAAGGTCTCTACTCTAGAAGAGAAGAAACACTTTGACCAACTTACTCTAGACAGCCTACAAGGCACTTTGACTGCCTATGAAATGAGAATCATTAAAAACAATTCTTCTTCAAAAGAAACTGCATTTAACACTGAAAGGAAAGAAAAAGATGAGGCTACTAAATCAGAATTTTCTGATTCTAAGGAATCCCACTTTGTTAGGAAGCTCAAAAAGGGGTCTAGAAAATATAAGGGAAAACTTCCCTTCAAATGTTTTAATTGTGGAAAAATAGGCCACTTTGTTGCAAAGTGCCCCTATGGTAATCTGAATAGTGATAATGAGAAATCTGAAAAACTACCTAAGAAAAAGGCCTATAGACCTAAACAAAAATTCAACTTCAAAAAGAAGAAGAGTTTGTTCAGCAAAAATCAAACAGACACTGAATCTAAAGATTCTTTAGATGAAGAAGATGAAAACCTATTCATGGCTGAAATCATTCAGCATGAAGATACTAACATCAATGATGCTTAAGATGGCGAAGTGGATCTTGAAGGTGAACTGAAATGTGCATTAAAAGAGCTAAGAAAACTCAAAAAACAAATGCTTTCTCAAGAACAAAACTCTACTCAAGCTCTTGCTCAAGAGCAACTCACAAATCTTGAAATTGTCTCATTGAAAACTCAACTTGAAGAAGCTAAGAGAGTTGAAGATTGTCTTCGTATTGGCATAAATCATAAAGATCAAGAAATTCAAAAAATTGAACATGAAATTGTTGATCTTACGAAAACCATTGAGAAGTATGAGAGTACTCTTAAACTGAATGACATGCTCAGTAAACAAAAATTGAACAAGGACAAAATAGGTATTGGATTTATTAAGCGTGAATGTTCAAATGATAGTGCAAAGGATAATGTTGTTGCTAGATACAAATGTTTTGAATCTGATCATCCTGATTCTAATAAGTATCATGTTCATCCTTTTAGGAATGACATAATATCATATAATTCTAACCCTTTCTTTTGTGGGTACTATTATTTCTGCAACAGATTTGGCCACAAAGTGAGCTCTTGCAGGTTTATGAATCCTAGCACATCTAGAATTGGTTATAGGAAAAATTTTGGCTTTGCTAGACAGATTAGATGCTTCACATTCAATTCCATGGGTCATTCTACTAAGCAATGCAAAGCTGATTTGAAAAATAAACAGCAGAAAACCAAAAAGGTTTGGAAACCTAAAACTGTCAACAACATAGAACAAACTATGTTAGTTCAAATAGCTTTCCATTCCAAGAAAAAGGACTTATGGGTCCTAGACAGTGGTTGTTCAAACCACATGACTGGTGACAAAGAAAAATTCACTAATCTTGAAGATTATGTAGGTGGATGTGTGAAGTTTGGAGATAATTCAGGTATACAGATCAAAGGTAGAGGTTTACTTCTTCTGAATGAGGACACTCCTATCTACAATGTGTATTGTGTAGAAGGTTTAAAGCACAATCTTCTAAGTGTCAGTCAAATTTGTGACAGTGGCTATCATGTTTCATTCACTTCACAAGGATGTGAGATTAAAAATAAGCTTGGAAAAGCTATTGCTACTGGAAGAAGGACTAAGGGAAATGTCTACAATCTTCTTGACACATCTGGAAATGAAAATAATCAAGGTATGTGCTTAATGAGTCAAGTTGAAGAAAGTTGGTTGTGGCACAAGAGACTAGGTCACATTAACTTTGACAATATGGTTAGGATCAACAAAAATTGGAATGTAACAGGTCTGCCTATTTTAAGAAAACCTGAAAATGCAATTTGTAAAGAATGTCTCAAAGGCAAGCAACCAAAAGTAAGCTTTAAATCTAAAGAACATTCTTATACTAGGCATCTGCAACTTGTTCATATAGACTTATGTGGTCCTACAAGGACTAGATCTGTCAATGGTGAGAAATATTTCATGCTAATTGTTGATGACTACTCTCATATGGTATGGGTTACTTTTCTCAAGCATAAATCTGAAGTTTTTGAATGCTTTAAAGTCTTTAGAAAATGGTTGAAAGGGTCAGATTTAAAATTGAAATGTCTAAGATCTGACAAAGGTGGTGAATTCACCTCACAAGAATTCATTGACTACTATGAAAGACATGGCATGAAAAGACAATATGCTACTTCCATAATACCTCAACAGAATGGGGTTGTTGAAAGAAAGAATAGAATTGTAAAAGAGATGGCAAGGACTATGTTGGATGAAGCAAAACTACCAAACATGTACTAGAAAGAAGTTGTTCATACAACTGCCTATATCTTGAATAGAGTACAAATCAGAGTGAAATCCAATTTCACTCCATATGAACTATGGTATGGTAAATTTGCCTCAATTAAATATTTCAGAATATTTGGCTGTAAATGTTTTATGAAGAGAGATGATGATAACTTAGGCAACTTTCAATCTAAGTCTAATGAAGGTATCTTTTTAGGATACTCTACTCATAGCAAAGCCTATAAACTCTTTAATAATAGGATGAATAAGATTATTAAATTTGCCAATGTCAAATTTGATGAAAATATTCTTTTAGATGCTAAACCTATGCAGGATGATGAGGAAGTAGAATTTGAACTTGAAATAAATTCAGAAGGCTTTGAAACAGCAAAGCCTGAAGTAGAATCAGCAAGCCCTAAACTAGCTGAAGAAAATTCTAAAGATGGTGAAACTTGTCCTAAACAATGTGTAACAAAAAACCCTTCAAAATCTCTTGCTAGAAACCATCCTCAAAATCTGATTATCAGAGATAAATCTGCAAGAGTTCAAACAAGGAGAAGAACTGTTAACTCTGATGAAAAAGCTCACATAGCTGAGCTTACTGCTTTCTATTTGATTACACAGTTTGAGCCAAAAAAAAATGATGAAGCTCTAATTGATGAATGTTGGCTTAATGCAATGCAAGAAGAAATTGATCAAATTGAGAAAAAGCATACTTGGGAGTTAGTCCCAAGACCAGATGACAAAAATGTCATAGGGGGAAAATGGATCTTCAGAAAAAAACATGATGACAATGGCCATGTTGTTCGTAAAAAGGCTAGGTATGTCTGCAAAGGATATGCTCAGCAAGAAGGTATTGACTTTGGTGAAACCTTTGCACCTTTAGCTAGACTTGAATCTATTAGAATATTCTTGGCTTATTTTGTTTTCAAGAACTTTACTGTATGTCAAATGGATGTCAAAACTATTTTTTTGAATGGTTATTTGGATGAATAAGTTTATATAGAACAACCTGATGGGTTCATTTTCAAAATCAAGCCTAATCATGTTTACAGGCTGAAAAAGGCTTTATATGGCCTAAAACAAGCTCCTAGAGCTTGGTACTCTAGACTGGACAGTCATTTAATTTCAAAATGTTTTATTAGAAGAGGTGTAGACAGCAATATTTATGTTAAGATTGAAGGATCTGATATTCTAGTTGTTGAAATCTATGTTGATGTTACTATCTTTGGTTGCAACAATATTGCTTTGAGTAAAAAATTCTCACAAATTATGGAGCCTAAGTTTGAAATGTCAATGTTGGGAGAACTAACCTTCTTCTTAGGTCTTCAAATCTCTCAACTTGAAACTGGTATTTTTCTCTCTCAAACAAAATATGCAAGAGAGATGCTAAAGAAATTTCAAATGAATGAATGTCATCCAGTTAGAACTCCAATGGTTACCGGATGCAAACTCAGCAAGGTTGATGATTCTCCTACTATAAATCCAACTGAGTATAGGTCAATGATAGGTAGCCTATTATATCTAACAGCCTCTAGACCTGACATAATGCAGGCAGTTTGCATGGTTGCAATATTTCAGTCATCTCCTAAGGAATCTCATATTAATTTTGTTAGAAGGATTCTTAAATATGTTCAGGGCACTCTTGATTATGGACTCTGGTATCCCAGAAGCAATGATTTTTCATTAGTTTCATATACTGATGTTGACTGGGCTGGTTGTCAAGATGATAGGAAAAGCACCAGTGGTGCTGCTTTCTTTCTTGGTGATCAATTAGTGGCATGGCACAGCAAAAAACAAGAATCTATTTCACTCTCCACTGGTGAAGTAGAATATATTGTTTCCACCTTTTGTTGTACTCAAGTAATCTAGATGTCACAAACTCTATCTGACATGGGTATTGAAATTCCTAAACCTGTTTCTATTATGTGTGATAATACTAGTGCGATTAATATCTCCAAAAATCTTGTTATGCACTCTCACACTAAACACATTGCTATTAAATTTTACTCTCTTAGTGAAAAGGTGCTAGCTAATGAGGTTTTTATGCAATATGTTCCTATACAAGCACAAGTTGCTGACATCTTTACTAAGCCTTTGTCTAAAGAGGCATTTGAAAGACTTCGGTCTAGATTGTGAGTTATCTCTCAATCTTTTATATCTTAATACTCTATTTTGGTTTTAGGGTGAGCTAGTTAGCTCTCTTTGAAGCTCATACTTTGATGCTCCATTGCTATATCTGTAACTTCATAGAATTTCACTGTTATCTTCCCTTTATCCTTGTGACAAAAAGGGGGAGAATTTTGAGCTCTTGGTTCTAGTTCAATATTTTAGTTTGGTGGCTCGGTTTTTGCCATCAAGGACAATGGGGGAGTTTGTTGAGCTTCTCTTTTGGTATTTGTCCTTGATGACAATATTTTGTTTCAGTTGACATCTTTGTGGTTGATTATCAGTTGCATTGTTTATACTCTATCTCGGCATACTTGGTTTTGATGGTACTGATCTCTTGACTCCATGTGCAGATTAAAAGGAATCTTGTTTATAGCATAATGTCTCTATGTTCAGGTGGAATAATTCTGGTTTGACATTTTGTGCTACAGTGATCTATAGGTGTATATGGTATTGTCTTGTTCATATTTCTAACATCATGGCATTGATCATGTTTTTGAACAACATCAGAGTTGTGTTTTTCTATTCAAACTCTTTTAGGTATTTCTTTCAGTTAACTTGGTTTTCGAAATCATCAAATGGAGTTGATTTTTAGTTTTAAGAAAACCCTATCCGGTTTCCTTAAATATTTGGTATTGGCATGGAATTAGCCTTTACTTCATTACAAAAGGCATTAGATAAATCGGGCTTTATGTCATGGAAAATGGCTTTGAATAAAGGTCAATAAATTGATCCTTACATATGCATGGAATTGGGTCTTATGTTTAATTATTTCATTAGGCCTTAAGGCCAATAGCAGGCATGAGGAAATTGGTGTCAAGACACTTGGAAAGTGACTGACTTCAACCCTTAATTTTTTTTCTTGATGATTAAGAAATTCGGCATGTTGATAAGACAAGGAAATCATTGTAATGTTTAATTATGTTGTCGGCATGCATTGCATTGGCTTGTCTATGAAACTCAAAATGCATTATGAGTTTTCTACTTATGACTTCAGTCCTTTCGGACTTCAAACTTTATCAATTCTAGGAAATGGCATTGATTGCTTTGCAAAAGAAAATTTAGGTCATTCTTTTTTTCTTTTCAAGCTCGAGGATTTGGAACCCTAACTTGGTTTCCACCATAGAGATCTTCTCACAGTCGTTACTCAATTTTTTGTTGGCTTACTGCAACTCTTTGATAGCGAATGGGGGCATCTGCAAGATCCTTGCCTTGATCGATTTTTGTGTCAGCTGCTTGTCTTTGGGTGAAGGCTCAAAATTGGAAGAAGCTTTGTTATTTTTGTCTTACAGTCGGGTTGGTAAAATTCTCCATGACAGTCTCTCTCGCACTCCTCTAGTATTCACCTCATCATCTGATTTTTGAGGAACCATTACTTCTATTGGCACAAAAATTGAAGACAAGTGTTTGCTTCTTTCTGAAAAATGATCAAATGGTTTAATTTTTGTGGTCAGAATTGCTGCATTTCAGTTTTCTCATAATCTGATTGCGATACCCAGATATTATCATATCATCCTTTGCTCCTCCTTTAAGGCATTGTGTTTCAGTTGGTAAGTAATCATGATTTATGCAAATTGTTTCAGTCTTTCTCTTGGATTTGGTGATAGTTGTTTTTGTGTGCACAAAAATGTGATTTCGATTACATTGTTGTTGCTATAGTATTCGAGTGTACTTTTGTACATGGAATTTATTTTTTTAATGCTGTTTCAATTAGCATTTCCTATGCAAGCTCCTTGTGTGGACAGGGTTCAGTCTTCTTTCTAAAATTGCATATTCCTTGACCATTCTGTTAGAAGAAACCCTCCTTTCTGAAAATTTCTCTGAATCACTACAATACCTGGCAATATGGTTCGACAGGAAGTGGGTACTTTAAAAATTTACCTCTCTTGTTTTGAAAAAAAAGGAAAAAAACTTACTGTGTTGTAATTTCATGAGATGTAATGAAGAAATTTATGTAAGAAGAAAAATAGAGTGAGATTAGTTTTTTGAGATTCATGAAAAACAGAGAGAAAGTGTTAAATTTTTTAAGAACTATGAGAAATGACTGTGAAGTATAGTAAAAAACAGGGTGAGTACATCACAGCCATTGTATTGAAGAAATGTTGAGTTTTGAGTTTGAAAATCTAAAATATGAGTTCAATATCAAGTTGTCTTAAGGCTTGACAATGGTTGGAATTCTGAAGGTTCATTCTTGAACTTTGAGGATTTTAGATATTGTTTGTCAAGAGGCACTTGAAAGAAAAGAGAGAAACAAAGAGATCCTTTGTATCATTGTATTTCGTACTGAAAACAGAAAAGGGGTTGGTGCTCCTTGAAATTGTTGTTTCAAAATGAGGGGTTGGTGCTCCTTGAGTTGGTGCTCAGAAATCGGCCTATAAGGCATTGTCAAAAGTGGTTTTTAAAATATAATCCTAGAAAGGCAATAGTTTAGCAGTGGTTTTTCTACCCCAGGAGGGTTTTCCACTCGGCATATCTTGTGTCATTTTTCTTATCTATGGCTCATATGATTCTTTGAGTGAATTCTTTAATATGCTATGTTTCACTATCATGCTTCTCATTTCAGTTATATGTGATTGCATTCAATACATGAATGAGTTTATCATTGATAAATGAGAGCATAAATCTCTTTTATTTCAGTTTTAGTAAAATTTGTCAAAATAGTTAATGACACTTAGGGGAGAGGACCCAGTACCTGAGCATGTTTCAATAGTTGTGATAGTAGTTGTTAATATAATGGTCAATATTTTTATCAATATTGGACTAATAGTTGTGACTTTAAAGTTGTTAGTGTTGATGATAACTACCCATAGTTAAACAAAATGTATTCCTTTGATCTAAAAAGCAACCAATCATGTGATTCCACATCAGCGCTCAATAAAACATGTTGTGAATTCACAAGTATTGGTCTCACTTTCTTTTTGGGCCTTTTTGGACACCTTGACAAAAAGCATGCTGATGTGGCATCATATTTGATGATGTGGCCCTGAAACCTTAGTTATAAGCAGGGGACTTGCTAAGTAAGCTTTTGTAAAAAATTGGGAGTGATTTGAAATTTCCACATAGGATTTTGAGAAGCGTGAAGTTAGGGTGCACAACTACTGGGTCCTCTCCCCTATTCACCCCCCCTCTCAGTGTCTTTTTCACTCCAACAAATCTTCAGCTTGATCACCATCCACACATCTAAGTATAACACCCTCAAGGATCCTCCACCAAAGTTCGCCATCAATGATGACATACTTAATTGCTTGTAATTTGAGAGTCCTTTTCTCATTGAGTGGCATGCCTTTAGGGCACTGCATTATCTGTAAATACTCAATAATTCTCCTATACCAGCCACAGGTTTGCATATCACATATGCATGCAACATTCTTCTGCTCTATTTGATTTATTTGATTGGCTTCTATATTGGTCTTGGCCATTATCTTAGCCAGACCCTGACCTCTCATGAGATTTTTAATCTGTATATCGATATTGAACTCCTGGATCCTATTGATCCATATGCACCATCTCCTTGTGGTCTCCTGTTGAGTAAAATTATCTTTAACTGTAGTTGTTGGAACATAAGCAACAACAGTTGCTCCAATCAAATAAGGCCTAAAAAAATTGAAAACCTTTACCAAGGCATATATTTGTTTCTCTGCTACATCATATTTCAACTCCACGGCTTGCAATGATTTACTAAAAAATGCAATCAGCTGCTCAAAGCCATCATCATTCTTCTGCAACAGAACCCCTGCTATAGTGTGGAATGAAGCAAATGTGAATAGTTGGAAAGGTTTTGAATAATCGGGGGATGTAATAATAGGAGCCTCCTTGATAGCACCTTTAATAGCTTGAAAAGCTTTGGAGGCCTCCTCTGTCCATACTACCTTTTCTCCTTTCCTTAGCATCTTGGAAATAGGGTGGATAATTTAAATAAAATTTGTAACAAATCTCCTTACAAAATTAATTTTTCCAAAGAAATATTGAATACCTTTTACATTCCTTGGTTGTGCAATATTGTCAATAGCTGCTACTCTTTCTAGATTGATTCAAACTCCTTCTTTTCAAACAATTTGTCCAAGTAGCTTTCCCTCTTTCACTCCAAAATCACATTTCTTGAAATTCAAAGATATCCCATATTCTATAGCCCTAACAAAGTTTTTTTTCCAAATGAGAACAATGGTTCTCCTCATTTTTGTTGTGAGAAGTGCGATCATCCTGATATATTGCAAGAAAAATATCAATAAAATCTGCAAAGGCTACATCCATAGCCCTTTGTAAGTTCGCGCCAGCATTCATTAAGTCGAATGGCATTCTCACATAAACGTACGTCCCCCAGGGTGTAGTAAATGTAGTCTTGTACTACTCAGACTCCTTGACCATCACCTATTTGTAACCAGAGAACCCATCCATCATAGAGAGAAATTCACATCCTGTAACCTTTTGCAACATAGCTTCCATGTTGGGCAATGGATAATTGTCTTTTAAGGAAGCAACATTTAAGTTCCTGAAGTCAACACACAGTCGGATGTCGCCATTCTTCTTCCTTACAGGCACAAGATTTGAAACCCAGGATGAGTGCCTAATGGGCTTAATGATTCCAACATCTCTTAATTTGGCAAGCTCCTCCTGCATCTTAGGTTGCAGGGTTGGGTTAATCGACCTCTATTTTTGCCTAAATGGCTTCATATCTGACTTCAACATAATTTCATGTTGGAATAAATCCTCCCTATATGCCTTGAGGTCATCATATGACCAGGAAAAAACTTGCCTATACTTCCTAAGTAGGGCAATTATCAAATTTCTAACATGAGGCTTCATCCTTTTACGAATATAGACTTTCTTAGGAGAATTTTTTGTTCCTAAGTTTATCTCCTCTAAACCCTCTTTGTGGGAAGGTTCCTACTTAGCACTTGACTTGACTTAGCACTTGACTTGAATTTTTTTTTCAACTGGATTACATCATTCCCAAAAAGGGTCTCTTTCCCATCCACTTCCACCACAAATGAGCCAAATTCAATCTATTGGCTCTCATATGATCAATGCAATGCATAAACCTTAATCAGTATCATCATCAAACACCTTCCAATTATAAATGTTATCTGGCACTGCAGGCCTAGTTTGTACCTCTATTTGTGAAATTCCATCAAATGTAACATCATCAAGTTTAACAGCAATATTGGCTAGCAAGTCAGCCCTGGCATTTTGCCCCCTCTCAACCCAATCTATGCCAAAAGCATCAAATGTCTCAATAGTGTCCCAAGCTGCATTTCTATACTGCCTAATCCTTTTATCCTTGGTTGCAAAATGGGATTTGATCTAGGAGACAACCAATTCAAAGTCCCCTAACACCTTTAATGACTTGATACCATGTTTTGAAGCCAACTTCAAACCAAGTAAAAGGTACTCATACTCAGCAACATTGTTAGTAGAAGCAAATTGCAGTAGAAAAGAATACTTGAATTTTTACCTTGAGGGGAAGTAAAAATGATCCCTACTCTTGAGACTTCTTTGAAGCATGCTCCATCAAATTACATTGTCCACAGGTCCTCCTTTGATGATACATTCAGCACTTCCTTGTCAATGGGTGCAAGCTAGACTTCTTCTTCTATTATGTCCTCTTCAACGTGGAAGTTCTCCAAGTCAGTCTCAACAAAATTTATTCTAGCAGGTTCTTGTGGCTCTTCCACATTCTCAATCATTTGGGGAGCTCTCTTCTCCCTGATAATTTTAATATCCTTCTAATCAATAGAAAAGGTAGCAAAGGATAAGTCACATTGTATGCTTCCACCCATGGAAGCACTCGAATGCCTCAATAGTAGCATCCCATAGTTGGGTGGGATATCCACCACTATAACACTCATATGCAGCTCCTTTTCTAGGAATGCTTCCAGCTTACATGGAACACTATTGATAACCCCTATGACTGGCACATCTTTGGAGTCCATTGCATAACACTTACCATAAGTACTATCAACTTTCAAACCCATTGCATGCATTATCTTCATCGGCATTACATTGTTGGAAGCCATGGAGTCAATCATACAATTTCTTAGCATTTTTCCATCAATGATCAAACTTAAGAAGAAAGGATTCACATGATTGGGATTAGCTATGATAGTAGTCCCGAAATATATTTGAGGGTTTTCAGTGGTTCCTTCCTCGATAGCACATTTCTTCTCTTGATCCCTATTTGACTCATTTTGATCAATCATTACCTTATCCTTTTTATTTGTGGCGATGCTATTGATAAGTACAATAGTTTTATCCTTATGTTCATCTATTTGCATCATTTCTAGAAAAGGGACAGTAACCTTGACTTGGGAGAGTATGTGAAACATATCCATTGAAGTATATTTCAGTAATTTAGGGAAAATTATGGCCTCAGATGTTACCTTCTCATCCCCTTTTGGAGTCTTATTAGAGTTAAATTGTTGATCCTTGACCATAGTTTTTTGGGAGGCAACCTCGCCACTTATCTTAGCTTTATCCACTTTATTTGCCCAGATTCTTGCTTCCTTAACCTCCTTGGGCTTTAGAGCTACTTTCTTTGCATCTGATTTAATGGCCATACCATTTGCATCTTTATCTTTGATGAACAAACTGCAATTTTTTCCTGAATCCCTTGGGACAGTTCTATTTCTTAACTGTATATTGTTCCTTCCCCTAGCAACTAGAGCAATTATGTATTTCTCAATCTCTTCATTAGAGGGTCTCCTTAGAACAGTGTTATCTATTTCAAGCTCATTCATAAAACAGTCACCATCATCTTCTTCATTTAAGAACACTTGTTGATGATGCACATCACTTTGTTTCCTTTGCATGTCAACATCTCCCTCGCATGGCTCATCATCTGAGGAATAGTCATCACAAGCAAAATCAGATGGAACCAGAAATAAATTAGTCATTGCATCTTGACCATGGAGAGATTGAGATTCTCCTTGGTCATCTTGGGAATCTTCTACTAATTGTGCCACTACACATTGTTGTGATGAATGAGGCATCTGACATGCCCCACAACATGGCAAATCTTCTATCACATCTGTGGAGTTCTTCTGCAAGGGATTCAGTGGAATCTGAGCATTCCTCTGATTTCCTTGTATTGGTTTCCCATTGTTCCAATTAGTGTGATAAGGAAAATCTTGCAGCCTAGGAGGCCTCTCATTCCTTTGGAAATGGGGCTTCTCACTTTTAGCTTGCTTTTGCAGCAGGCTAAGAACCCAATCTATCTTTTCATCAAAAGCAAAGACTTTGCTAGCCTTTTCAGTCTGATTTCTTGTATTTTTGGAAGCTTTAGGGTCTTCCCTTCTTCTCACCTTGCCAGAAGCTCTTCTATTGTTCTCAATGTTAACTACCATCGTATAGGCTTCTCTCAGAAATTGAAGGTTCTTGTCCCTAAGAAGATAACACATTTTGGAATCATAAGCATTACAATAAACTACTAAACAAGCATTTTCATTTGGCCTCAAGAAAGCAGGGACCCTAAGCATGGCCTTCTAAAACCTCACATTGAACTCAATGTCCATTTCATTATGCCCTTTGGTGATGTTGAAATCATTCAGCCTAAATCTGGGATCAGTTTAATCCCCATACTTCTCTCTAAACAATCTATAGAAGGCTTCTTTAGAGTCAATACTTGAATCAGGCAACCCTTTGTACCAAACCCTAGCATCTTCGATCAAGGATTGCATATAATACTTCATTGCCACATCATCATCCCATAATTCAAAGTCTTCAACGAAACTCTAAAAATCCTTTAAGTGATCTTCACCACTAAAAGCATGATTACCAATGAACTTGGGAAGATGTTTTCATGCATTATCAGGGACCGATTTGGATACCCCCTAATGTTTTCAAAACATAGTTGTTTGTATCTATCAGCCTGGGGTGACCCCCTGGCATGTCTATCTTTGTGGGCATCCCTTTGCTCATAATCCTTCTTATCATTTGACTGATGTCCCTTTTTTTCCTTTCCATTACCACCATTATTTCCCTTCTTCCTATTGCTTCCTTCCTCATCCTCCAAGTAGTAAATACCATTCTTGTGACCACATCCACCTCCGCCACCTTGGTCACCACCACCACCCCCTTTGGGAGTCTATTTTTCAGAATTCTTATTTTGTGACCCACTTTCATTGTGTCTTGAACCAAATGCCTCACTGGTGGGCATAGACATCTTAAGAAAAGTGATTTTTCTTGCCATCTCAACATTTGCAGCTTCTATCTCTGCCTTTCTTAATTCTTCCTACAATTGATCATTTATCAATTATAACTGCAATATTTCAAGATTTGGGGGTGCATCCAATGGTCTGGGGTCAAATTTAACTCCTTTATCAACATAAGTGTTGGTTTCAGAATTGGCATTAGTGTTGGTTTTGGGGTTAAAAGAATTGTAATAAGTATTCTTATATTATTCCATGGGGGCTTTCACATGATCAACAAAGGAAGTCTTCTTGGCTACAACAGGCGGGTCAGAGGTCTTAGTGGTTGGGATAGAAGAGGTGTATGTGGTTGCAGCAGAGGTCCCCATGGAAATTGTTGCTTTAGGAATCTCACAGGCCCTTTTAGTAGTTGCCTTAGCCACATTTTCCTCAAATGCCTTTTGCTTAGCAACATATTCTCTCATCCTCTCTACCTTTTTCTTCTAAGCATTTCTCTCAAGCTACTTGGCTCGGACTCTTTCCAGAGTCTCTTTTCTTTTCTTTTCCTTGTTATCCTCTGCCTCCTATATCCTCTTCTCCTCATCAATCCAAGCTTGAATATCCTTATCTATATTAGCTTCATTCTCAAGGATATATCCTACCTCACTTGGGTCAGGAGTGTAATAAGGTGGATCTGCCTGATCTTCATCCTGAGGAAGAGGTGCCTTCTCATCAAGAGATGCTCCTCTTGGTTTGAAGTTTTTTCCATTAAAAATGGACATAGCACCAGGTTTCATAGCCTCTGGAAACTGTTTATCTTGTTCCCAGAAACCCCACCTATCTTCTTCTCTAGATATATTATATTCGGTATCAAAAACTTTCTCAACAGAAAAACTTCCATGATCCACATTAGAGACAATGGTTTCTGACGAATCCTCACTGAGAGCAACACTATTTACTTCAAGATTTAAAGTAGGAGATGAAAGAGCAGGGGATGCAACTGACTTACCCAGTGTGTTGTCTTTCTTCACCCATAGAGGTTGCTTATCTTTTCTAGGTTTGATTTCTAGCAGTGGCTCTGGGTTCTTCTTTGAATAGCTCCTAGTATTTTTCATGGTTCTTGGTGCACGAGGATCCTTCTTTTCACTTTGCATTTGAGAATTTGTATGAATACCGGTGTTCAAGATATCAGAGTCGCCACCCAAAATTTTGGGAACTATAATGTGATTGCACTTCACTTTTTCACTCGTGACTTTTCACAAGATCCTAAACATTACCCGACACACTGACAAATAATGGACTAGGACATGACTCATGTGCTAGACATTACAAATATAACACAAATTTCAACCAATTATTCTTCCATAATGAAGACTACCATAATATTTGACTCTGATTGTACCAGATCTGCACTAGAGACTTTGAATTTGATAGGTCCCCAGTAGAGTTGCCAATCTGTTGGTGTTTTTTAAAACCCAAGCGGATTCCTCAAAGCTTTTATGAATTTTCCATGTTCAATAATGAAATCCTAGGAAACGATTGGCAAACTTAATGAGAAGAAGCAATAATGCTTACTCTCCTACACTTTGGGCTCTACAAGACCCGGCAGGGTGATCCCACAATGTGCTTCTTACAAATAACTAAACAATTTCAAATACACATTGCATAACAACATATAAGTTCCCCATCAGCACTGAATAGATTAAATCCTTCAAGAAATTGGCAATTCCCTCAAAGATCCAACTCCTATCAGTAGAGAACTTCAAGCATAACAAAGATAGGTCGATATTAAGATTATTATGAATAAATGTTCTAAAATCAAATGACAAAGATGTGAGAAATATGACCACTACTTCAGTATCAATGTCATATCCTAAAGCACGAAGTCAAATGAGAAACAATTGAACTATAAGGCAAATTTCATCCTAAACAATTAAGATCTATATGAATTGCATTACAATTCATGTATCTATACCAAAAATATATTACTACTTATGAATCCAGTTTCCAACCTGCATGAACTTACACAATAACTAAAGCATTTAACTAATCCTTTGAACCAAAGCCACAATTATAGTATAATTCATAGTAAAGAACAATGAAAATCAACAAAACCAGTCTTTGACTAATCTTTCATTAATAATTCATGTCAGGTATCACAATTGGAGAGAAACTAGACTTAAAATATTGTCATATTCAACACAAAAGTGCTTAGGAACCTCATAATTGACAAAATTCTCCTATCTGACTCTAAACTTTAAAACATGGACTCAATTTTTACTCTATGTATTATAATTTTTCACTCTCAAATCTCGCATTCAATAAAAGACCTTGTACATCGGCCCAGAATTCCCTTTTATAGAATAAGGGAGCAAAACAAGCTTTGGGCTGGAATGTACACATGTCCACACTTGATTGGACTGATACTTTACACATTCCATTCTACAATTATATTTTCATTTTACAATTGGAGGGAATGCATATAAGATCAAATTCATTTTCAATTGTCGCGAAGAAGAAAACCCACCTTCCAAAAGGCAACCCCTTAAAAGGAAAAGCATCTTTAACCGTTGCAACACTTTATCCACATCAGTAGCAATCCACATCAACAACCTGTACCTCAAGCTGGGAGAAGTATATGTATATTCAATTGTAACTTTTGAGGCCAGACCTGTACTATACTCGACCACGTCATACTTCTCCACCTTGGTGTTCATATCCCAAAATCATCAAGGAATACCATCTTCCATAATTCAAAATCTTCTTCAGATGGCCACTTGAAAGTAATAACATCATCAATCTTTTCTCTATATGGTGCATATTTCACCATCATTGAAGTAGCTTGCTTGTCAAAATATTCTAAGAAACTAATAACAAAGGATATTTTCTCAAGTGTATCATTCAACATACCAATATCAGCGTTCTTGCATATTTCATTTGTCTAAATTGACATGATGTTATTCATTCGGTCTTTCCAAGCCTGCAAAGGCTTTACCTCATCATAATTATGTTGGATATTTGGTAATGGTGTTAAGTCTACTTCATCATATTTGGAATTTAATTCTTTGATCTTCATTTCCATTGGAGCACCATACCCCTGAAACTTCTTCTCCAAAATCTCATTAACAAATCGATAAGTTGGAATAACCCTAGGATACTTATCCTTCTGATGCTTCGCTCTGACTGCCATGAACTTTAACTATTCATCTCTCGGACTCCACTTATCCAACAATGGGGTAGCTAATTCTTTATCTCTTGGGAACAGCCTAATTGCTTGCAACATTAAAGCATAACTTGCATGGACACTATTTAATTTTCCTTGGAATTTTCTATTCAAGTGTCTCAATATAGCAACTACAATTATTGAATTTCTTTTCAACATAGATTCTTGGGACTGTTGCAACAATTCTTTATACTCCTCAACCTGGTGGATTAATTTCTCCGTTAAAATCCCTCCTCCTAGTCTACTTTCCTTTTCAACTGCAATGGGATCATGTACCATATTATATGGAACGATTGCTAAGGATTGTCCTTGTGAGGGAGGCTGAGGTTACCCCATTGGTGGATCAAAAATAGTATGGCTAGAGCTATCTTCTCCTTGAGACTTACATGTCTCCATTTACTGCTTCAATAATGCTAACTCTGTTTCTAACTCTGCAACTCTTTGTTGACTCTTATTGTACTCATTAATAAGGTCATTATATTGGCCCCTCAGGGTATCTTTGTCCTTGGTCAAATCCTCAATAGTTGCCCTTGTGAACTTGGCAGCCCTTGTGAACTTGGCAACATTCACTGCCATATATGTTGCCTCTAATGTTGGAGTATCAGCAACTCTTCTCACAACCAGGTGACCACTGAAATCAGTTGGCTCTACAACTATTGGTTTTCTAGATCTAGTAGACAATGACCAAATTCCCAAGGCATCTGATTCCTCACTAAATTTTGAGACTTTGAGTGCCAGTGTAGCTTCTTCTTTAGTTCGGAGAAGTGGCCTATTGGGCCTTCTAATTGTATTGAACACCACAGCATCAGCAATATCCCATTCTGGGAGCAATAATACTCCACTCTTTTGCACCAATGCCCTACCTTGCTCTGGTGTCATCTCCTTGAAGGTTTCCCTCATTTTCTGCATGACATTAGATTGAATGACCTTTTCAGGAAGCTCTAGATGCAGACTCCTTTCTTGAGCTACCTTCTCAACATACACTGGAACATGTGCCCTCCATACAAAATCTTTAAAAGCATTTGTTTTAACAAAAGAGTCATCCCTCATGAATTCTCTACGGGCCTCTATTCTCATATCATAAGTATTAGTTATTCCCCTTATTTCATCTTTCCAAATCCTTAGAGAAATTGCTCTAGAACTTGATGTAACACATTATGGACAAGATGGAATTCCTTATTGCATGTCATCAGGGGTCACCGTGATCTCTTCATTATCTGTGTCAGGATAATCAACCACTTTTTCCTCTCCAATCCTATGTCTCTTGGGTGATGGTGGTTTTGTTGGAGAAGGGGACCTCGGGGGAGATTCCAAATCAATGACATTCGGTAACAATTTCCCTAAAGATGATGGTATTGATTGCTCATGAGACATCACTCCAGACTTTTCTGAAGTAGCAAGAGTGGGCCTGGTTTCTTTCTCAGCTATCATTCCCTTCTTTCTAGAATATACCCTAACCTTTGGTGGAGGCTGATAAGTAGGTCTTTCCTCCAATCTTACTTCAGGATATTCTTCAACAACATGTGATTTTCCTTTGTCCTCCACTATCCGCTCTACTTTCAAGACTCCTACCATGCTCTCAAAATTGTTAATAACATATGTGGCTCTATTCAACTCACCACTAATATTTGGCATGGGATTATATGCAGGGTCCTTTTTTGTCTTCTTCTTCATCATCTTGGTAAAAGCTATATATTTTTCTATTCTTTCCTCCTGCACCTACAAGTCAAGGATTTTTCTGATGATACCCTCAAGGTAATAGAAATTATGAACAAATATGTCAGTCATATGATTTTCCTTCATTTGAGAAATAAAGCCCTCGGGATTATGGTTCCTTGGGTGTACAATGCTCAACCCATAAGGCTTAAGTAATGTCCCCAAATATTTCCACCCTCCTTTTACCATGACAAAATCATCAAATTTTGTATACTCAAGAAAGAAAGATCATTTCTTATGCTTTTTGGCAAGTGTTCCATTTGAGCACATCCCAACTATCTCATGCTTTCTATAAATCCAATTCTTAGAGGCACATCCCTAGGAAAAGCATATGGGTTGAAATTAGTGCCATATACCCTGAAAATGGTTGTATTATAGTAAGGGATGATATCTCCCGAATTATGTGTCAAATTCAACTCAGGTCTCCTTTCCATTGTCCTTAAGAAATCATGAATTTCCTTTGGAATTCTAGGTGGATCATAGACCAAGGATCTTGTCAATCTTGACCAAAAAAAATTATGAAACACCACATAATCAAATTCACGGTCATGCCTATCTAGAATTATAGTCCAATATTGGACAAGCATGTCAATTTCATCCCCTTTCTTTTTCAATTCCATATTCTTCCCAAAAACTCCCTCTCCCTTATACAGAAACATGTGCATCAATAAGGAATTGCATCTAAAACCAACTAGTGTTTTTCCTTCTTTTAGAGATACCAAACCCTTATGCATTCTATCTGCCAGATAAGTAGTGAAATCATATACCACATTGAAAGCTGGATGTTGGAGATGCACGGCCATATACATGAGTTCAGTAGGAAAGGTAATATTTATACTAATACCAAGAACCTGACACATGGAACAAACTATCTTCCTGAAATAATTGCAAAAATAGTTTATGGGAAAAGGTTTTGGCTCATTCTTTCCAATCACTATCTTCTTCTTATTTTTCCAACTCCTATGGTGGCCAGATGAGGAGTTAACAAAGAGGTCCTAAATAAACCCTTAGTATTTCTATATTCTTCTCTGAAGGCTTGAATGTCTATAGGGACCATATCCTTATTCCATTTGTGCAGATCAAAAATTTATTCAATCTCCTCTTTTGTTATTTTAACCATTTCCACACCATCATATGTCCTGACAACTCTAGTCATAGGGTCATACCTTGTTGCAACATCCTTTAACAAGTCAACATCTAGATATACATTTGGTACTACCAGTTTGCTAAGGTCTAACCTCCAAGGTTTACATAGAGGGGCCCCAAGTTCCTGTTTCCAAACCAATTAGAGAATAACTGCTAACCTATGTATGGTACTTCAACATCTAGAATTGTACATTGTTTATCAATTAACCCTTCCAAAACCTGGGGTCCGTAATACAAAGCATTTCCCTCAATTTTCCTATTTGTGGAGGGTTTAAATATATCTATGACATCTTGAGAAAAGGACCTAATGGAAGTTTCAGAACCAGAACTTCGGGCTTTGGGTGCCATTGCACAAGATAGATTAAAGTTCAACCTAGGGTTCTGAAGTACTGGAAGGTTTATGTGATTTAGCCTCCAGCTTAATAGCCTTAAACATAGTAATTTCATAAATTGAAAGGTCTTGGCAATTATTTTGCAACCTTTAAGACAATTTTAAAGAAAACAAACCAATGTGAGCTTTAAAACAAAACAAAACACAATTCACACTTGCCCTCAAGAAATCAACAAGGTATTTTTGGAAAGAAAGAAAGAGAGTGCAGTGGATATGTTACTTACAGTTTTTCTTGCAGATAATTTTAATAGCAGTTATGCTAGACTTACAAGAAGTTGCTCTTGTCGCTTAGTGCCTGGAAAATCCTTCTCAATGCGGAATTAAAACATGGAAATAGCAATTCAAGAAACTTTTAGCATTAAATTTGGTGGCTCGGACTGAACTCCACCATTATTACTCACTCGCATGAGAAACAATGACTATCATACAGCGCTAACCGATTTTAAATACCAGTCGTCGATCTTAATCCAAGGAAGCAAGAACAAGCAACTCAGATTGAGTCAACATAGTTTGAAAGTGCCACGTTCATCCACCAAATTCTAGGCGAATGAAAACTTACTGACGAGACACCACCTCAGCACAAGCGGGTCCCACCTTGATCACTTCATACTCAGTACCAGCTTTCACACGTCACTTTTCCATACACCTCACAGCATTATTAAAACTATTGTTTTAATTGCACGAGGTCGGTGAGGAACGGCCACAATTCATCATTACATGACAACTGTTGATTCAATAGCCTTCATTAATCAACAGGAAAACAAGGACTGGGCCCCATGACCATAGGTAACATGTGGTGACATCTCGCACACCTCACGGTATATTTATGATGTCATCAAAAATCCTTTTGACGCTAGCGGGGAACAGTCAAGATTCAGCCTATCCATCTGACGGTCAGAAAACCTGCACATGCAATAATTTTTATTCATAAAAAGGGGGACCGACTAGGTAGACAGGGCACAACCCTTAAGGTATGGAAAAATAGATGTAATTCTATAATTATGAAAATTTATTTGACTCGACATTAAACGGAGATTAAAGGTCAGTCCCAATGTGGAAAAGACCAACAGGCCAAGTAAAAGGGGTCGGTAGCATGAATGACTTAAAAGGCTCAAACCATGACTTATGCAACCGGTGACCTGGAACAACATGTCAATGCAAGATTAGAACATCCAGACCAAAATGAAGCAATAGACCGAAACCAAAGGTTTTTTAAGGCTAAAACCCTAAACCCCAAAGTAGACCAATGGTGTCAAACACCAAGGAAACAAGGGACAAACCAAATTATGGAAAATTTTAAGAGCTCTACCAATATCCATATTGCATTTTTAATTGGTGGAATATATTATTTTGTTGTTTCTTCTTTTTTGTGTGTGTGGAAGGTTATTTGGTGTTACAAATTGAAGATCATGGTTTCTCACTTCAGCATGATATTAGAACTTTAAATCTGGCAAGCCCCTTTCTTGATATAGAGAGGTTATGTCATCAAGTTTTTCTTCTAGTGTGATTTGATTTTTTGTATATTCTTGTTGAAATTGTGGAAAAGGGGGGTGTATCGTGTCCTAAATGAAAATAACCTAGGATATAAGGGTCATTTTCCAAGATTTCATTAGAATACCAACCACAAAGCCAAAAGATTGAATTTCAACCTCAATGGTGAGCCAATCAGACCTAGGTTGGTGGATTATTTAAGGTCTTAGGATTATTAGGAATGATCTAGAAATAATTTGAAATGATGAAGCTAATTGAACTAAATGACCTAATATGTAAACTGTAGATTCCCAAAGGCACACGGACTATAACAGCACTTTGGAAGTAGATCTAGGAGATATCAAATAGTGTGTACCTATCACCAAAAGTGGATTCCAACATGTGTAGAAGGATGGGTTTTCCCCTAGGCGAATGGGTCTTTGATTAGGCTTCCAAAACTTCAAAATTTGATGTTGTATCCCTTTATTTGCTCTCTATTCTTGTACTTGCAACTCTTCGTCTTTCGATCTTGACCTATAATGAATCTACAAAAAGAATTTATTTGTTTATTTTTATTGGGGTTTGCCTCGATCAAACCCCGGATTTGGTAATTAAACATGTTGGTGTTTTTTCCAGTTGAACCTTGAAAATCCTCTAAAGGGTAGCCAGTCCTTATTCTTAAAAACATAAAGATTAGTGGCCAACGAACGGGAGATGGATTCTACACTTTTCTCCTCTGCCCTTAGGTCTCTGTTAAACCTAGGAGGGAAATCCCACACAATATACCTATGAATTTATGTAGCCAAATGACCATGTACATTGAAAATAACAAATGAATTCTCATATGATAGCTCAATAAATAGAGTATTTCAAAAGGATGGATAATCCTGAACACAACAATCAACATTCAGAGCATGAGAAAATGGAAGTAGATTGCACTTCTAGAAACCAAACATAGAACAAAAGCATTTAAAATTTGTTTGAATTTTAAGATTGTTTCTGAATATGAGGAAAGAAAACTATGCAATACCACTACCTGCCTTGGGTTACAAAGTCACATGTTAAGCATTGTACATGATAGAACCAAACATATTTTGATGGTCTCCTGCTAGATTATCACCTTATGATAATCAAACCTGAGCAATCCTATTATGTAACATACTTATTAATCCCTAGCAAATGATAACATACCCTTTAGTTCATGGCAAGAATTTACTCTATCCCTTAGACAGACAGAAAACCAATAAACTAATTCAAAACAACAAATGTGCTTGAAAAACTGATATAACCCTTGATTGCATAGTTTAAAGCATATTATCATTGACAATTGGAAAAAATTGCAAAATAGATTGTATTCATATACTCCACAGTCTCAAAATATAGAGGCACTATCAATTAATGACTAATAAACAAAGACCTTCACCATTGGTATTCGATGATATCATATACATAGCCTCTTCCATGGCCAACAACCCAAAAGCTAAAAGCCTCCCCAAAACTTGGAACCCCTTACAATGAAACCGACTTTTCATTTTAAGAGAAATGAGAAGAAAGCAAAAAAGCCCTAAATTCAATCCACTAGTGACACATGGCACATCTGAGCTCCACTGATCAACAACAAACTGGCATTTAGAGAATGCATCTTCACTTCATTTTCCCTCTCTTCAATCTTGTCTTCACTTGAAAATATTGCGCACAAAATTACCCTGCATGTAAAAACCATTTTTTAACTCCATTTTCACTTAACAATGAAAAATATTTACTTCTGGGTCAAAAACCACATACCCAGCTATTAAAAAATGCTTTTCAATGTTGCATTTTAACCTTCAAAATATTTATTTTCCACTACATCCCATTTTTCTTTTTGCAAATAATTTCCACTTTATCTAGGTTGTTTTTGTCACTACTAGGCACTTAAAAACCTCTAAGACTTTTCTAAAAAAGCTTCCCAAGAAATAAAAAAGGTTGAGGTGCCTTTTTGAATCATGAAAGAGCATTTTGCAGCTTGTAGATGTATTTAAAAATGTGTCCAAAACACAAAAACGTGATTACATTTTACACTCTACTCCCAACACAATGAAAATTTATTTCAAATATATCTCCAATGTTATTAACAACAAAAACCCTCTTTTACATCTGTTTGCAAGCTCAAAAATATTACCAAATTAATTTCCATGACGGGAGAAATTGTTGCAGCCAATATTTTGAATTTAAATCATTATTTTTTGCCATAGAAATAACCAAAACTCTCCCTAAATCCATACCCGCATGGCAGAGTTTAATTTCATCGTTGCCCAACAAGCCATCGCTTATTTGAAACATAAAACAATCATGTTTATGCGATGTGAGATGAGAATATTGAAGGCAACAACTTTAATATATGAAATATTTACGTGGAAAAATATTGCAAATATCAAACTTTATACATTTGAAGCATCTCCTTTAAAATTAAAATAACCAATAATAGTCCAATGCTTCAAGTATAATGCAGCAAAAGGGCTTTGAAAAGTCAAATGAAATGCATCGCCCATCACTGAATATGAGGAAGAAAATTTTATTATCGTGATGTGCAATGCAAATGAAGCATGTGAGCAACAAAGAAACCTTGAAAATGCAACCATTTAAAACACTATCCAATGAAAATACGGCAGCTAAATATTTAATAACAAACTTCATAGAGCTTGATTTGAAATGCAAAATCCTCCTCGTGTGATGAGAGAACACTCTATGGGCCAACCTTGAGGAGAGAGCAGCCAATAATTTCCCATCGCCACTCCTTTACCATCGTTGCATTTGTTTAGAAAGAAAAACTCATTACATTGATAAGCAATGAAACAAAGGCCATCACTCCAACGCTGTAATATTTTGATTTCTCCATTCAATAGGGCAATTAAAACTTCAAAGTTTTGTGTGTTGTCGTGTTGTCATGCCTCGGCGAATAAGAAGAAAGAATTAAACTTGTTTTTCCTCATAAACATTTGAAAATGTATTTTATGTTTTCTCTAAATACATTTTTCACATTTGCACAATATTTAAAATATTTAGAATATTTTAAACATTAGTAAATCTGAAACATTAGAAAAATTGCAAATTTTAATTATGCTTGTAGGCCAAACAGAGAAATTTCATTGTGTGCAAACGGAGACCCTTGGAGCTGATTTTTTTAAGTGTGACCATAATAAATTATTTAAAACATGGTTTTTAAATCAAATCTCACCCATCCATCAAAATTTAGGTACCTCCTTTGTAAATTGGCCCATTGAATATATTTGCCGCAGTCGAAAAATATTAAAATAATGTATCATATGGCCTCCATTTTTTATGAAATCGAAACTAAAGATGTTTTAAACCAAAAACAGAAATGGGTTGCCCTTAGAATTTGAAAATTTGAAACTTTCTAGAACACCAAATTTGGTTTTGTCGCGGTCAAAAAAGGATTAAAAGGCATATCAAAACTCATCATGGGGGCACGAAACTGAGTAGGTGTGTTGCCATATGTACCAAAAAACATTCTACCAAAGGGATTTGCAAGATGACCTCTAAGTTGCAAAATTTTAATCAGCAAAAAGGGCCTTTGGAGCATATTTAGCGGGATGCAAGCCTAAGCTTTGTCGACACATTGGAGAGACATAGGCATTGCAAAATTTGAAGGTGCCATCAAAACCTTGATCAAAAGAAAAAGATTGAATAAAATACAATGTATGAGCTCTGACCTTATGTGTGTCTAAAGTTGTTATAAGCTAAGATGCAAAGAAACCCTACTCAAGTGCACTAGAGTATGATTCACATATGACAGTGACAAGATCCACTTAGGAAGAGTCAAAACACCCTAAATAAATATGGAACACAATGATACCTTGTTGTAGGTTGCTAGTAGAATGAAGCTTGAAGATGAGAACACTAGGAAAAAAGTCATTAGGTTAAGGGAAATGGCCAAATGCATCTCCCAAACCTAGAATCCATCATGCTCTTCTATTGGCATCAACCTTCAATCATGTGACAAAGCTTGATCAAATCTGCAAATGGACTTGAAGACCTGCAATTTCAAATAATGTTGCTCCAAGACTTTGAATTTTTATTGCTTGAATGTCCTTTCTTATGCTCTATTGCTCTCTAGTTTTGAATTGATGAAAAGACTAGGCTTTTATAGGTATTTCTCTAATTTCTCGAATATTAGATCTCGGTAGTTGACAATTACAATTTGAATTTTGAATATTAAAATGCTACCAAGAAGCTATTAAAAGTTGGGTCCTAGCTAAGTAAGTGGACCCATTCACCCATGGGTGAATGGGTCTTAGCCCAAACTTCTAGGAAACACTTGTTTCAAGGAAAATTAATGATATGTTGCATTTGTTCAATGCTTGTTTCAATGTCAAAAATGATAAAAATAGGCCTTGGGTGCATAATAAAAGGAATTAGGGCCTATTTAGAAAGGTTTAAAATGCATAAATGCAAGGTCACTAAAATATGTCCAAACTAAGCATGAAATTGTACTATCACCTACAAGGGAGTACAATTTTCTATGCTACACTTGTAAATTTATGTATTCTCTTATCTTAAATTTTAATACAATTTGGAGAATCTAAAAGGAATTATCAAGATATGTTGATCATATATTACATGTGTTTTTTGGTGAGATCTAGTGATTGCAACTATTTCACAAGCTTACATGCTCACACGCCTACAAAAAAACCTAATCACATCCATTTTCTAGTTCGCTTGCCTCTTGTAGAACTTCAAATAGTATGCATTCAATTGCAAGTTTGATAGCTCTAATGATGTGAAGTTGCAATTTGTGAATGGGCATGGGCTACAAAAAAAATGCACTATAAAATAGACCTCCCAAGTCAAACCCTAGCAAGGTTGTGTGAGGACAAAGGAAACCTATAGAGACTCAAAAAAAATTTAAACTGTTGATTGGATTCCATGAGCTAGAGATGGGGTCATGGATCGGTCATAAAAAAATGACTTCAAATCCATGAATTGGTGAACTTGTCAATTAAACTCAACCTTCAAAAATGTATTACTCCATGAACCAAGGACCATACAATTCATATTGTATGGGGGCTAGGGATAAAAAAATTATAAAAAATTTCTTGTGTCAGTTTTGATAAAATCACAAGATTTTTACTATCTTGGGCCTTTTGAACTCAATGACAAGGTTTGCTTGGCTCTATGAGGAACTCTTGAGTAGGATAGGTGTATGATTCACTCAAATATGGGAATGGTTTTTTTAGCCTGGCTCTAATTATTGTAAGTATGGAGATGTTGTCATTGATGTCAACAAGAAATCTACTGATTGGTGTTGTCATTGATGTCAACTATGTGATGAAGATGTCGAGGATATTGAGAAAATTGTGAAAAACAAGAAAATAGGTTGTTGCAAGTTGTGCATGTATAGTTGAGATCTTAAGGAAGTGTTGTGAGTACATGGATCTATCTTTTGTTGCAAAGTCTAAAGGTGATTTAGAAAGAAGTAATGAGTTGAGATGATGTCTCGAGTACTTGGTTTCCAAGTGCTTTTGAGAAATTTGATAAATAAAGTAAATTGTGTTGTGCAAGTGTTCATAGTGTGCTCTATTATTGTGTTCCATGTTTCTTCTATGTTTATGTTATTCCTATACGAATCTTACAAGTTATTTAAGGTTGTTAGAGGATGCTATATTCAGAATTTGGGTTTTTGAATCATTGTACAGTGCGAGATATTTTCACTAGTGTGTGAACCAGTTGTTTAGCGGTGCTTTTTGTGGCCTGGGAGAAATGTGTTTGCTTCACATTTCTTTATTTTTTGGCTTCAAGTTGTGCGGACTTGGGAAATTTTTTATAATTCTTGTATCTTTCTATATTCAAGCTTGATTTGGTGCAGTAAAGAGTGAGTTTCATTTGTCAGTATGCAAATAAGGGTTACCAGTTGTTTTGAGATGAATTATTTGTATGATGTGAGCTCGGATGAAGTATTTGATGAATCTTAAGTAGTGCATGGATTACTCTAGATCGTGTTCAAGTGAATTATGTTTTCTGAAAGTTTCAGATTGATTTGAGGAAGCGTGTACTTAATGATTATGGTGTTTTGTACAGGTATTGGTTGAGCTTGTGTTTAACACTACATGCGAGCTTATGAAAGCATGTTGAGGCATGTTTGTATTTATTTGCGTCCTAATTAAGTATTTATATAGGTCACCTTTGTTCCTATCCACCACGGGAATGTTTTGGTGCCAACCTATTTTGAATATGTATGCATAATGGCTAGTTGCTGAAATTGGAGAAGGATTTTGAGGTTGAGGTTGATATAAATAAGTATGGTGTTCTTGTGAGTTGATGTATGAAATAAGTAAGAAGCAATATATATGCAAGATTGATGCAAGTAGTGTGTCTTATGCGAATTTGAGCAGAGAAGTGTGAATTTCAATGTTAGGGTTCCTGAAGGTAGTGAGTTGAAGGCATCTGAAGTCATTCATGCAAGACTTTGAAAGTGTGAAATAAATTGTGGTGGATTCCTTGTTGCATTGAGAAGTGTTCTTTATGTAACATTCCTCTTCTATCTTCTTGTATTTCTTTTTGTGGCAGTGAGCCATGGTTGTGAGCCTTTTTGAACAGTGTGTCCTATTCTGGCAGTGAGTCATTTTGTACCAATTTTTCTACTACTTATATTGTGAGCTAATCCTCACTGTGGTTTTTCCCTCATTGGTTTTTCCATGTAAATCTAGTGTTCTCTTATGTATGGTGTTATGATCTCAATTTTTCTTATCTACATTTCATGTTTAATAATTCTAACAGAATAAGGGTTTAGTGAATGCATGTGGATCTAATTATTATAGAGGGTTTTGAAGGTTTAATTTGCTACAACTGATTCACCCCCCCTCTCAGTTGTATTGTTCATTTCAGCATTAATACCATGTTAGGATAGACAAGATTAGAAAGAAAGAACCAAAACAAACTTCCATAAGCTATGAGCACACAAACAATCCTAATTAATATTATCAAAATTTAAGTAAAATATACAAAGAATCCTTACATAAATAGGCAATGTAGAGGAGATAGCGAGGTAGAACACAATGGCTAACAACCCTTCCAAAGGTGCAACACTTGTATAGTCCAAATGACATGGTGAAAAGGATACCAAAAATAAAGGACAAAGAATTCATAGACCAATTCCTTAATATAGGTGAAATCTTATTCCAAAATAGATACAAAAGCAACAACATGTTGAAGCCTAGGGAGAGGTAAGTTGGTTCCTCATTAAATAATTTACAATTGAAGGAAAATTTATAATGGTGCATTCTTATCATTTTCTGCTACTAACTCATTTAAGGCACCATAATATTATAATTTTCTCTTTTTATGTTATGTCTTCAATGGAAGTATGTATCTAATGGTGAGAAACCTCCCTGCCACCAAGGTCTAATTATGTGTCTTTATCAATTCAACCTATATAAAACCCCTATGTACATGATTAATCAGACAAAACTTATTAACAACAATGTGGGTAAAGTTAAGGATACCTAGGAAGCTCACAATAATAATGCTCAAGCATCTAATGCTAATATTTTGATGGAAAAATTCAATAAACATGAAGAAAACCATTTTTAAAAGCTAAACCCATCCCTTGCCAAACCCTAGTAAGGTTTTTATCCAACCTTTGAAATTTGACAAGAGAAAAGGTACACTCTGAGAAGTGAGACTTGTTTAAAACCAAGAAAACTTGGATGTCAAAAAATATTTTGATATTTTAGACTCCTCAAAAGATAATGCCAAAGTGAAGAAATGATAGATAATGAAAATATGGATGAGCAAACTATAAATATTGCTCGCCTACTTTAGGAAAACACAATAAAAGAGGTTACCCTAGAAAAAGACAAGATATAGAGGAAGAGGTGGTTATTATAAAATATATATATATGTAATCAAAAAGAACAATTCCATAATGAGATTTGTAAGAATAGAAACTATTAAAATGATAGGATTATTTAAGAAGAGTACGAAAGAACCTAACAAAGACATGTATTCAAGAGGTGCCCTTAGAGTCTGAGAAAGGTGAAGTTAATGACTCAAAATATTTTGACCCTACCTTCAATCCCTAGAGAAAATAAAAAGTCATGGAGACTCTAATTCTTTAGGAAATAATTATAATTCTACTAAAGAAGAGTTTGAAGAGGAAAGTCCTAAGGAAGGCTCTGTTTCACTTGCCTCAGATCAAATCTTCTCTCTAAGTCTAATCGAGTAGAAGATTTTGAGTAGAAAAAGGAGTCTCAGGAGTACAACGGGCAACATAATGAAGACCTTCACACTCAAAAAGAAATGTGATACACAAACAAAGAAAATATGGTTAGCAATAATAAGGAAAAATGGAAATAAAAATGGATAAGTTAGATAATAGGGTTATGTAACTAGAGGACAATGTGTTAAAGATTCTAAATATGTACAAGGAAATGATGGATTGCTTGACCATCAGCATTGCTATTCTATAGGGAGAAATTGAAAAAGGGAAGAAAATGTTGGAGGAAAAGAAAGAAAAAGGAAAAAGGAAATTGAAAAGAATTAATGCAGCTAATGAGGACAATGAAGAAGTGAAACATGAAGACTAGAATGAAAATCTTAACCTTTTTTCAAATGAATAGAGTGGTTGCATTGTAATTTATGTTATTGCTTTGGGTCAATTCTTGTTTCTTTTGATGTCTATCTACTACCCTAGTGCAACGTCATGTTGTTTTGAGATCTTTTGGAGTTAATTTTTCTATGTTTAATTTGACTTTGCTTTAAAGCCTTGAAACCCTTTTCCCAATTTAATATATCAAAAACATTAAGAATACAAATAAAATGTTCTCTAAAATATTTAAATTTAAAATTTAAAAATTGAACTGACTTTACAAATTGAAGAAATCTTTCTCTATGCTCTATTAGAAAGTTGGTTTTTCATAATAATTTTTAAACTTACACTTAATAATATAAGCATAATTTAGAAGAATAAATTGTTTAAAAAATTCAACCACAATTTTCTAAAAAGCATTACAATACATTTTCATAAATTAGAAATATTATGAATGAATGAATGAGATATTTTAATATCGTCCACGAGACCAAACGGTCTAAGGGACCGAGAACCACAAAGAAAGAAACTACGAAAACTTTTAATTCTTCTTGATGTCGGACCTTTTATTATGGATTTTGACCAAAAAACTAGCAGTCTTGTTGATCCTCTCCTCAACAAATAACTCATGCAGATTGTCAATCTTTAAGTTGTCTACATACTTAGTACAGATATCCTTATAAGTTGTGCACTCCTTGATAAAGTGTCTCCACCGTCCAACTTGCAAATTTTGTCTTCCCATGTTTCTTTAGGAATAGTCCACCTTCCGGTCTCACATCTAAGATGATGAGACCGAGTCCTCAACTAAACAATTAACAACCTTTCTTTTCTTTTAATAGCTGCCTCTAAATAAAAAAATTTCACTGTGTTTTCAAGATAGATTGAACTCTTTTGACATAGTGTACTTTTTTCCACTTATCTTATCTACTTTATCCACATGACACTCATGGATTTTTTGTGACTTCCCATTTATGACTTTGATAAAGATGGGCGGGCGGCAAATATAAACGGCCATAAATCAGGTGTCGGAATATTGGCGTCGTTCCGACACGTCCTGCCTTTTCTTCTTATTTCTGCTCCAAAAGAATTCTCCTTTTCCCAGGATTAATTAAAAAATTATCCGTCAAGGGCAATCCAAGGTCAGAAAGCAGAGCTGACAGAAAACAAAGAAGGGGAATTACGCCAATCAAAGTTGACGTCAACTGCCTGAAACTCCAGAAGAAAACGATTCGTAACAACTTGTGCAGACCTAAGTAGGTATTCCCTTCCCCAGACTCTGAGTTTCCGTCACTGCACTGCACTGCAAAAGACAGTTAATTAAAATACAAACAGTAAACCATTTTCCACCACCTATCCCACCTGCGCCGGTCCCCACTTTTCCTGTCACTTCACCGTATCTCCATTAACTGTTTATTTTCGTACTCTCTCTCTCTACAACCTACTTTCTCTCTCTATCATCTCACACGCGCTCTGCCGTTTGTGCGGGCCCACCACAGGAAAATGACAGCTTGCCAACAGTTGATTCCACGTGTCATCGAAGCATTATCGCCCAAGACACTGTCTTACCAGAAGAGGGGTTGTTGCAGGTGAATAAACGGTGGGGTGGGCCCCGTGCCGCGCTGGCATGCACGACCAGGCCCCAGGGGAATGACGGACGTCAACCTGATTATTTTGCTAGAAATAAAAGGGGAGGTGGTTCATACATATTGTCTCAGCTCTAAAGCTTTTTCCTTTTCCTGTGCAGGTACGATGTAGTAGAGTAAATCAACAAACTGATGGAATCTCTATTTCTGGGCTTTGAGAGGTAACAGTTTCTTGTTTCCTCCCACCTTTCGCCATCATCAGTGGACCACATTATGATTCCATTATCTCATCCGGGTGGCATGCTCATCATACAACTCCTCTTCTTCGGTGACCAAAATTGCAATAAAATAGTCATAAATGTACTCTACTTAAATAATTAGGGTTAGTTTCATTGAACTTATTCTACCTTTTACGTTCAACTTGTATAGGGGATTACACAAGGAAAAGATGTCCACTTATCCTTATAATTTTGGTTTTGGGTGTTTTTTTTGAGAAAGAGTCGTTTAAGTCATGATTAGCATGTTGATTTTTTATGTTGGAGGTAGTCCTCACTATAAATAACTCTCCATGTTATTAAAGTAGAAGGTTCCAAGAAGGTGATGATACTTTGTTGGGTGTTTTTTCGAAAAAGAATCGTTACGTCATAATTGACGTGTTGATTTTTTATGTTGGAGGTAGTCCCCACTATAAATAACTCTCCATGTTATTAAAGTAGAAGGTTCAAAGAAGGTGATGATATTTTGTTGTGTTGATTTTTTATGTTAGAGGTAGTCCCTACTATAAATAGCTTTCTCCATGTTATTAAAGTAGAAGGTTCAAAGAAGGTGATGATACTTTGTTGTGTTGATTTTTTATGTTGGAGGTAGTCCCCACTATGAATAGCTTTGCATGTTAGTGAAGTGGAAGGTTCCAAGAAGGTGATGATAACTTTGTGAGGGAGGTTTGCATAAAAGTCAACTTAGAGACTATTATGTTTAATTATTGAGGGGTAATCTCAATTTTGAGATTAATATTGATAAACTATTTTAAGTTCATGTGTAGGGAATCACATGAAAAAAGGATGTCCATGATAAACTATTTTAAATTCAACTTGTGTAGGGAATCACACAAAAGAAAAATGCCCACCTAACTTTATAATTTTGATCGATTGTTTATTGAAAAAGAGTCGTGTTGTTGTTAATATGTTGATTTTGTTATGTTGGAGGTAGTCCCCACTATAAATAGCCGTACTTTATTATAATGAAAGGCTCCGAGAAAGTGATGACATTTTGTTGGGGACACTTGGACAAAAGTCAACTAAAAAAATTATTATGTTCAATTATTGAGGGACAATCTCAATTTTGAGATTAATATTGATATTTTTTTAAATTCAATGTGTAGAGGATCACACAAGGAAAAGATGTCCACCTACCCATATAATCTTGGTTGAGTGTTTATTGAAAAATAGTTATATGGTGTGGTTAATATGTTGATTTTTTTTTTAATTTTCTTTTATGTTGGAGGTAGGCTCCACTATAAATAGTCGCACTTTATTAAAATAGAAGGCTTCAAGAAGGTGATGATACCGTGTTGGGAAAGTTTGGACAAATGTCAATTATAAAAGATTATTATGTTTAACTATTGAGGGGGATAATCTTAATTTTGAGAATAATATTGATAAACTATTTTTAAAATATTATGTCATCTAACCTCAAGACAAGTTTTTAAATTTATTTTGATGTAATCTTATGACATCTTTATTTGATTCTATATGTTTGAGTTTCACCCCTTCCACATTTTTTTAATTGATTTCACTCATTCCACATTTCATACCACTAGAAAGGATAATTTTTCTTGAAAAAATGATTAACAATTAATTAAATTAATATCAAGTAATTAACAATATTAAACTAGGATTCAAATAAATATATTTTATCTAATCACTTGTTTCTATTGAGAAATTAAATGGTAACGTGAAACTTAATTTATCTAATTCACCCATCATCCACAAGTAAATTCAACTTAATCAAACTCCAAACAGTTATGTCTATAGAGGGCTAATCTATTCTCACATTTTATTAACATATGAAAGTGTACAATGTAGATGGTAGATAGTTTAATTTTTTATGTTTAAGAATTACTCATTTGATCAAGAGAGAAAATGAGTCAAGAGAAATATTTTCACAATATAAGTTGTTCTCAATCTATAGTGAGATAATTTATTTGTCTTAATGTTTAGATCTGTAAGTATATTTCATAAATAACATTAGATTTTCTATATTCATATTAGTTCAAAATATCTCTAGATCAAAATATAATTTTAAAAATCTCTAAATTTTTAAAATGCAAGTATATTTTGTATTAATTATATTTTTCTCATATTTTGAGTTGTCCTTCTTAACCTAGCAAACTCTAAACTTTTTTAACATATACCCTTAGATGCTATCAAAATATAATGGTTGTCCTCTAATAAATAATATAGTTTTTTCCTTGTCTTAATTTTTAGATGCAATTATATTTCATAACTAGCATTAAATTTTCCTTATTCACAATGGTCTGAAAGATCATTGACTAGTTATATCAAAATATTATCCATCATCTTGAGCATACCTACTAATTTTGAGTTGCTCTCTTGTAATAGAGTGTCCTTTGGTAAGTTTTGGCCTTTAACTCTAATATTTCCCAAGAATGACTTTTGTTTTTGTAAATGATCTTGTCAAACCTTAATCTACAAATGCATCAAACTCTAATGTATACAATGCTATTTACAAGATAAGTTTTGGCCTTTAACTCTAATATTTCCCAAGAATGACTTTTGTTTTTGTAAATGATCTTGTCAAACCTTAATCTACAAATGCATCAAACTCTAATGTATACAATTCTATTTACAAGATATCCTAGTGCTAGTGATTCTTCTTTTGAATCACCTAATTCTTTACTGCCTAATTTGTTATTAGCTTGAAATAGAATCTTTTGTATCTCATCCACTGATTCACTAATATTTTTTATATGTTTCTTTTGATTAGAAACCATTCTCTTTATTCTAGTATTATCATTCATAATCATGTCTAATTTCTTACAAGTCGTTATGTTTTCATCATATATGTATGAACTATGATTTATTTTCATGTATCTACTTCTACTAGAAGATGTTTTTTCTCTTACTTGGCAAGGTGTCGGTTTGTATCTTCAATGCTTCTTTGTGTATTCCTTCGATTCCTTTTGAACATTCTCTTTTTCTCTTTTGAACTCTGTTAATTGTTGAAGTTTCCTATTTCCCTACATTTTATGTTCTTTTCTTGTAGCAAAGACTTTGTATGGGTATTTTTTTTCTTCTATTTCAAGTTTATTTTCAACTAGTTTTAACTTTTCTTTCAATAAAGACTAAATGAAGTATTGTTCTTCTTTTGATGTTTCCTCGTAGGAAAATGAATGCCTTTTATTTTTTTATTCTTTGACCATATAGTATGATTCTAATATTTCTAGTAATCCATAATATTGGTCATGATGTTTATGAGCTTTTTAAGAGGGAATGACATCCCACCATTCAACAAATTTTTGGTTTTGGAAAAAAGTGTTAGCAAGAAAGTTGCGATTCTTACCCAAGTTGTAGTGCCTTTCCCATTTGCATCTTGTTAATTTGAGATCGGTGCTTTAGCTTCGGTGTTTCCTCATGATTGATATGGTGATTATTTTTTGGCTCTGATTAGTGTATATGAACAACTGCATGTTTGAGATGAGATTCCTCAACATGTTGGTTGGTGGAATTTTGTGCATTTACATGATTGGTTTATTATTATGCTTCAGTTCAATAAAATGCATTATTTATGCTATGATTAAATGTTTCTAATTATTGTTGTTTAGAAGGAATTATTTATTTAAGTATTTATATGATAAATGTACAGATGTCATTTTATGCTTATGTTATTGGGCCTCGTTGGGGTGATTATGATGTGCTTTGGTTATTGTATGGGAGCAAATTTGCACCCCTAACGCAAATTCCCCTTTTACCCTCCTCCACTTTAGAAAACCAAATTCAGAGGCTTAATTCCACATAAGCCCACTATTTGCATTCCACTTGGCGCCTGTTTTGAGCGTCAATAGATGTGTTTTTGTCAGGGACACTCACGTGGCGCACAGATGTCTACATGATGCGCTTACGTCCCTGGAAGATTCATGCAGCTAGAGTCTGCAAAGGAGTTACACTTCCTATTAGAAGTCGAACAGTAACTCCTCCCTTCGGCTGGCCAACCCGAATATGGTCGTTTCTTCATCTCTCTTCTTCATATTGACTATTCCTTCATCCATTTTCATCTCTTCACCATCTTGAGACAACTCCATCCACAAGCTCTTAGAATTTTTCAAGCATTGAAGCACCATTTTGCACTCCATAGCAGCAATTTCATCACTCCATCACTTCAATAGGGCAAGCGTAGGACAACACCATTGCAGCAGAGGCTTGAGTTCCTCTCATTTTCTCCCCCACTAGCCTTGAGCGCTTTGGGCGGAGGTGGTAAGCTCCTCACTCATCTTCTCTATTACTTGGTTGAGTTAGCACATTATTGTTTTGTAGTTTCTTTGTGTACTTTGCTTGTATTTCCTTCTTTATCATTTTATTTCCATATTGTGGAAAACTTGGTTGTTCATGGAGGTGGAAACACCAAAATGAGGGTCTGACTAAGGCAGACCCCTAAACAACCCCCCAAAATTTTCCCTCTTTTCTATGTGTAGGTGGAAATATTTTGGAGCGAGCTGGCGAACAAGTTGTTGCATGAGATCGTCTTCGTCACCCTTGCGGTAATATACTTGTTTTATCATGTTCGTGTATATGTTTCATATTTCATAGTGTTATTTTTCTCCCTTAGAAACTAGCAACTAGGTTGTTAGTCTATTTTTTAATGGTCAAACCTTGTCTTCTTGGTTCTCTGGTCGTACAGACGTTAGCATACCTGAGAGACACCAGCGCGTCATGCTGTCATCCCAGAACCATGCTTTTGTCCTCTAACAGAGGGCTATCCAAGACACAAAGTTGAGCCTAAAAATCAATTCACCTAGTCTCCTTTCAAGTCTCGGGTTTGCAGAGTGATCGAAGGACCTTATAGTCCTCATCATTCTCATCCTGCCTATCCTAAAATTTCTCATAAACTATGGTAAGTTAGGGCAGCCTACTTCTCTCGACCCTCTGTGACCTGGGGCCTTGTAGTGGTTGGTCCCACTCTCTTACAACTATATATACATTGAGAAAGTACCCTTGATGTGTGTTGAATGATTATAGGTACAGGATTATTTGTCCACCTGGCTACATGTCTGAGTTATTCCCCAACAGTGGTTAATTCAGAGATGTCACATCGGGCCCCTTCATATCTATTCCCTAGTTGTACTCGAATCGAGTATGGTATGTGTCATATTTGACCTTATGTGAACTCAGATCCAATTTAGTTATTCCAAAATCCCTATGTTGTGAATGACTAGTGAATGTCTAATTTAATTTATAGTTTAAATTATATGTTTTCACGCAATTGAAATATTAAGAATTTAAATTATTATGATATTTATTATTAAAAATATTATTTGTGCTTTGGGAAAGAGGAAAATATAATGAAAGAAGAAATGAAATTATTCTTTGGGTTGGGAATTGCGAGTTGTGTGTGATTTGATTATCGTGATTAAATTATGGATTTCGTAAATTTAAATGAAAATAAGATTATATAGATTTAATGGATAAATTGTATGTTAAATGATGTTTTTCAAATGGATTTAAATTATCAAATTGGTTTTTGGTTTTGAATTCCAAAATAGAAATATGAGTTCTTAATTAATTTTTAATTGAGTTGTGAAATGGTAAATAGGGGAAAAGGCATTCTATTTCATTTTTATGTTGTGAAATTAAGAAAAATAATGGGAGAGAAAAACCTTGTTTGAGCAATTCAAAAAGATGTTCATTGAGAGTGTAATTCTTATTAGAATTTGATGAGGTCGGATTCGTTGGGATAAGAATCAAGAAGGGATTTTTTTTCTTGATGTTGTGACTCCTCATTTGGCGTGCTTGGTAAATTTTGCATTTTAAATTTCGAAGGGCATTGAGGTATTTTCCTTGTTTTTAATTTGTTTGATCATTTTTCTTTAATTTTGTTTGTAGGAGAATGATTAGGGGAGAGTAGAATCCTCTCGTCTCCTTTTATTTTGTATTTTAATTTGTGTAACATAGAGTTTTGTTTAAAATTTGATATTTTTCAAAATATGGGGTTACCATGCCCAATTTTTTGAGAAATGTGTGAAATGTGGATTTTATGTGAAAATTTTGTTAATGGGTGTTGTTACCGAAATTTCTACCTTTAGCTCATTTTGGTAGAGCTGGAATTATTTTATATATCTAAGGTGAAAGGTACATTCATTTTATGTTGATAGTTCATTTGCTAATGAAGGATTTCAAATAAGATTCGATTTATTATGCAAAATTCGCAACACAGAAGATTCATCAAAATGACATAGTACTGTTGTATTTTATTCATTTTGAAATGAAGGAACATACAAGATTGCATAAACATTGTTGTTTCATGCTTTGAAGATAAAAGAGTGTTTAAAAGTCTCACACAAGCCGTGGGAATGACTGAATCATATGGATAAAACACAAGAGCTAATCTATTCAACTGAAGATAAGAATAGGAAAGCATATAACAAAACATTATATCCTTCATTTCCCATTCAATTTTGTGTTGATGTTCTATCTTCATCTCTGTCATCAACTTCCCTCCTATCTTTAGTCCTTCATTCCCTAGGTTCAAGTGTACCTGCAAGATGTTAAAGAGATTTGTTAGAAATCGAGACATAAAGTTTCATCATATGTTATCAATTGTTGAATAACTTAAACCTATGAGCTATCAATCTAATTCAGCTATATCAGATTAAAGAAAAAGAATCAAGATTAGATCATCAAGTGAAATATGAAATCATCATCAGAAGGAACATTGGATGTTACTATTTTATCTAACTTGTTTTCTCATTGTGCAAGTATAGGTTTATCATTTTATGATTCATCTCCTTAAACATTTCAGCATGTGGAGAGAAATATGGCTCCCACAAGGGTTGAGCCCATCATGCTTAAATGCATAGGAATTCATTTGTATTTTTTACAAAACAAATCAAAAGAGCATCATTTTTCATCAAGGAAATCATGCTAGCATACATGTTTTATGCTGACACTATTTTTACATCATGCTTTTATATCATTTATTTTGTTTTCTCATCATGTTTTTCCTACTGTTTGCTTCATATGAGCTGCAATAATGAAGAGGAAAACCCACAATGAAAGTGCCTTACAATATCAATATTAAACATTGTTAAGAATGGAAAAAATGATAGAGGTCACTGTCAGGTTCAAGACCAAAAGCATTGCCATCCATGTTTTGTTAGGACAATAAAAAGTGTAGTCTTGCTATATAGCAGTCCATATTAAAGCCTAAGGTTCACATCCAATATATATACAATAATGAAATGGCATAAAAGGTGTAGCAGTCTCAAATCATAAAGGATCTTACTTACATAGGAGACACCAAGAAGAGAATGCAGTTTGATCAAAACAATAAGCACATAGCCCTCATATATAATTCATAGAAGCAAGGTTGGCACAATAGATTACATGAAGAATTGCTCTCAATAAAGATACTCTCACCTCAATATCATGATAGAATGAGTTGTAAGGAATAAAAGGGGGCTTAATACATGAGTCACAATCTTTGATGAAAGTAGTCTTCTAAAGGAATAAGGCATTATTCAATCTATAGCATTCAAAGACCAAGTCTATAAAATAAAAATCAAGAAGGATCTCATATAACAGTAGTCCATCACAACAAAAAACCTTGGAAAGCATGGAAATATTTGTCATTACAATCGTTTAGGGACAACAATTGTTAGGACAATCATTAATGCATTCCAAAATTAGTTTACTAAGCCACCATGCATAATGTGGACCTACAAAGAAGCATTCCAAAGAGGGCCATGAAGTGAGCCACATTTAGAATAAAAGGAACCAAGATTCAAGTGATACACAAAAGGACAGTTCATAGGAAAGCAGTGTTTCAATAATAAATTATGAGCAACATTGACATAAGCCATGACCTATCATAGAAGTGGAAGCACAGAGTAGGCACACAAATTGCATATACAAAGTGTCTCAAGGATGCCATCTCGTGGAATGGTATGAAAGATAAAAACCAAAATGCTAGAGGGTTTAAATTTTGCATGCTTTTTAACAACAGGAGATCACAAAGGTTCGTGGGTTTTGAATACTTGCACAAGAGATAAACAAGAAAATAAAGCCATGACCTAGAAGTTTTTTCTTGTTTCATGAGAGATATACAGGGTTTCTACAAAAGATGAAATACCCAGATGCACAAGTCTCTTTCCTGTAGGGAAACCAAAATACCCAAGATTTCATGAGGTCGTGGCTTGTAATGAGAAGTCTTTCTTTCATTATTTTGAAGAGATAAATGAGCAATATATTATCCTCTTTGCTTACAATCAGAAATGAAGAGTTCCTAAAGAATATAGTGAAATAAAAACACCCAGAATGGCCTTCATGAAGCTCATCCTGTAAATAAATGTAATACCCAGATGGAGAAAAGTAAAGCCACGACCAGAGACAATCTTTTTTCTCACAAAAGACTAAACCCACATGGGGTTTTTCTGTAAAATCTCAAAAATAGGGTAATAGATAAACCTCTAGCTCATTCAAGTATGGGGAGCAACTTAGAAATGACATAGTAGCCGCGGCCATAGAGTTGAAAGGGTTTCAAAAATGTACAACATGGAGGAATCAAGAAAGGTTTTTTTTAACATGTTGTTCACTGTGAGGCTCTAACCGAGCATATTCTATAGAAATAGGAAAAGAAATGGAGCAAGATTTGAACAAATAAAAGCTTGCCTTCTTTGTTTCTGAAGAAAAATACATTCAAACCCAAGGGTCTTCCAACAGATAAAATCTCGAGCCAGGTTCATTCATGGTGGCATTGAATACAAAGAGCATCAATAGACAAAAATACGTCAAAAATGTGCATGGTCACGACCTGAAAGCCACAAATGGCTTTGAAATGGAGAGAAAAACCAGATTTATTGTCTGTGAGTAGCTTACCTTGCATTTTTTCTATAGAAATCTTCAGAAAATCAACTAGAACAAAGCATGAAATGGTGAAGAAAGCTCCAAACCCTACCTGGTGGTGGTGGCCAAGCAATTTGTTTCTCCAAGGATACAAAGTGAAAATGAGAAATGAGATTAGGGTTTGATGCTCTTAACTCAAGCCCTAATCCATTGAGTGGGATTTTTTACTATCTTTTAAATCATTTCATTCTAATTTTTCCATGGTCTTGTCTTATTAAGTCAATAGGCCTAATCATTTGAAGGGGAGCTCGTGATTTTTTGTCAAGTTCAAATTATTACTTTGAATTGAAGTAAATAATACTTGACTTAGTTTGCATGGAGTAAATCAAAGAGAAAATGGAGTATGTCTCAAATGAAGTTTTCCACTTATCTTCATCGCATGACATTAGACAAATAAAAATAATTATAATTAAATATTAAAGGTATTTTTATCTTAATATTTAACATATAAATGTGAAGGAAAAAAGAACAAATACATATTAAATATTAAGATAATCACATCGATTATCTTTAATATTTGATCATACAGTTACCTTCACTTCAAAATCATGCAAAAAGTCAAGACGGGAGTGGAACTCGAGATTGAATGGTGGTAAAGTAAACTAATCATGCGAGGAGGTCACTTGAAGATTATTTTCATGCATTTGGAGTCCAACTAGAGACTTTATCTTGATTGCATGGAGTTTTTTGAGACATTTTTGTAGTTTCACATCAGTTTTGGAGCTGTTTTGATCATGCACATTGCAGGATGGAGTTTGCAACATCCTGAGTCCAGTTTGCTTGAGTTTCAGACCCTCTTTTTGAGGCTTTTCTTCTTTTCTCATGAGAGGATAGTTCTAGGATATTATTCACTGCCAGTTTGCTTACAGTGCCACCTCTTGGCTCAATGGGATTATCATACATTGTATATATTGAGAAAAGACTCTTTTTTTTCTCAATTCTTGATTATTTTCCCTTTGCATTCTGTAAAGAGAGATCTTGTAACTCAATTTTTTACATAGTTATTATTATGCAGTAGCTTTTATAGGTTACTTGAGGTTGTTTCTAGCAGAGATTCCTTCATTTTTTCTTATTGGAATCAAGTGTTACCTTCTCACATTCAGGTGTTTTGCTTCTGATAATGATTTAGATGTGAATTTAATGTGTTTTAAATCAAAAACATTTAAGTTTAGATCTCATTAATGGATGCATGTACATAGAAGCAGATTTAATCATAGATCATAGATCATGCTACAACTTTGTCTTTCCCTTTAGGTTGTGGAAATATTATTTTCCTTCATAAAGGATTGATTTGCAGGCCGTTTTGTGAAACACTTATGTGATTAAGTTGTTCAGTTTGAGTTGTGAAAATAGATTATAGGAGATATAGTTGTGAATCTAATTGCATGCTTTATCATCATTTAGGTGCATCATTGTAGTTTAAATTTTATTTTATGCATTCAATTCAAGCCTTTCTTCCCTTTTCCATAAAAATTACAGTCAATCATTAGAAAATCATAAAAGAAATTGGCTTATAATCCAGAGGTCTACTTTCAACATAGGGTACCCACAACCTGAAAGTATTCCCATGTTATGTAGGATTTTGAGGCATTTTTTCTTTCGCACACGGGTGCAATCCTATTGACAACAAGTGTATCTAGAGAAAAAGGGTATCTTTAGATTTTTGAAATTTGAAAAATGGTTTTTGAAGGAAATTTTAATGGTGAATTTGGGAAAAACCTAGTTTTTACCTTGTAAAAATATTGATAAAATTTGAATGTTTTGTATGAAAATGGATGTTTTTGAAAAGATGGAACTTCATGATTTATTGTAATTATGCTTGAGGAAATATATTAAAAAATTTTAAGAAATTTCTATTTTTGCATTGGTTTTCATGTCACACTCGTTGGTGAGTGTGAAGAGCCTAGGAATAAGGTACTAGAGAGGGTTATGGGAATGGATCCCAATGTGTCCCTAGCCCAAAGTGGCAAGTAGTTTGATCATGGGTGGGGAGTCATTTAATCAAGTGATAATTAATGAAACATGGGTAATTAATTAACCAAGATAATGGATGCCCCTCTCATGCCTTGACTGCTAGTACACACTAAGGATGTTTGGGAATACATGCCAACTCAGGGAGCTTGGGTATTTTAAGATGAAGTATCCTCATCTATATGAAAGGATTACTATATTACATGGGTGTCATACCTTTGATCATCATGATGACACTCCCTAACTAGCTCTCTAACATCTTACCCTAGTGTCTTGTGTCTATGTGATCCGTCATTGGTGAGTTGGCCCAATGACAATCCTTCTAATCTTGAAGACCCTTCCCTGTCCTACAATGTGGAAAATACTTTGTACTATTAATTTTCTCTTACACCACGTCTTCACTTCCATCAATTGTATGATGTACTTTCTTTCTTCTAATGTGATTCAGACTCTCAACCATGGTCAAACGGTATAGACTCTCGACCATGGTCATACAATGTAGACTCTCCAGCTTGGCCATACGATATCGATGCAGATGTTACCTTCCTTGGTCATTGTACATCATACGATTCTCACACTATTTCATATGAATTGTCATACGTCCATCCTTTCTAATATTCATATGATGTTGCTTGTGTTGTGTCATATTGCCTCCTCATGTTGTATGACAAACCTTGCCTTTTGTCATGTGATTTCTCTCTTCATGGCATATGATCTCTTGCTTGCATTGTATACTCACTCATCATCATACAATTATGACATGTGTTTTAACTTCTACTATCATTCGTATTGTATCCCATTTGTTTCTTCTCCATACTATCTAGCTTGCTAGGGATCGTACGGGATGTAGCTATACCTTATTGCAACCTTTATTATTTCATATGTTGCTTCCACCTTTGGTTAATTGTACCTTCCTCCATGTCGCCTATCAAATGAGGGTTCTTCTTTGTATTGTGTAGTCCTCTCCCCATCATATGATGTTCCCTGTTTTACTATGTCATATATAATTTGACTTGATGTGGTTGTACCATGTGCTCATCCCTCTACCTTTGCTCCTCTGTATAATGTGTAAGAGTAGTAGTCGTATGGTTTTGTTGGGCAGTAATTTATATTTTTTCCATTTTTAATGTCTTTAATTTCACTCTAATTTTTCTCCTTCTCAGTATTTTAATAATTTTCATTGGAATCATTTTAATATTTTCTCCTTCAATTTCCAAATAATATTTTTTCCTCTTCATTTCCACTGTTTCCTTATTTTATAATTTTATTTTTCTATATTTTTTTGTGAATTTGATTTGAATTAACCCATATTTGTACACTCCACGTTAAATATTTTTCTCTTAGTACTCTGAGTTGTACCATTTGTTATTTTGTATTCTTCTACAAAATTGGATACCTCCACTGCAACTGTCATCTTTTTCCAACCATGGGTTGCATCCTGCATACACAAAATATGCAAATTTTCAATATCATTTTTCATCAATTGCTCTTCACTAAGATTCATAGCTTCAATAAAATTGCAATTCAATGAAAATACCTCATAGTCCTCCATTTTCCAATGAAATAGGCTACGAAGAGAATTTATTTCATTGTCCAAACATGACTATAACTCCAAAATTCCTTCATTTTTTGGTTTCATTAGACCTTGAGTCTCCATCCATTCTTCTCCAGAGTTTGAATCTAACGAATCTGAGGAGGCTACTTCCTCACTAAATGCTTGGTTTTTAAAATCAATTATATACTTCCGACCCTTACTCTCAATGTAGATTATATTATTTTTCTCTTTGTGATCGACTTTGGCTGCCACCAGCCAACCCCAACCTAAACAATGCATCATGTGCTTTCTTCCTTAATGAAATGATCACAAATTTCAATGTAAAAATGTTTGAATTCCAATAATTACCTTTTGTCCCATTAAAACTCCAAGTACCTTAATACCTTATTGATCTACACCCATCAGTTGACATGTTGGCGGCCAAATGGTTCACTTTCTAAGACTTCTCCAAGACTCTTCTAGAAGTACATTCACACTCAACCTGTCATCAATAATTGTATTGGTGAGATTCCTTCCAAGGATCTCCATATTTACCACCATTGGTTTCTTTATCGTGTTAACTATGAGTAACATTGGATCAATCACTTGGTCTCTTGATAGCGAAGGTTTGGTTATTAGTTCTTCATTCTCACCAAGTTCCAATTAGGTCGTAGAATGCACCATCTCATTCTCCCCTGATACAATAGCATTTCAAAGTTCAAGAATACTTTGTATGTAAATCCACTACTTTAAATAGTATAGTAGCTTGGATTACTTATCCTACAATATTTTTCTTAGATTTTAATTGGTTTGTTACTGTACTTGCATTTTCATTTGAGTGGCATCATTCATTTTCCATAACATTCTCTACTTTGGCCCTTGTTTCACAAAGCCTTTTTTTTTGTACGTAGGTTTGGATAAAAATCCTTCTTTGCTTGAGCACGAGTAATGACCAATAGCTCATTATGCCTTATGTCAATCGTATTGATACTATCCTTTTTCTTTTCACATCTAGTGTCTTCATGGTTTTAAATTCTACACCATTTGCACAATAATTTTACTTTATCTTGCATATTTGAAAATATCTCACAAAGTGTCCCCATTCGCTACATTCTCAGCATTATATGATAGGGAATCCTTTGGGGTCATATTTTATTTGGCTACATCCTCCTCTTTGATTTCAATAACCACCTGGAGATGCATTATGTGGCATCGATGGACTGGACTCATCTCCTTGCATAAAGATTACTTGTGTACTCTTGGTCTTCAAATTGTATGGGTACTCCTTTATTGAATGGCCCATAACTTGGGAAATCTCACAAAACATCTTTTTAGGATAATTACCTTTTGTGTACCCCTCAATTTTACAATCATTAAACCACAATTCATTAGTTTCTTTGTTGGTTTCCTTCTCTACCTTCAATTATTTCATCATCCAGATCATGTCCCTATAGAGTGCTTGTATTGTTCCTGATTTATCTTCACTATTGTCATCCAAACTTCCATCTTCCTTTGTTTTTCTTTTACTGCACGAGGACATTTTATCGTCACTTTCTATGTCCATTGCCCAATTTTAGGCTTTAATATACAATGACGAAGGCACTAATTTAATTTTCTTCCTTAGTAAAGCTTCAGTTAACCATCTTTTCTTTAGTCCATTAACTAGCTATATTTCTAATTTCACCTGTAACTCCTTAAGCCTATGATTATAGGCTCATATTTTTTCATGTTTCTCTACTTTAGGTTATATATCTTCACTATGATTTCATTGTCATCTCTCAAAAATTTGAATTCTTTTAGAAATACTATTTTAATAAATCCCATGTGGATTTGTGTGCTATGTCTAATTTTGTATACCAATCAATCGATATGCCTCTAAGAGTCGTTGGAAATACTCTCAGCCAATATGCTTTGACATATTGACTATTTTCTACCTAGATTATCTTGCAAGTTTTACAATATTGTACAGGGTCCTCCAACCCATTTTTGATGAACTTCAATATTTTTTTTGTTCCATATTCGAACTAGTTGGAGGAGTCACCATCTTACCTCTTTGATGTACCTTCTATGACAATAACCTGTTTGGAGATTTTTGATTCATATATTTCATTACGTTCCCTACACTCTCAAACATATCACAATCCTCTACTCATAACTCTTCAGCGTTTGACACCCTCAGGTTCCTTCACGGTCCTTCCAGTGCTCCCTTTGTCCTTTTCCTAGAGTTTTCAGATCCAATATTCTAATGTATGATTCTTTTGTTAATGTTCAATGTTCAATCTTGTGTATGGTCTCTATTAGACTGTTGGTAGGTTCTCCCTTACCTTCCCCTTTTTCCAACCTTAATGGTACACATAATTCTTTGTCAATAAGGTTGATATTTTCTTCCTCACATTCACCTTCCCTTTCGCCCAACTATAAACCTTCTTCGTCTATCAATGATGGTCTAAATGATTCTCTAATAGTGTTCCCTTCTTCACTTTCCTCTTCATCTGACGTTGATGGTACAAACAATTCTCTATTTTGGTCTATGATATTAGTGTATGTTTCATCATGAAGTGGTAGATGTTGGGCTATCTCTACCCACTCTCTCTAACGTGGCTTTTTCTTATGCTTTGGATTCTACTCTCGATTGTACTTAGGCTTCCCCTCAAAAACCCTTTTCCTTCTTCAATTTCACCCCTCATTTGTCTCCATTCTCTTTTTTCAATGATCCTTAAAGGTCACCTAATCTCTTGATATTGACCACGTTGTGGTCTCTTCTCTTGACCCGATTTATGTAAGGCAACGATGCCAAATGCTTGTTGTTCTATCTGATAAATTAAATACATGGATTAATAATAGATATGACAATGGATTCATAAATTATATCTTTATTTTCTCATGAAATTATTACAGAAGAAGACTAGAGATGGTCAAACAAAGATTAAAGTCGATCCAACTAGATCAATACTGAAATAAAGAAAAATAGGGTAGGGTTCAAACACATAGGGTTTTATACTAAATTTGGAATATTTCACCAAACTTACTATAAATAGAAAGGGGGAAATGGGGTGAATGAACCTACCTATTTTTCTATTTCATTTAGGAAATGAGATCCCTCAAGTTAAAATCCACTTTCAACCCTTAGGTGAGTGAATTCTTTGAGGAATCTTGCAATTTCCTTTATGTGTGAATGGGCTAAACAATACTTTTGGGAGACACACTAAAAATAGTAAACCAACTCAAAACTAAAATGTAATACCAAATCTGAGTAGATTAAACATAGATCTAATAGAATAAATTTATTTCATGCAAATCAGATGAGTGGACACTTAAAATTGATCTTAAAAACAATCGCAAAGTGTCTTGACATAAATGACCGGACATGGGTTTTGGGAGAAAGATTAAAAATACCAAATGCACTCATTCAAGACATGTAAAAAGTGGGTTTTGTAGATGAAACATAATACTATCAAAAACAATAAAGCTTCAGGCAAATATGAGAACGTAAAAAGTTGTGTAGCTCTCAGAAAACACTATTTTCAGAAGCTGTCTAAGGACTCATTTTCCCTATGGCGAATGGGTCCTTTGTAAGGATTTTCAAAATTAGTTTTTGGGTCCTCTGGTCCTATTTCTACACTCCCGAATTCCTTATTTTCACAGTATGAAAGTCGAAAATAAATCCAAGATTTGAGTTTCCGTGAGATGACAACAATGGTGACAACAAATGCAACTTTGCAATTTTGCATCTTTGAGATCTTCAACTTTTCTTCAACCTACAAATCTGCAACACAAAAAGAGAGGGGGTGGGGGGGGAGGGGGTGGGAATTTGGTGAATGGGGGTTTCCCTTGGTCAAACCTCATTTTGGTAATCAAACCTTGAAATGAAATGAAATAGCATGAAAGGAATGATGAATGAACAACTCAATGTCACAACTCACCAAACCCTTGAATGAACCTTGGAATGTAAATGTACAACTTGCATGAAATGGCTTCAATGTATGTGGATCTTGAACCTTGAATATTGACTTGAAATAATGTTTTGAGTGCTTGAATGGATCATGAAACCTACATCATATTAGCTCCAAAAAAATGCATGATGCAAGAAGACTTTGATGTGACAATTGGATCTTGATTGTTGCAATAAATATGCTCTTGAATGCATTGAATTTCTCTTGAAATGCTCTTTAAAGTGCTCTCTTAGATCTTGAAAATTTCTAGGTGAAACATAGTGAAATGACCTTATATTTATAGATATGTAACCTTAATTTCTCAAAATTCAAATATCACAAGCCGACATCCAAATATAGATTTGAATATGTTAAAATAACACCAAAAATATAATTTAAATTTAGGTCCTAGGTCTAAGCAAGAACCCATTCCCCATTCGTCCATGGGCGAATGGGTCCTAGGTCCCTAACCCTAGGACACACATTTCTCAATGAGAAGTGTTATGTTAAGGCATTAATGAATTTCAGGTTTCCTCTTTGGAAAATATGATTAAATAGGCTTGGATTTGAATTAAATGGGCCAATTAAGGAAAATTAATCTCAATTAGTTAAATGATCCCTAGATAAGTGTGAAAGTGTAAAGAGGTACACTTTACAACACCAAAATAAGGCATAATTAAGTCCATTTTAATATTAATTTCAAATTAAGTGTGAAAATGTAAAGGGATGCATTTTATACACTACATTTAGCCCCCACTTTAGTGAGAGGATGAGCACAAGCTCAAACTCACACTAAAGTAGACATTAAAAATATATGTATGCAACAACGACAAGATTACTCGATCATACAACATCAAAGACTCAAAGGAAAGGTAAAAACAAAAAAGGAAGATCAAGCCTTGACTATTTTCCCAACTCAGTGTGGATCAAGCCTCAATTGTTTGTCCAAAATAAAAAGGGTGGACCAAGCCTTAACTATCCAACATGATGTGGAACACGTCTCGGTTGTTTGTCCAAAACGTTCACAAGTGAAACTCGATGTCCACTATGAAAACAACAATGTGTGCTCACTTTGGGCTAATGGAACCTCAAGTTGTCCACTAGGTGAGTCCCGAGAAAGTGCCTTAGTGAGAAAGTCATGCTAGGTCTACAAGATCTCACTGTACTAAACATACCAAAGCTATCCCTCTAATAACTTCGATAGGGTGCCACAAAATTTAAAAAAAAATTGAACTTCACAAGGTTAACAAGTTGTATTATGCTAAACACATGAACAAAATATAAATAAAGGTTTGTTCAAAGGGATCTTGCTTAGTTCATGTAAGGTCTCTTCTTAGGGAACATCATGCCTAATATCTCCAAGAGAGGAAAAGTCAAGGATAAAATAAATATCACACTCTCTAAGGACATCAAACCCAATGACACCACCAAGAAAAAGATGCATCACAAGAAGAAATAAAATCATGCAATGAAACATAAGGAATGCCAAAAATCTTAAGAATAATAATGCCAATGTATGCCCCCACTTTAAATAAATTTCTAGCACCATTTTTGTGAGAAATTTACTTTAAAGTAGTCAATAATCAATGTTAAACAATAAAGAAAATATGAGAGCTTATTCGGAAAGCCCTATGCCAAGTCATATGTTCCCAAATGAAGTTGCATCATGAAAAAGAGAGGAAGGGGTTGCCCCCAAAATTAAATCCCAAAACACATAAGGTATCCACAGATTCAGGGTCAATATATCTTTGCTACAATATGATTATAGAACTCGAAAACGTCATCATTCCCCAAATACTTGCAGAACAAGAAGAATGACACATAGAGAGAAAAAACAAAGAAAAAAAAATTGGGTCAACATGGAAGAGACCTAAATGTCTTGACGCCTTGCATCATCCCCAAAAGGAAAACATAAGACAAATGAAAAGATAAATGTTTATGACATATAGAAGAATGTAGATACAAATAGAGGAACGCACATGAAGAGAGAGATATATCAAATAGAGTAGTACGGGGAGATCATATTACGCACATGCAATCACACAAAGAACATGAAAATTAAAGCAAAACAAAAGACTAATAAGGCACATGTGAGTCAACCTATAGCAGTTCATTTGTATTTGAATCTTGATTAGTATATGCAAAAGGTGGATAACTAGCCAAAAGGACAACATCAAGTGCCAAACTAGGACAAGGCTAAAAAACCCCTTGCCCACCAAGGGAAAAAGCCGAGCCAAAAATGGATAATGATATGTTGCTCCTTGAAAAAATAAAATACGATTTCATTAAGCCAAATTTATATCCTCATGCATGGTAGTGAATATGCTATGATACTAAAACTACCACATGACAAGGAGCAGCAACTAATTTTATTGATTATAATGAGGATGCAATGTGTTAATTTGATTCATATCTAATGTGATATTCCCACATGTAGTATCTATTAGTTTAGGATGCACCAAACCTAAATTTGTCTTAGAAGAATCTTTTGTAAGAGTGTTGATGTTAAGTGGAGGATATTTTTATGCTTTTGTTTCTTTCGAAGGACAATAACCAAGACCACTAGTGGTTTCTTGTGTGTTAGGATCTATAGGGACAAAATACCTTTTTCTCTAGCAACACATCCTTTTCCACTATAACCAAGTTGTTTCATAAGTTCATAACCTCTTCCATACATCTTTTTCATTTCTTTTGGATTCAGTGGTTTCTCGTGATCACACTCTTCATATGGGGATGTGTAAATTTTGTTTTCTTCTTTGCTAAAGGTTGTGGACTCATGTGTAAGAGGTGTCTTAGGAGATGAATTAGGAGGTCTAAGAATTAAAGGACTTGTAGGAGGACTCAAGGGATATCTAATGTTGATAACCTCAAAAGATTTATCCTCGTTTTCATGATCTCTTAGTGAAGGGGAGTCTAATGTCACTTCATCATCTTCATCTCAGGAAGCCACATCACTATTGCTTGAAATACATGTGTCAATGTTGTCATTTTCTTGCACCATGATATCTTCCCTAGGAGAGTGTTTAGGAGAGAAACAAACTAGATTTTCATGAAATTCAATGGTTGGTTCTTCTAAAATAACATCACAAGTAGGGGATTCATCAATGGTTGGATTTTCTTGTTTATCAATGATGGAATTCTCTTGTATCAAATCATTCTCACAAATAGGAGAAATAGGCAAAGTGGTATTAGGGGATGTGTCAATGGTTTCATCCTTGTATCCAACAATTTCTTCCCAAGTAGGAGAGGTAGGGGAAGAGAAACAAATAGGATTCTCATAACTCTCATTGATTGAATCTTCTAACACCAAAATATCTTCTTCAAAAATAGTAGAGATATTGGGAGAAAACCAAACTTGATTGTCATGATTGTCCACTATTGTATTCTCATAAGTGGGAGAGATGAAATTTTTATTGCAATGCTTAGAAAGGTAAGATACTAATTTTTTGTGCCCAAAAATGAAAAGTATTGTTATCCATCTTATGCAATGCTTCAAGAATATAAACATTATGTACCCAAAAATGAAAATTACTTTCATCCAATTTATACAAAGCTTCGGGAATATAAACAATGTATACTCAAAAATGAAAAGTAATTTTATCCAACTTATGCAAAGCTTCACGAATGTAAACATTGTGTATCCAAAAGTGAAAAGTACTTTTATCTATATTATGTAAAGCTTCAAGAATGTAAAAAAAATTAGATCTGATGACTTTTTCTACTAAAATTATTTTGGAATGATTCAAAAATGATTACACTAAATGGAGGTTTAGACCTAAATGCATAAAACAAAAATTCCTGAAACTTTCTAGACTGATACTATAGGTTATCAACAGGCCTAGGAAGTGCAAAAAACTATAAAAAAGCTCTGAAAAGTTGGTTTTTGTAGGCCCTAAAGGACTTATTTTCCCAGGGGCAAATCGGTCCTTGTACAAGGGTTTTTAAAAATAAAAAATACAATTTTTCAGTGATTATATGTGTTCTCTATTCTAAGTCTCTGACTGTAACTTCTGTGACAGAATTTTCCAGAATTTAATGACCTAATGCAAGTAGAATTAATGACAAATGATGAACTATATGACACTTTTTGAAATGCAATTCTAACTCAATTTTTTAATGTCAATGATTAAACATACACTAATATGTGAGTACTATGCAAAATTAATCTAACATTATGCAAAAAAATTTGAATTTTCAGATTTAAAATGAATGCAAAATGCAAGTTTACACCTAAAATGCAAGGCAAATTAATGCCAAACTTAGAAACCCTAAATGAAATGAATTAATGCAAATCTTATATATAGGGTTTGAATGCACTCTAAATCAAAAATTAGAATGTTCAAATACTCAGGTTCACCAAAATGAAATGAAGAAAAATAGGGTAGGGTTCAAACACATAGGGTTTTATACTTAATTTGGAATGTTTCACCAAACTTACTATAAATAGAAAGGGGGAAATAGGGTGAGTGAACCTAGCTATTCTTCTATTTCATTCAGGAAATTAGATCCCTCAAGTTAAAATCCACTTTCAACCTTTAGGTGAGTGAATTCTTTGAGGAATCTTGAAATTTTCTTTGTGTGTGAATGGGCTAAACACTTTTGGGAGACACACTAAAAATAGTAAACCAACTCAAAACTAAAATTTAATACCATATCTGAGTAGATTAAACATAGAGCTAATAGCAACAATTTATTTCATGCAAATCGAATGAGTGGAGGACACTTAAAACTAATATCAAAATAGTCACAAAGTGTCTTGTTCTGGCGCAAAGCGGCTTGGTAGAAATGACTGAACAGGGGTTTTGGGAGAAAGAATAAAAATACCAAATTCACTCATTCAAGACATGTAAGAAGTGGGTTTTGTAGATGAAACATAATACTATCAAAAATAATAAAGCTTTAGGCAAATCTGAGAATGTAAAAAGTTGTGTACCTCTCAGAAAACACTATTTTTCAGAAGTTGTCTGAGGACTCATTTGCCCTATGGAAAATGGGTACTGTGTAGGGATTTTTAAAATTGGTTTATGGGTCCTCTTCTCCTATGTCTACACTCCCAAATTCCTGATTTTTATAGTCGGACATTTGAAAATAAATTCAGGATCTGAATTTTTGTGAGATGACAACAAATGCAACTTTGCAATTTTGCATCTTTGAGATCTTCAGCTTTTCTTTAACCTACAAATCTACAACACACAAAGAGAGGGGGGGGAAAAAAAATTCTATGAATGGGGGTTCCCCTTGGTTAAACTCTATTTTGGTAATCAAACCTTGAAATGAAATGAAATAGTATGAAAGTAATGATGAATGAACAACTCAATGTCACAACTCACCAAACCCTTGAATGAACCTTGGAATGCAAATTTGCAACTTGCATGAAATGGATTCAATGAATGTGGATCTTGAACCTTGAACCTTGACTTGAAATAATGCTTTGAGTGCTTGAATGGATCATGAAACATACATCATCATATTAGCTCCAAAAACATGCATGATGCGAGAAGACTTTGATGTGACAATTGGATCTTGATTGTTGCAATAAATATTCTCTTGAATGAATTGAATTGATCTTGAAATTCTCTTGAAAATTCTCTCTTAGATCTTGAAAATTGTTAGGTGAAACATAGTGAAATGACCTTATATTTATAGATATGTAACCTTAATTTCTTGAAATTCAAATATCACAAGCCAATATCTGAATATAGATTTGAATATGTTAAAATACCACCAAAAACATAATTAAAATTTAGGTCCTAGGTCTAAGGGAGGACCCATTCACCCATGGGAAAATAGGTCCTAGGTCCGTAATCCTAGGACACACATTGCTCAATGAGAAGTATTATGTTAAGGCATTAATGAATCTTGGGTTTCCTCATCAAAAAATTTGATTAAATAGGCTTGGATTTGAATTAAAGAGGCTAATTAAGGAAAATTAAGCTCAATTAATTAAAGGACCCCTAGGTAAGTGTGAAATTGTAAAGAGGTACACTTTACAACACCAAAATAAGGCACAATTAAGTCCATTTTAATATTAATTTCAAATTAAGTGTGAAAATGTAAAAGGGATACATTTTTCTACACTACGCATACTACACTCCTTGACAATACATAATGTATTTAAAGGACCCAACGGTTTCCAAGAACACAACCATCAACCAACCGATGCTTATAACTACCCATAGTCGACAACCAATTAATACATAGTCAATTAACCAATATTACCAAAGCATAATAATAATAGACATTGTACATTGACTACAGGGGTCATTTCTCTCCATGAGCTTCCTATAGAATAAATAATAGGAAATATTATTCTCCCACCTCTTATTCATGCTTCATCATCTAACCATTACAACACATACCATTCTAACCTCAAAATTACATGGCACATATATCATTCAACATGAGACACACTATATTTAACATCATATTGAGATTCGCATTACACCCAAACCTCTTCCAATCCACCTTGAATAAATATTCCATCATCCCTCTTCGATTAAGATGGATGAAGTGGTTACATCATTTCTATCTCAAGAGATGTGGAGAAAATCTTCCAAAAAGGCTAAGGAGGCTATGGCAGTTCGAGGAAGAATGAAAGAAAAAGGAAAAAAGAAGAAAATGAAGCAAGAAAAGTTAGAATAAAAATCTTGTGGGAGATCTAACTCTCTTGGTAATACCAAGGTGAAATTTTGGAATTGTGAAAAATCAGGTGATTTCTGCAAAGAGTGTAAGGAGGAGAAAAAGAAGAAAAGTAGGGAATTCTCTTATTCTAACTCTGAAAATCTTCTCAGGATGGTGCAAATGCTTTTTCCACTTCCTTGGAAACGCATGCATCACAAGACATGTGATTGATGGACTCAAGTGTTTCTTTCCACATGACTTTGCATCAAGATTCACAAGTATGAGGGAAAGGTAAACCCCATGACCATACCAAGGAATTTTTATGGCATATCAAGAGGTCACTTATAGAAACATGTATGTAATGATTATCTTCCCTTGCAGTCTATCAAGACATACACTAGAGTGTTTTATGCATATAGCACTGCGATCCGTTACATATTTTGCTAACTATTAAATAAATCAGTTACACTATTCCCTACAACATGTCAAGCATGAACTTAATGCTAGATATATGTAATGAAAAAAGCCATAGTAAGAATAGAATTAATACCTTCCTATAATGGTGGAGGATTCTTTCTAGTATAAAACTTATAATTTTCTTCATCACTAATCGTAATCCAAAAATAGCCTTTCACTTATAGGTACATTATATCTCAATATTTGACAAGATAATTGAAAAAAAGGTCACTATTGAGAAATCACACATCACCAAATAATTATTTCAAATTTATAATAAATACAAAGACAAGGATAACCAAACCTCTAAAAAACATGTTTTTAGGATACAAAATAAAACATAGTCCATGAAAAGGTAACTAACTCAAAATATGTTCAAGAAACTCAATCACAGCCTCAAAAACTAGAAAATTATAAGATGCATATAGTCCATAAAACTACAAATATTTCTATTCAATAGGGATATATAAACCTCCTTCCAATCTAAAATATAGATACACTTCCTTTGGAAAAAGTTGTATTCCAAAAACTTGTCTAAGAAAATATGGTTAAAATTTAACATAAAACCCTTCAATGAGAACTAGCCAAAACATGTATAATGCAAGGAAAATGAATACTATGAGTGCCATCACATTATAGGACATGCTCCCTCAAAATTTATGAAGCTAAAGAATTATATATAGGGTCTCAACAACTACTATAAGATCAAAGTAGAATGGAATCCATCCTCCTTGCCTAATGAACAACTAGGTATATATAAAAACCACCTTCCTAAATATTATAAAAAATAGCTCTCAACATCCAACAAAGGCTCACCCATAATAATTACATCAATAATTTTAGATCAAATAATTCATATGTGTTGGAAATATGTGCCTCAATCTTGCTGACCTGAGCCTCCTGTAAGAGAAAATTTGTGAGACGCCTGAGATATCATGTCGATGAGTTTCTTAGTCCTGAAGGCTTGAAGTGTTCAGATCGGTGTTACATGTGATCGATCTTGCCAAAGAGAACTATCAAAGTGACTTGAACTATCAGTGTGAGTTCCATGTTTCATATTGACAGTAGTTATCTAGCCGATGAGGTTCATCAGTGAGACTCTTGTCGATCTAAGGAATGTATGCAAAGTAGCCTAGATGAGTTTCAGTGTGACTCTGGCTGATGTTCGGATCCAGGTGACATTGGTCATCTGTATGACTTGTGAATGTCACTCTGGTGCTTGTGGCCTGGCCGAAGAGTTCCTGTCGGGAAGACTCCTGTTGAAGTGAACTGCTTCGGGATGACATTGGTCTTCGAGTAGACCTGAGAATGTTGAACCGACTTTTTTAGTCTAGTTGATAGGTCTGATCAGTCTACATCTTGTCAATGAACAAATGGTCGGGCTGACACGAGACTTTGGAATGTGTCTTACCAACAGTGGATCTCTAGCCGATGTGATCTGTTCAGTGTGTGTCCGGTCGATGGTGCTTGGTCAGTGTGACATGGTCCATCGGGATGAGTTCTCAGGATTGGTCTAATGGCATTGGTCATGCCAATGTACTTCGTCGGTATGAGTCTTGTCGATGAACAGGTGATCAAGCTAACTTTCGTCTTCGATTAGACCTAGGAAGTTTGAACCGATAGTAGAAGTTCAACTAATGGGATATGGTCGGTGTGAGTTTGGTCAATGGTTCTTCATCGGTGGGTAACATGACTTCGGCCGAACTTTGAGATCCTCATCCAATGGTTAAAGTCTGACCAATGAATTGAGATCGGTATGACTCCTACCGATGAAAGTTTATGAACTACAGTGAGTTGAAGGTCATCGAGATGACTTGGGATCTCAGTGGAACTTTTTGATTCCTCTCTAATAGTGTTGTTCTCATCGATGGTCTGATCCAATTGGTCTTCGGTGTGACTCTTGGTGAAGTTCCTGGCCGTGATGGTTCTCTTGAGACATCAGGGAAACTTGATCTATTGGTTGGACTTTCTAGTTTGTCGCCAATAGTGTTGGTCATTTTGATGGGCATAGAGGTGGACCATGGTTGACTGTTGCAGACTGCTGAGTTGTACGATGGAGCGGTAACTTGCTCGCTTCACATCATTTTTGTGAAGCGAATGGCAAAGTTGTCTCTTCGATATGGTAATTGTTCATAACTGGCAAGAACGACTGTTGATCTGCAGGGAAATTGAACAAACAGTTTTGTACAGGAAATGAACTAATCAATGGCTCAGCTAAATGTGTGGTTCGATATGGAATTTTCTATGTGAGTGCTTTAACTATATGCAGTACATAGCATTGTAACAGGGAGAATTCTTATGTGAGATAGAATGAAGAAGAATGTGAACGTGAGAGGTCATGAGGCTGGGCTGGCCAAAAGGCTACCTGGGAGAGAGTTGACTAGTGCAATGAGATGAATCTACACTGTGTGTTGTGTGAGGGTGTTGTAATAGTGTGAGGATTATGAACAATTTTTTTGTCTACATTATCCAAATGTACAATATGTAAACTCCAATTTAGCATAGCTCTGAGATTGTATTGTAATTGTTGTTGTTGCTAATTAATACAATTGAGCTGAGTGTTTTGGAGGGTGGGGTTTTCTACCCGAAAGGGTTTTCCCCACGTAAATCTGTGTGTTCATTTGTTTGTCTTTCATGTTGGTTGATTCTATACATAAGTGTTGAATTTGGTTAAGTTTGCATGTGCTTTTCTCATAAGGGTTAATGTGGGAAATCAACTGTAGCATTTTTTGCTTTATGGCATAGTAGTCGTGCCTTTGAGGCAATTTGAAGGAATTAAAATCACCAAAGGCACTGTTGTTCTTAGATGTTTCATTCTAAGATGGCCTGATTTTCCTAACAATATGACTTCATTGTTGTTCATATTAAATAAGCTACCCCATGATTTTCTACAGAATAAACTAAATCCTTAAATTATGTCATCACAACCAAGCATGGTCAATTCATTATATAAGGGGCCCCTTTTTCCTCCCAACAGGCCACCCAATATAGTCTCATTAAGAACCTTGGAAACAATCCAACTCAAATATCCATCATGGAGCTTCTTAAAACATGTATTATTCACAATGAGATATTAGAGTGCACCCTATAGGATTCATGGGTCCCTAATGACATCAACCTTGATCAATTTCAAGCCATGGTGTGTCAATTATCCAAATCCTACGAAATCAAATTTATCCAAAATGACTACGAACTCAAATTTATCCAAAATGATATGTCACCAATAATCCCCTTACATAATAAATCCCTACATATCAAATTCATCGTCAATAAATGAAAAATCAAGCCGCTCCTAATAGTTAATAGGTCTAGACTAAATCTTTGCTCCTAGGAGATAGTAAAAAATGAGGATATTTTAAAGATGCATTAGAACCTAAAAGGACTACCATGAAGGTATATGACAATAAAAAGGGAGTGTTTGAAGGTACAATATGGCTCCCCATTCAAGTTGGCCTTGTGCTACTACAAACAATGTGTCACTTTATTACCTTGACTTTCCTTACAATATCCTCTACAATCTCCCATAAATCTATACCATGATGGTCATTCCTTCTACCTACAATCAATTCATAAAGATCCTCTATAAAGATGCAAAAATCACTATTCTTGTTGATCCCCATCCCTTCACATACTAAAAAAAATTAGGACCCTATAATGGATCCAAACATTGTCCTAGTATTGATATCACCACTCCTTCCACATCATTTCTATCCTCATCATATGTTGATCCTACCACTTTGACCTCTTCTTCATACTTTGATCTCACTCATAGAATTTAATTCAATATCATTAATGCAAATTATGGGGAGTATGAGCTTCACAATTCCTTCCATGTGGTTGAGATTCATAATAGCTTTGATGTAGCCAAGATCCCTCTTTCTCCACACTCTTACAATATAACTATCAACATCAATTCAATAAAATAGATAATGTTATTCAATGTGATTCCACAATTCCAACATCAATTCTTCAAAAATAAAAACATCTATATAAGGATGAAGAATATGCACAATGATTTCTTAAGGAAAATTATTAAACCACAATCTACATATGTAAGAACATTGGCTACAAAGACAAAGGCCTATGACCGCATGAGCAAGGGCTCCTTGAACCAATCATCATCAAAATCAATTATAATACTCATGGACTAAGATGCATGTCACTTGATGAGCAATACTACAATATCACTAATAATTTTATATTCATATAAGATCCCTCTCCCACTGTTGAACATCTCAAGGAACAAACCACTAATGACTCCTTTGATGACATCACCAACCTTTTTCCATGAAACATTATTCTACACCAACTTATCCCAAGTATCCACCCTAAACTCATCTATTAAAACCAACAAGACCCTATGTCTCTCAACACATTTCAAAATGATGAAGTCATTGACAAATGCATGGGACTCTGTAATGACATACCAATTAATGATCACAAGAAGGGGTGATCCCATAATACTATGTCTCACTTTTTGTCCAAGATGGACATTTACATTAATATTTTTAACTGAATCTTCATCTTCTGAGACCTATAGCAGCTAAACCTTTAAGAATTTCAAGATAATGTGAACTAGTGATTTGTGGCGATTTCTGTGTAGATTCTAATTTTTTTTTTTTTTAAATTCTAAAAAAAATTATGAATCTTTCAATATCTCCTTTAATAAATATTTCTAAACAAGAAATAACATTTTCAAAAGTAACATTTCTGTCATAAAACATAATTTTTTTCTATAAAGGATAAAATTCTAATTTTTGAAATATAGATTCTCAACATCAATACAGAGGGAATCGATATTTTAACAATTTTTTGTTACATATTTTTTTAATTAATTTTTGAAGTCACTGTAACTATAATTTGGACATAAATGTGTGTTGTGTAACATAACTTGTTATGTATTTATCGAAATCCATTTTTTTTGTGAAACAAGAACATCATGTTGCAAAGATGGTTGTCATTGCACCAAAGATCGACCTGTTAATGCCCAATAAAACCGCCAGAGTTAATGAATCCATGGGAGGTGGTTAATCCATGTCACAAACCCGAGAATTATGTTTCATAGCACAAGGAAACCAAGGGCACACACCTTGCAACAATCCCCCCAGTGCAAGGGAGGGGTTTGAACCTGTGACCCAATCTTTGATACCAATTGTTGCAAAGACGATTATCGTTGCACCAAAATATTGAACTGTTAATTCTCAATATAACCGCTAGAGTTAATGAATCCACAGGAGGCAATCAATCCATGTCATGAACTTGAATACTATACTACATAGCACAAGGATACCAAGGGCACACACCTTGCAACACATCAATATGGATGGAATGGATATTTTTTGAAAAAAATTACAATGTTTTACTATTTTTCAACCTCTATAGAACAAAGAGCTCGATGTTCGGACAAAAACCTATGTTCAATCAAAATGAAAAATGAAATACATGATAAAATGAAAACATATCAAAATTATACTTGTTGGGAAGCTCGTTTCAAGGGCTACGATATTGTTAAATATCTTGTCAAGGTAAGCTCATTTGTAGGTCCAACAGAGGGTTTGAAATTGAAATTTTTGAGGATATTTTGATGTAGATGCATAATTTTTAAATTTTGGCACCTTTGAGGGAAGGTACCTTTTATCGAATGTAGGTCTTCAATCAGAGGTCTTACCTTTGATAGAAGGTCCCAATGCAAAAAAAAGTGATTTTATAGAAAAAAAAATATTTTATGGAAACTACCTTCTATTAAAGGTCCACCTTCTAGCGAAGGTGTTTAGTTGCATACCTTTGATTGAAGGTTTTAATTTTCTCGAAGGTATGCAAGTGAATTTATCCCAACCACTTCAAAAATTTCCTCTTTCCAAAAGTGACACAACTATGTGGTTTCACCCAAAGGGATTTTGTATCAATCTAGATGCAATAATCTATTGTAACATGCCTGATGTTTTACCTATTTTTTCCACCTATGTTTAACCCATATGTGAATAGTTTAATTTCACCTACACATAGCAATAAAATATTTCCATAATTTCTATTTAAATAATAAAGATGCACATTCAAAATAATCCCATTTCAAACTCCCATTGCATTTCAATAACAAAGATGCATATTCGAAATAATCCTATTTAAAATTTCCATTGCATTCCAATAAAGTAACATTACATAATCCCAAGTAATGATTACATTTTTATATACATTTTTCATAAAGATATATAAGATCATGGTTACATACATAGCTTTCAATAGCTCGCTGGAATAAATTAAAAATGGTCCACATGTCCCTTACTAGGCATACATCCTCAAATTTTGACTATCAACTACATGAGGGAGAGTATCACCCAAGTGTTTTTCCTCCAACCACAGACTCACTATGGTCCCTGCACATCTACCTAATTGGTAATACGACTATCCCTTTAACAAAGAGATTGGTCTAGTAACCCTCATAATAATAGCCTTCTAGAGCATGGTGTTGTGTCTTACATAACTACAGCTACCATACAGCGGATACCCACCTACATGCATGAAATTCCTAGCCTAGTTATGCAAACTTGGCTCACAGTGAACTAACAAGTATAAACAATGGCAACTTACACTACTTTGGCCAAAGATTTGATAGTTGCATCAAACTCATTTACTAAGAAGTGATGTCTCACTTCTATGAATTGGAATTCATATGTTCACCCACCCTATTGCTCGATTTGGTAAATAATAGGACCATACTAACTCTTAACGATTTTATTCCATAACATAATTCCATCCCAAAGTATAATGTGTTTTCAAGTGATCTAATTGACCAACTAGTTTACTACCAACCTCAATTTATCCTAATCCTAGGATTAAACCCCAAACCATATATAGATTTACATAACATCAAAAATGAGGTTTCCAATATAGTACCTCTATATCTTACCATTTTCCCAACATTACAATTAATATTGTCATATATTTAACCTAGATATTATAATAATATCCTCTAGTTGTCACTATCTGATTATGACCATCAAATGCTTAAAAACATGCATATCGATAAATATGATTTGTCACATCAACATGCCCTTTTGATTATTCTCCATTTCTCATGGATCTTTCCAAGTTATCCTATAAGGTTTCATGTTCATATTCACATATATTTTCTTTCAATAAGACTCATAAATTCACATGTTTACAATGTTCACTAAATTCATATCTAATATGGATGACATTATTATCTTGAGAGGAGTTTGTGCTTCTACACCTTATAGTTTCCTTGCACTACGACTTTGTGTTGCTAAGACGTAAAGTCCTCTTCTTTAAGACTAGAATACCATGAAAAGGTATAGACTCTTGAACAAGTATAATATAACAACATAACCATAAATATATATCATTAATATGCTTTCAACCCTATTGACAATTATCAATATAATCATTTTCAAATGTATTTCCTAACCCTATGAATAGACTTTTCTCATACCTTCAAGGAGATATGAGTAACCAATCAAGGATGTACTAACATTATGGTTTGCATAACATCATACCCTATCAATGATGAAATATCTAACATGCTATCATTATTGTTGCATTACTAACATCATAATTCATGCAAACATATAAGTAACATACAATCATCTTGGTGTCATATACGTATACCCTCTAGATAGTTTAATATAACTATGTCATATAATCATGGTAATCATTATAGCTATACATATGTATCATACTAATAAGATACCACACAACAACTTATATCCAACCTAGCTCTATGCACAAGCTTGTTTTAATATCTATGATTGTAAAAACTCAAAATTTGTCCTCACAATCATCTTATTTTTTCGTCTATTAATTAAATGGATATTATTATATATTTAATTAATTCATTTAATATCTTTCTCTATTTTCATTAATCCACTTAAATCATTAAAATATTGTAAGAATTTATTCATTCAATAATATTATAAGCATTTAATCATTTGCATAATCAACTATTTATCCATAAATCATTTCATATTATACCATTTACATAATCATTAAATTATCCATGCATTAAAACCATTAAATCATTCATCTAAATTCATAAATCCACTTTAAATATAATTCCAATCCCTCATTTTATCATACATCTACCCATTTATCTCTCTTATTTCAAATCAATTGCATTTGATTAAAGGATATGGGATAAATATGCATTTCTATACTTCACTCTTTAATCCCACATCTCTCTCGCGACATGATCCACCCCGTGAGGACATCTATAAAAATCCTTCTCTTCTCACCAGAAAAATACATTGAATTATAATCATGCAATCCTCTTTTCCATTCATCAGAACTTCTTGTTGCATTTGTGCTTGTGAAAATCTAAGAGCACTAAATGCATAAATCAAGATCATGGTGAATAGGAGAAAAATGGAGTTGGTTTTCTTTTGAATGCATATGTTTGGTTTTACATAGTTTAGTTTTATGTTTTTGCATGTGCTTTCATTTAAGAAAGGCTTCATTGATGGTATGTTGGAAATCTTGATTTTGGATTTATAGTTTTAAATCAGCTTTTCAATTTTTCAGCATATACAGAATGGTGAACTCGACATGAAATATTGCATTAGAATATTGAATTGAATATATATTGTTCGATATATCATTTTCTTGAAGCAGAATATTGCACCATTATCTATTATGGCTTAGACGTGGCGTTTGTTTTGGTTAAAATAAGGTTTTCATTGAATAATCTTGCAGAGGAAGTTTTTGGTTTGCTAAAAATGTTTTAAAATTTATAGTTCGTGTAGTTTATCTATGCTTTCATATTTTTCATGTACGATCTGCTAATAAGGTATGATTTAATATTTTGTATTTGCACGAATTGGGGTGGTTCATAATATTTTTTTTTTAAATAATGTAAACCTTCTATTAGTTCTTGCATATATCCTACATCCTTGTCAACATCATGGTCGGCCTCGTGCCTGTCATAGACATCAGGCTCCTCCCAATTGTTATGGATCTTTTCCTTTGAAGGCATACCTTTGTCTTTCTGGAAAACAAGCGTGTTAATCTTCGTATGAGTTGCAGAGAGATAGTGTTGATTAGGATACCCATTTTTTTAAAGCGTATGATTTTAAGCAAGAGTATATAATATTTTCGTTGCGTTTGCCATAGGAGAATACTCATTCGATAAAAACTAATTTTCATGAATCCTTCATAACCCAATAGAGTGGACTGATAATGATCAATCATAGCCAAATCTTGTGTCTATCAAAGCCATGTTAGATTTTCCAACACACCATTATCATAATTAAACGTTGCTTTTTTTTTAAGTCTTGGAAATAGCTTGGGTGATGAAGTTTGGGGTATTCACTTTGATGCGCGTATCCACAGTAATCATTTTTCAAAACCCACTTCTTTTTTTCTACAATATATATTTTGTAGTTACTAATTTCTTGACTTGGATTATATTCAAACACCAATGAATCAGATCCTCGTTTGAAGCCCAAGAATTGATAATTCATGTTCGTCAACTGAATATCGATGAAGAACATAATGGAGAAGTGAGAAATCTAAACCATGTCTATGTCTTCAAATTAGAATGCACAATCGGTACCTTGCTCATGTCTTTGTTTACACAGATTCTTGACCCCACCGCTACTCTCCACAGTCTAATCATCCTTGAACTACCCAAAGTGGTACATTTCCTCATACAATTGAAGCAGTAACAATCCAACGACACTAGTGCATATCAAAAATATCCTCTTTATCAAAATCAAACCTAGTTGCATTACCCTGATGTAGATCCTTTGGCAAAACCGTAGTGCACATGCATAGGCTCCTGCAATCACTGTATTTTTAAAGTGTTTCTCCTCCAATCATTTTATCTCATTTTGAATGTATCCTGCAATAAAATCAGGCAACATTTCCATTTTCAACATATCCTGCAATCCTGCAATCATAGCGTCCCATTCTAAATATATCCTATAGTCATGACATTTTTTAGAATAATCCATTTTGAACATATCCTGTAATCAAGGCATTTTCATAACATTTCATTCACATCAATTTATTCTGTCAGTTATCCTGCAATCGTGTCATTTCATTCTGCAATCAACATATTCTTTTACATTTTACATAAAGTTTCCTTTTAGTTTAGATCTAGAATTTTAGAACAAATTTTAATTTAGATTTAACTTTTAATTTTGATTTAACTTTTTAGATTTAAATTTTAATTTAGATTTAACTTTTGATTTAGCTTTTAACTTTTAATTTAGATTTAACTTTTACCTTCTAAATTAGATTTAGCTTTTAAATTTTAATTTAGATTTAACTTTTAACTTCTAAATTAGATTTAGCTTTTAACTTTTAATTTAGATTTAGCTTTTAATTTAGATTTAGATTTAGCTTTAGCTTTTAATGTAGATTTATTTTACCTTAGATTTAATCTAGATTTATTTACATTTAATTTAATTTAGGATTAATTTACATTTAATTTAGTTTAGGATTAATTTAGTTTAGAATTAATTCTAATTTTAATTTAATCTAATTTAGTTTAGATTTAAATTTTTAATTTAGATTAATTAGATTCTAGATCAAATGTTAATTTTCTTCTTATTTTAGTTTATTTTATTTTGGGGCTAATTTTGTTGATTGTTTTTTGAACATTTGATTTTTAAAATCGATTGTTTTTTGGTATAGAAAAAAAATTTATTGGTGCTTAAAAAGAACTTTGATTTTTGTGTTTGGTGTGCTTGCACGTTATGTGTTTCCCAAACTAGTGTGTACGTATCCTCTCCCCTTGTGCACTTGTGCGATCCTGGGTGATGAGAAATACGCATTGGTCTCCCCTTTTTATTTTTAGTAGGAGGCCTGCTTGGGGATTTCATCAACCCAGGGTTCGACCTCAAGCACATTTCCTGACGGGCTATATCAAAGGGGGGAGAATGAAAGTTATACCCCAAGGAGTGGCTAGCGTCGTTCAAAGCCAAGTCTTGAAACCCTTGATCCACCAAGACTTTCTAGTGATGAGAGTGGGAGTGAGCCTCCCAATTCTCAGTCTATTATAGACATGCTCTCTATTCACGGCAGTCCCCCACTAAACACCTCTTGATTTTAAACCAAAAAAAACCCTTCTATTTGTTGGCGTAGGAGGCCAAACCTCTGAATTCGTCCCACGTTCTCACAGTTCAAAGTTGAGATAGAAAATACCTTGAGATCTTCAGGTCTTTGGGAATTCAAATATTGATGTGCTCGAGAAGTGTGTGTCATGGAGGAGAACCAATGCCACCAAACTTCTAAGATATCCACTCTAAATAGGTGTAGTTGGATAAATCCAAGTGGGAATCTAGCAGATATTATCTCTATCAGCCTAGGATTTGTGCATGAATGTTAATTTATTGCAACAATCAAACAACATTCACAGTAAAAAACAAACAAACATTTTCAGTCACAATCAAACACCACACTTGTCCTATGAATCTCAAAACTTGTCCAAAGATCAAACTCAAAAACATTTTGTCTGTTGTGTCTTGCGTGTGTGTTCAAAATAAATCTCAAAAAAACATCACACCTAGGAATTTGCAATATCTCAACCTTGCCAACCCCAAAAATTCAAACAACAAAAACATCCAAAATGAACCTATCACTTAAATCTCTTGGGGCCATCATCCTTCAAGTTCTGATCTTTTAATCCTTGCATTTTGTATAGGCCTTTCATATCCTCCACCCTTGCATATCTATTATCAAACAAACAAACCTTTAGCATTCCACTTAGGTTACTCTTCTTAGGTCTTGAAATCAAACCTTTGGCTACTAGTCACTTGAATTACTTAAGGTTCATCATCCTTGAGTTAGGGAACATATCATCATCCTTGAGTAGGGTAGTCCTTTTTAGAGTTCATCATCTCCTGCATACCCTCTCTTGATCACTTATATGTGTGTCTATCCATCATAGCACAAGTAAAGCCTTGCATCATAGCCAGTTTTGAAACTAGGGTTTCCTTTGAGCTCTTGCATTCTTATCATATCAAGCTTGTTATGTCATACCATACCATTCTCATATCCCATCTTAGAATCATATAATTTTTAATTGCATCTCAATCTTAGGTCTCATACATTATCTTGTCTTGGATTAAATATCAAAACAATCACCCATGACCCCTAGAACAAGAGAAAAAATGTTTCAAGAAGAAGGGAACCCTTGGGTAAAAAAATTTGATGGGGAAGATCACATTAGTGTTGTAACATATGAAACAAATGAAACTAACAACGAAGAAATAACTCAATCCAATATAAACAAATCATTCAATGATCATATATTCACTAAATTGTTTACAAAGGTAGTCAAACATGACCCACAACAATACTTCAAGGCCCTTGCTGATGAAGGAATCAAAATGCCTCTTGATTTTGACATATCATTACTCACAATGAATGGCCAACCTAAATCTAGTGAATCTAAGCATCCCAACACTAACAATGATGATAGAATCAAATATCATAGACCCTTTTATCTACAACCTGGTTACAAGAGATCTTCAAAGACATCAAAACTTGCACCTACAAACAATCCTATTTTGGATGATCTTAGAGCACTAAGACAAGAATTGGATACTCTCAAGAACAATAAAACATCATCCCACAATTTCTCCATTGAAGAGATATGTCCTTATCCTTTCGATCTGAGCATACCAATGCCACCTTTTCCTAGTTACTGGGACATAGCGAAACTTGATAAATATAAGGGAAAAGGAGATCCTAAAGACCACTTAAGATAATTTTGTGTTGCTACCTTTGAATTTGAAGTTGATGAGACATACCTAATGAGATTATTCCCTCGCAGTCTAGGAGAATAAGCTATGGAATGGTTTTCATGATTACCCCCGACCACCAAATCTTTTCAAGAACTACTTGATAAATTTTCTCCAATTATAGTTTCAACTGCGAACTTAAAGTGACCATGACAAACCTTTTTAACACCAAACAAAGACAAGGAGAATCTTTTTTGTTATTTTTACAAAGATGGAGACATTTAACAAAATGATTACCTTATGACATTCCAGATAAAGAGTTGGTTGACCCCTTTTGTCAAAATTTGAACAAGGAAATTGGAAGGGAACTTCACCCCAAATGCTTGGATTCCTTTAATGAATCCATATAAATGGGATTTCAAATTGAATAAACTCTTATTAATGATGGAACTATTAAACTTAATAATGGCAAAGATCAAAAATTAGGCTCAAGCAACAAGACACCTTTTTGGGTAAAGAACAAGAATGTGGTCAATGACGGAGTTGTTGATGCAAAAACAACTCAAAAATTATCACCTATCTACAACCTTAAAGGTTCATCTACAGATAAAGGAAAATAAAAACAAAGAAGTTTCCCTAAATGAAATTTTACACCATTGGGACAATCGCTTGAATTTGCATTAAAATAACTCCTTGAAAATAATCTTATAATGCTACCTGAGATGAAAAAATATAATCCACAAGTCAAACCCCCATGGTGGAATGAGGATCATTTTTGCGACTATCATAGACACAAAGGACATAAGACTAATAGTTGCAACAAACTTCGACATCTAATACAAGACCTTATTGATGACAGTAAGATAGCAGTTGGTGGACACACTCGTTCTAGTAACTTTGATCGTGAGATGTTTAAAAAACCATTTCCCTAAGCATGACAAGGATAAAGGAAAGGCCCCTAAATCTAGTGATGGTGTGAACTATACTACTCCTAAGTATGATTATACCATAAATAACATCAGTGAGGTTGATAATCATGTGAAAACTTTCACTATAAAAGGAAAAGAACCTAATTGCAATGTTACTACCCGTAGAGGCACAGTTACCCTTAGAGGTCCTAATTCAAAACCTGTTGCACCAACTTCGCAATACAACCTCAAACAGAATTTAGGTAAAGAACTCACACAAATTTCTATACTTTAGTTGCTACGCCTATCTCTTGAGCATAAAGTTATTCTAGATAAAGCGCTTACTACTGCTACAGTGCCTACAAACCAACATGTAGATCAATTCCAAGCTATGATGTGACACATCACCTCTCCTCACCCTCTCACTTTTACTGAGAATGATGATTCATCCATCCAACAACCACATAACACTCCTTTGCACATTGAAGTCCTTATCCATAATGTCAAGATCAAGCGAGTTCTAATAGGCGAAGGAGCAAGTCTTAATATTTGTACTCTGAAATTGATCACAAAATTAGGGTTCTTTGAAAATGCAGCTGATCCAAAGAAAAATATTGCCATAAAGGCATATGATGTGTTGGAGTAATAAGGTTAATTACTTAATCAATCTAGTCATATCGATTAATTAATTAAGTCACATTTTACTTTATTTTCACTTAAGCTAAACTGAGGCCCTTGAATAATTAATTATTCATCCTAGGGTTCTCACTTTTAGGGTTTTGATCTCCTTTTATAAGGATTGATCTCTTTGTAATTATTAATTCTTGTTATTGCATATTTTTTCTTCAGGGTTGTAGAGAACCATTTTTGTGCCTCTTGATCTCCTTTATGTGATAGGTTATTTGCTTGCATGTGTTTATTGGGATATGTGAGGTTGGTTTATCAACTTCAACATGGTATCAAAGCTCCAGATCTACAAGCTTCTTGTTCCTTTTTTATGAGATCTTTCTTTGAAGCAATTTTTTTAGTGCATCCAGAGTCAAATCAGACCTCTCCATTGAATCTAGAGCTGCCAGAATAGTCAATATTGACCTTTGTTTTGTCAAATTTTTCTTTCATTTGACAAATCTGTGAGGATCTGAAGAAAGGGTTTTTTTGCCAGATCAAGGGTGCCTAACTTTTTGGGGTGTTTTGAGCCCAAACGGACCTCACCATTGCACTCAAAATGCCCAAAAACCCTTATTTCCATATATAATTTGTCATTTTGGAGTAGGTCACCCTAGGGTAAATTTTTTTACCTAGCAAGGGCCATACGGCCCCACCTACACGCATTCCAAGGTAAAATTTTGTAAAAAACAATACAATTTTTTAATTGTAAAAAAAAACTAAAGCTTAAGAAAAAAATTTAAACCCTTTGGGAAAAAAAAAAAGCAAAGGGAGGTACATGTGCGCAAGGTATTGTGCAGGTCCGTACTTGCACAACTTGCGTAGAGGTACCGTAGTACCTATGAATTGCAATACTGCAGTCTGCAGGAGTCCGCAGCCTATGGGCCCGTGCCCCTTATGGGGAGTAGTGGGGGTGGGCCCACGTGCCCCACCACCCAAATATATATTTTTTTAATTTTTTTTATTAAAAAAAATCCTTGTATTTTTTTATGTTTTAAAAAAAAATCCAATTTTTTTCCTCCTACCCGAATTATGCAAATTTGATGACGGCCAAATGGCCGTCAAATTTGGCATAGTGTTTTTCTACGATGGTCGTTTGGACATCAAATTGTATGCAATGACTGTGTATTTTTCCCTTTGAGGGCAATTTTCGTTCAGAGGCCATAACTTTTGCCCACGATGTCGAAATCGAGAAAACGAGATATCGTCAGAACAAGGACTCGAACTAGTTTCTAGTGGTGTAGGTATTTTTTAGATATTTTTCTCAGGTCCCTGTTATTTCCATTCAAAGTCAGATCTTCTTTTCTGGAGTTTCCTTCGGTGTTTTCAGCATAACTTTTGCATATGATGTCGAAAATGGGAAAACGAGATATCATCAAAAATTTGGTTTCAAGATCTTCATAGTGGTGCAGGTAGTTTCTAGATTTGATTTTTTTCTTTTCCAAAAATCCTTCTTTTCAAATATAGTCCTTTCTGGACCTTATGGGCTCACATTGCATGTATTTATCATATGTAAGCGTACTGAAATAAAGTGCCTTAGCTTTGAATGTGTATTATGGGATCTTGCACATCACTTTGTGCCTTATTTTACTCACACTATGATATAAATTTTCATGAGGGTTGATGTTTGCCTTTTTTTTTCCTTCATACCTTTCTCATGCATGTGTTCCTTGGTTTGTGCACCCTTTATATCTACTTGTACTTTCATGTCTACACATTCAGATATTCTTGGTTCTTTATCATGCACTACATTCAAGCATTCAGTTTCAATGTACCTATCATACCCCTCCCTTGTCAGTATTATGGGGGGAAGGGTTCTACGGTCGGTGCTAATGCTTTCTTGGTTTCATGTTGGAGTGAGTTATGTATACATTATTTGTTCCTATGTACTAGGCGGATGTAGCAGATGGTTACCCATGCATTTTGATGAGATGGAGCACTTACCATATGGACACTCTTGCATTCCTATTTCTAGAGGCGACCTTCCATTTTTCACTTGATTAGTTCTTCGGACTATTGGTATTTGTGTCATCTGTATATTTGAGTTCTTCATGTATGCCTTGGTTTGCCATCAGATTTAAGTAATCTCGTTGGGGGAACTCATACAAATTCTTGTCTTCTTGATCCTAATCATCATATGTTTCAGTAGAGGTTCTTCTTTCAGCATTTCAGCAGTCATTCTATGACATTTTTTGCAGTTTCTTCATGCTTCAGTGGTGTTTTTTTATGTTCATCCTTTTTTCCCATCTTTTGGGACAATTTCTTCTTGATTGGAGGCTTCTTCATCCTTCACTCTTGTTGGAGGCTTCTTTAGTCCTTCCTTCTTGTTTGTAGGCTTCTTTATTCCTTCACTTGTTCCTATTCTTTTTGGGACATTCTTGTTTAGAGGCTTCTTAGTCCTTCACATGTATTGCTCTCTTTTGGAGAGGAGTTTTTCCCATGAGGTTTTCTCCTTTTCTCCTATTGTGAGAGATATTTTACATTTGTACATGGGTACCTCATCAGGCCTTGTTTTCCGGGACCCATCTTTGTTTTCATGCATTATGTCCTTAGTTTTTTAGCTTCTCCCTAAGTTCATCTTAAGGGGGGATGTTGGAGTAATAAGGTTAATAACTTAATTAATTTAATCATGTTGATTAATTAATTAAGCCACCTTTTTTAATAATTAATTATTCATCCTAGGTTTCTCAATTTTAGGGTTTTGATCTCCTTTCATAAGAATTGATCTCTTTATTGCATATTTTTGCTTCAAGGTTGCAGAGCACCATTATTGTGCCTCTTGATCTCCTTTATGTGATAGGTTATTTACTTGCAGGTGTTTATTGGGATCTGTGAGGTTGGTTTATCAACTTCAACATGTGGTTAATTACTTAATTAATTTAATCATATCGATTCATTAATTAATTCACCTTTTACTTTATTTTCACTTAAGCTAAACTTATGCCCTTTAATAATTAATTATTCATCTTAGGGTTCTCACTTTTAGGGTTTTGATCTCCTTTCATAAGGATTGATCTCTTTGTAATTATGAATTCTTGATTATTGCATATTTTTGCTTCAGGGTTGTAGAGCACCATTATTGTACCTCTTGATATCCTTTATGTGATAGGTTATTTGCTTGTAGGTGTTTATTGGGATCTTTAAGGTTGGTTTATCAACTTCAACATGATGAAGAGGAATGCTCGTCTAAAGGATCAGTTACTCTACCAATTAGGGTTGGGCCTATGGTAAAGGATGTGGTTTTCCAAGTTCTTGATCTCCCTCTGACCTATAACATCCTCCTTGGAATACCTTGGATTCGTGCAATGCAAGTAGTACCTTCTACATACCATCAGTGTATTAAATTCCCACATAATGGTGTTGAAATCACAATACAAGGAGATCCTAACCCTTTCGTGTATTGCCAAAATCTAAGTCCTAAAACTAAAATCATAATCCCAAGTAATCGTGAGGCATTTCCTTCTCAAACATATGTTGATCTTTAGTCCTTAAAAGTGTCTAGCTCAAAATCCAATGAAGTTGAGATCAAAATACAAGTAAAAGAACGAGTAGGAGAATATACCTTGAATCGTGCTCTTTGCATTGGAAAGCTACCTTTATCTCCCCACACCTATGGAAAACCACAGATGACTAAGACCACATTAGATGCAAATACTACAATAATTTTTAAATCAACTACTTTCAAAAAATGGGGAGCCCTTTATAAGAAAACAAAAGAAGTTGATCTCCTGAAATGGCTATACAAGGATGAAGATAGAGAAAAAGAACAAACTGAAAAGCTAGAGACAAAGATACCTGTGGAACAGTACGGAAAAGGATTTGATCTTATGAAATAAATGGGATATGATGGTAAAATACCTCTTAGTTTATAGAAATAGGGTATCTTGGGGCCAATACAACCTACTCATATGCAAAAAGTCCTTGGTTTAGGATACGATACATAGAAAGATAAGACCTTGAGTACCATGTGTACTTCAAGTAAGGAACTAGATTCCTCTAATAATACATAGACAAACGAGGAAAGTTACATCGATTACTTCATTGAAATTTATGACTATGATAGTATCCCTACTCCTGAACCCGATGATAACATTTGTACCCTTGAATCCATTCAAAATCTTGACTCAAATCATTACCCTTTACCCCTGGTTCACCCCAAACTCATTGATTTCAATCAGAAGGGACCACCACAACTAGATGTATTTCAAAATGATGAGGCAATCATAAAGTTTTTGGAAGCATGAGAAGACACACCTCTTGAGGATCATAAAGCGGGTTTCACCATAGAACTCAACAGTGCATCTTACTTTGGGGATGGTGCCAAGCCTTTTAGTCACAAAACTATTGAAAATATAAATAGGTCTTCTGGTGAAAACCATTATGCGATGTTATTAGACCCAAGAAAAAGTAAAAATAAAGGACGTATCCAAGGGTGAAAACCTCTCTGAGGCACCTGAGGATGGAAGGCTTGACAAATTTCCCCTAGAATTCTATCATGAAAAATCATCTATGTTGGTGGAAAATATAGCACCAAAAAATCTGGGCACAGAAGAAAAACCAAGGATAATTCATCTAGCAGAATCATTAACACTTGAAGAGAGAATAGAGGAGTATGTGCAGGATCGTCATGGAAAAAACAGGCCCTTAAGTGGGAATAAAAAGACAAAAAATTAGAGTTAGACAACTTGACGTAAAAATTTGAATAAGTTATCTATATTATTTCAAAAACATGTAAAAAGAGAATTTGTAGCAAATCGAATGTAGTTTCAAAACTATTAGACCTTTATTTATTTTTAAAAATCTATTTGGTGAAAATTTGAAATTTTAATGCAGTAGTATTTAAATTTCAGGGTAAAAATAAGAAGTAGGTGTCTATCTGACCACCCTAACCACAATAAAATGATAATATTTTTTTATAATATTTTAGATACAAGTAGAGGACTCATGTCCTGATGTGATGCATATTTTTTTATAATTTTTTTCCATGTAAATAATTAATTATGAATTTTTTATTACAACTTTTAAAAAATATAAAATCTCGTCTGTCTAACCACCTTAACTTAGTCAAAAAATCATGAAATTCAATTTTATTTTTTTTAATCCTATAGTATGCAAAGCATAGAATGTGATGCATGTTTCGGATTCAAAAAATGTGATACCATTTGAAAGTTATAGATATTTTTCAATCAACCTATCAATGAGGACTTTATTTGTAATTCTAATAGAAAATGAATAATAATTATTTATTAAATTCAAAGTAAAGCTTAATTTATATTGGTGGAAAGCTGAGAATCTCCTCTAAAAACCCTTTTTGTTTCATCTATTTTGGGTAAAAATAAAGTCATCAGCCACATGGGCCATCATATGGCTTACATATCACCACTTTTTGGCCCATCATGATCCTGCACATACCCAGAGCATATACAATTTTACATGGAAATACAAGTCAACTTTGCATGGTCCTATGCAGACATGTTGGGACTTTATCCAAATTTAGTAATGCATCACTTGTATTTTCCATCGGGGGAAAAACCTGTTAAGCAAAAGTTGAGAAAAATGCACCTGCATGTTGCTCTATTGGTAAAAGCTAAATTACAAAATTTGATAGATGTGGGGTTTATAAGACCTGTTGACTATGCTGATTGGATTTTAAATTTAGTGTCAATTACAAAACCTGATGGAGGTATCCGAGTTTGCACAGATTTCAGATATTTAAACAAAGTTTTTCCTAAGGATGACTTCCCACTTCCAAACATTGACATGATAGTGGATTTAACAACAGGGCACAAAATGTTATCCCTCATGGATGGTTTCTTAGGCTAAAATCAAATTAAAATTTCTCCTGAAGATCAAATTAAGACATCCTTCACTTTTCCTTGGGGAACCTTATATTGGAATGTTATGCCCTTCGGGTTGAAGAACGTCAGAGCTACATACCAACATGCAATGACCACTATCTTTCATGACATGATGCATACCTATTTGGAAGACTATATAGATGATTTTTTAGGAAAATCCCACACCATAGTTGGACATCTAGAGATCATGGGAGAAAATTTCACAAGATTAGAACAATACAAGGTTCAATTCAATCTAAAGAAACGTGCCTTCGAGGTAACCTCTGGGAAACTCCTTGGATAAATTGTCTCATCTAAGGAATTGAAGTTGATCCTACAAAAGTAAAGGCTATACTTTAAATTCCTCCACCTAAGAATATTAGTGAGTTGCGATCATTATAAGGAAAACTTCAGTCTATCCACCATTTTATAGCACAACTTGTAGATAAATGTCAAGCATTTCAGCACCTATTACACAAGAATGTTCCATTTAGATGGGATTAGATGGGATGACAAGTGTGAACAATATTTTCAAACAATCAAAGAATATCTAATGAAACCAAAAGTATTAGTACCCCCTACAAATGACAAGCCTTTACTTTTGTATATATCCACAACCACCATAGCACTGGGGGAACTTTTGGCACAACATGACTCTGAAAGAAAGGATTGTGCAATCTATTACATCAGTTATACTCTAGTGGGGTATGAGCTCAATTATAGTCTTATTGAAAGAGCATGCATTGCCATAGTTTTTGCCTCACAAAATCTATGACATAACATGCTTACACACCAAACAAAGCTCATCATAAAAATTGATCCTCTTAAGTACCTCCTAAACAAAGAAGCACTCACAAGACGATTGGCTAAATGGGTGATGATTCTTAGCGAGTTTGATATTGAGTACATAGAAAGAAAATAAATCAAAGGACAAGCTAGATCAGATCAACTCGTTGATGCTCCTATGACAAATAATCATCCTCTTATTACAAAGTTCTCTGATGAATCAATCTTCAACATGGAATCTAAACATCTTTGGACTTTATATTTTGATGGCTCCTTCACACAAGTTGATTTTGGCCTTAGCATTCTCTTTGTCACACCACAAGTGGATTGTATACCTAAAGCTTATAAGACATAGCTTCCATGTACCAACAATATTATAGAATATGAGGCATTACTTTCTAGGATCTATATGGTTCTGCAATGGAAAATCCTAGAGTTGCGTGTCCTTGGTGACTCAGCTAATGATCAAACAAGTTAATGATGACTATAAAACAAAAGATGAAAAATTGATGCCTTACAAAAGAATGGTGGATGATTTCAAGGCCTATTTCACATCAATTTATTTTGAGTAGATCCCCCGAGACAGTCATAGATTTGTTGATGCAATGGAAACAATTGGTTCACTTGTGGAAATTCCTACCAATGTCACCTACTGTGATTTCTTGGTAGAGCCTCTTTTGGAACCTTCTTACAATATACCAAATCTAAAATGATTTATCTTATTGTTGGTCCTAATTCTCAATGGTATGGGGATATTTATACCTATCTCTGGGATAACACCTTGCCATCAGACCTATCCAATAAATCATGTAAAACCTTTATCCGTCAAGCCTCTCGTTACGTAATCTTAGTCGATACTCTTTACCGTTGAGGTCTCGATGGTACTTTACTCAGATAACTAGTACAGAAATAGTAATAAAATACTAAAAAAACTACTAAAAACTGCTTATAAATGATTGAACTTGTTCATGTGACCATTAGTAGTTTATTACCAGTCATATATAACGCGACCAGATTGATGATTAAACCATTTTTAGGCATTTATTAGTTGTTTTGATTGATCGGTTTGGTAGTATATTTAGTCATTAATTTGGTAGTATATTTGGTAGCATATTTGGTAGTATATTTAATCATTTACTGTTGTTAACTGGTCATTTATTTAGTCATGGTAGTCATTTATTCAATTATTTTTGTCAATTAGTAGTATATTTAGTCATTTTTATTCACTAATGTCACTGGTCATATATTTAGTCATTTATTCATTGATTTTTGTCACTGATTTCACTAGTCATATATTTATTCATTTATTTAGTCATTTTTATTCAATTATTTCACTAGTCATATATTTAGTCATTTATTCACTGATTTTTGTATATTGGTAGTATATTTAGTCAATTTAATTATTAATTGATGTCAATTAGTAGTATATTTAGTCATTTTAATTGACTGATATTTGAGGATTTAAACATAAAACACAGAAATACACGTCAATCATCAATTGCACACAATAAGACAACCATTGAGAAGGCAAAAAATGGTAAACTTATAAAAGAAAGGTGTTCTAGTTACAGCTTAAAATAGAGTATTACAATTTTATTTTCAGTCACAAGACTGAAAATCTCAGTTACAATATTGCACAAAAATGACTGCAAGAAAGAAACTTCTCCAAAAAACTTCTGCAATGATGGAAATGCATGCTTGGAGCCCTTCAATGAGAGCACATGCCCCTTTCATCTCTTAAAACTTCTATAATGTGGGAAATATTCCTGGAGCAAGTTGTAACGTGTGGAATCCAAGAAGGAGAGTGTTGATTGTGTTCCATATATTAAGCTCTCTCCTTCAATGCAGTCAATAATAACCAACTAGAATATTTCCTCCTTTATATGCAACGTGCCATCTAATATGAGCAACAAGGTATACCTTTTCCACCATGAATGAAGTTGTGCCTCAATACAACCAACAAAATTACTATTAGTATCAATTCAAAAAGAATAAAAGTGCATTGTATATTGCAAGTTTACAAAATTAAGTCCAAACACAATCAAAAAGATAAATCAATTAAAAAATGGTAGCCTTGTCAACAAATGCCTTAAACAGAGTGTTCAACATAGGCCTAAAATATGCATATTGAACCCTTGATTTCATAACCTTGTTAAAATTTTAAGAAAGATGATATGCTCAAGTTATAGAATGAAGTTGACATTATAGAATAAAGGCTATCAATACTAACTAGACCAGAACAACATTATCAACTGAAATATCCTAGAAACCAAGCCCAAGAATGCCATCAAACTTAATTAGACAACAAAAATGTCAACCTCGGTTCATGCGTTGTCTGAGTAAAGACTTGCACCATGGAAGAATCCATTTATACATAATTTCCAAATTAGGCTGATGAGAAAAGATCTTTGATATCCAACTGGGAAGCCTTAACATCCAAAAATTGCTAACCTAATGTTTCACAACAATTTTCCCAACTGTGACATCATCTTTACTTAAGAAATCGGATATTGATCCACTGCCATATTGAATCTCACGGGATTCTTCTTCACAAACAAAAAATTATATATATTAATTTTTTAGCAACTTCCTTAATATCCCCATGTAAGCAGACTAAACTAAGTGAGGTTGAGGGTTTGAAGTAGAGTACCATCTTCTTGGTATGTGCTTGACTTTGATGACTTGTATCTTGAATGAAAATAGCAAGCTAGTTGCACTATAAAATCATTGTTAATCATTGTTACAAAACTAACCACAAAATCCTCTTTAATTAAAATAATCCTTCTAGATATTTCAGTTAATTTCTAAGAGAGCTAATTTCACTATCCAAACAACCATCAATCTATTTACTATATATAATTTCCTAGAATTCAGAATTTGAATGTAATGAAACTAACCATAATTACCAAAGATTTGACACCAAAATGTAGTACAAAATGAATTGTTTGAAAAAATTCCTCAAAGATATGTCATCTAATGGAATGAAATGATATGATTGCAGAATGTGCACAAAATGGATTTTGCAAGGAAGCTCTCAAAAATCTTTGAATTAATGAAGCACTCTGAAACTGATATTGTAAGCTTTTCTTGTGTTCTAGATGCATGCAGTCATGCAGGTTTAGTGGATGAGGGTTGTACATACTTCGCACATCAGTAACCCTTATTGGATTACATTTATAGTTGATCATTAGGTGTGCATGGTTGACCTTCATGCATGCTGGCTATCTTGAGGACACCCTAAACATTATTATTGAGATGTCAGTTAAACCTTTGGTTACTATGGATCATATATGAATATAGGTTGAGTATTTTAGCAACACTGCTTTTTAGTTGGATCCTAAAAATTTTGCAACTTATGTTGTTCTCTAAAACATCTGTGCAAAAGCGGCCAAGTGTGGTGAGGTTCAAATAGTAAGGAGAATGATGAAAGACAGAGGAATTAAAAAGATACCCACATGTAGTTGGATTGAAGGGAATAAAATGGTACATGATTTTTTGTGTAGGAGACATATCACATCCAAAAACATGGGAGATCTATGCAAAATGGGAGAAATTGGCTTGGCAAATGAAGGCAGTAGGGTATTTCCAGATTTAAGACTTTTACTCAATGTTGTGGAATAGAAAAAAAAAATTGTTTGTCTACCACCATAGTGAAAAGTTAGCAAATGAATTTGGTTTGTTAAACATGGCCCTTGGTACAACTATTAGATTTGTTGAGAACCTTCAAGTATGTTCTGATTTTTACACTACATATAAATTCATCTCCAAGATTGTTGCAAGAGAAATTGTTCTAAGAGATGTGAACCATTTCCATCATTTTAAATAGGGACAATTTTCTTGTGGAGAATATTGGTGATGCTAAATGAAACAATCTGAAAAATAGGCTTACACTATAATAATGTGCACTACATCAGATATCCAATAGTAATGAAGGGACATCCATCAAAGCATAACAACAGGGATTTTTTTCTCATATGTTGTAGTTACAAGTGCCTTGCTAGATATACATGAAAATGTGGAAGCAATATACACAAGGAAAGAAAATTGTTTCAAAAAAATACCTCAAAGAAATTTGATATTTCTTTTTATAGTTTAAATGTGATACCACACCATTTTGACATGATCCTTGCGGTGATGTGGGATGTTACCACTACACTACACCGTTATTGCTCGACCTTCGCGTTAATGCGAAATATTACCACTACACTGCACCATTATTGCTCAACCTTCGTGGTAATGTGGGATGTTACTGGTACACTGCACTGTGTCTTCTTGGCTCTTGCGAGGATGCGAGAGAAGTATTTGATTTACCACCATACCGCACATTTATTGCTCGGCCTTTGTAATACTACGATATATTACCACTACACCACACTGTGTCTTCTTGGCTCTTGCAGTATGGTGGTATTATGAAACTTGTCACAACAGTCTTATGAAATGTGTCACAACCATCTACTACCTTGACACAATTGTCTTATGAAACTTGTCAATATTTATGGGCACCTTTTAAATTACATTCAGATCTATAAGGAAACTATCCTATTGGGATGACAGACCCAAGAAACATGGCAATGGTTACACCAATAAATAGTTAACTAGAAACCATGAATTTTCAATGCATAATGGAGAATATACAGAGAGTTAAGCTAGTGAGAAAACATCCTTGGAGAATTTTCATCAAAAGTATGACAATCTAAGCATTCATAGTAGAAAATAATATACTCTCAAAGACCTAACAGTCATAATAGACCTAGTGATAGCTTTCAGAGTCATAAGAATAAATTCATAAGAGAATAGATGCAAGATCATGAAAAGACACTGTGATGGAAGGGAAGTTGGTAGAGTTGAAGAATCAGACCTGTAGTGAGAAGGTAGGGAGAACAAAGTAATTTATAGTCAAGAGCATCATGGAATTTTCTCAGGTGACTATATTTGGGCAAGGAGAGAACTTAGTGACATTACCATCAAAACAATAAGGATAATCAAAACCATACCAAATTACCCTAGGGCCTTTTTCATCACCTTGTAGAGATCTCAAACATGCACGAAAATATTTCATAGAGACTAAAATCATCTCTATTTTTTATGATCACAAAAAGTAACAAAAATAGATTTGCAAGTGATGAAAATAAGTACATGGAAAGTATATTATATTGAATTCATTTTTTGTAAAACTTAACCATTAACTATCTAATACAATCTAACAAAATACAAATATACAATGAAATATTATGATTAATGAAATGATAATTTTAACGATTATCTTAAGGTAGACAAAAAGAATTATGCAAGTGAAAAATAACACCCTTAGATTATTCTGAACAAATAACATTTTCATTTACATCATTTTCAAGCAACAATTTTTTAGATCCATTCAGTTGTACAAAAATTAAATCAAATCTGCAACGATATCAAAGATCTAAAGGTTTTAAAATATGATATTTTTAGATCTATTTTTGGGTCATTACCTCATTTAGACTTGGATGTGGAACTGCCTTTTTTATTTCCATAGAATCCAAAATAGGCCTAACAAATGCTATAAAAAGAAACCCTATAAACACGCAAAAGGAAAAGCTAAATCAGTTGTAATTTACTAATTTTCATTCAACTTCTTTGTAATCATTTTAAGTACCTGATTCTATTGTACTTTAAAGATTTATAATATGAGTTTTAGCTATTCAAATAGATTAAATAATTTTAAGTTATAAAACTAATAAATAGGCTTTAGCAATTCAAAAAAAAATCCACTTCTAAAATTTTAAATATCTTTACTATATCTATTTACCATTGTTAGAGAGTTACAAACTATGAATTATCCTTTATCCTATAAGATTGAGAAAGGAATAACACTGTTAAAACATGATTGAATCATAACAACAATCCAAAAACAATGAAATTAATTGTCAAATGGTGAAAAAGATCTATCCTCTAAGTCATTTGCACATGGTGATTGAGAACACAGTGAGTAAGAAGTAAAAGAGCACTAGATCATAGCACTGCAAAATGGTCATGAGTTATGCAATGAACTTCACTATTCTTTTGATCACAAAGGAGATCAATATAATAACCAACATACTAATGTGCACAGAGAATATTCATGGAGTGCAAACTCCCTTACAAAGCAATTACCACAACAGAGTTTGAGGTGAATTGGCCTACTATTTTATGTTGATATGGATATGTTCTAACCTGCAGTTAATTGTTGTAGCATAGAAGATAGGCTAAATAGTTGGCCATATACCATTGTTTCAAATTATAAATTGTTATACATTATTCTAGGAGAAAATCAAAGGGGGAGTCTATACATAAGACACCATTGTTTCAAATTCAAAAAATTTGGCTCTTTCACAATTGTTTGCTTCATTTATTTGATCTAAGACAACCTGCTATATAGAATGTGCTCTCAAAATCATAGTAAAATCCTTTATTTTGGGATGACTCTTCAGAATCTTTCTCGTCATAACAATGAACAAAAGCATCAATCATTAACCTGAACTTTGCAAGAGTTTCATCAAATTCTACTTTTCCACTCTCTTTTCCATTCTGAATTTTATTCCCAATTTCATCCATGAAGATCTTCCTTAGCATGTAGATCCTATTGTTAGCCATAACTTTACTAGGTGTTGAGGATAGCTTTGATTTTTTATCCAAGCATCAATTGAAAAAATTCAGCCTTACCAGATTTTGATCTAGTAAGGCTGAATTATGTCAATTGTTGCTTGGCTAAAAACTTGAAGCTATCCTCGACACCTAGTAAAGTTATGGCTAACAATAGGATCTACATGCTGAGGAAGTTCTTCATGGATGAAATTGGGAATAAAATTTAGAATGGAAAAGAGAGTGGAAAAGTGAATTTGATGAAACTAATGCAAAGTTCAGGTTAATGACTGATGCTTTTATTCATTGTTATGATGGGAAATATTTTGAATAGTCATCCCAGAATAAAGGATTTTACTATGATTTTGAGAGTATCTTCTATACAGAAGGTTGTCTTAGATCAAATAAATGAAGCAAACAATTGTGAAAGAGCCAACAATTTTGAATTTGAAACAATGGTGTCTTATGTATAGACTCCCTGTCTAATTTTCTCCTAGAATAAGGTATAGCAATTTAGAATTTGAATCAATGGTATATGAACAACTATCTATCCTATATGTTATGCTACAAAAATTAACTATAGGCTAGAACATATCCATATCATCATAAAATACTAAGTGCAATTTACCTCAAACTCTTTTATACCTAAGTATGACAGTACCTGAGCTTCTGGTGTTTCTAGATAGAACCTAAAGCGGAAAAGTGTAGTCTCCATCTAAAGGAACCATCTTCGGAGCTCTTCCCTGAAATGAGGGTTGAAAAAATTAGAAGAAAAGAAATACCATAATTCTAAAGTAACAATTTGTATCAAGCCAAATGTTAGAGAGTATAATTTAAAAGACAAATCTTTATAATTGGCCCTCAAATTGGACCAAGTAGATTTATGATTTTATCTTTAGAATGTAGGAACTTTCTTTGTCGAAGCTTCATGACCTCAAATTGGATCTCAAATTGGACCAATAAAATTTATGATTTTATCTTTAAAATGTAGGAACTTCCTTTATCGAAGCTTCACAACCTCAAATTGGATCTAAAATTGGGCCAGCAAATTTATTATTTTATCTTTAGAATGTATGAACTTTCTCTATCGGATATTAAATATCTAAGGTTGGATGTCAAATTAGACCAGTAGATTTATGATTTTATCTTTAGAATAAAGGAACTTCCTTGTCAGATATTCAGAAATTCCTACACTCGAGTTCTGCTTCCCAATGAAAAAGCTCGGAAGTGTTTCACACCAGCTCAAGGTACTCTCCAACTTGGTTATGTCACCAATAGTAATCCATTTTTTCCTGAACCATCCATACCTGAACATTGCATCACAATCTATTCTTCCTACACATAAAAATGCCACATATTAACCCCTTCTAAATAAAACTCAAAATCATCATAAAAACATAATTAATAAATCATTTCAGCTTCAGAAAGAATCCAATGTCATTTACTATCAAAATAAAATTTGTATAAATCACAAAAAATCCATGAATCCATCCATCCAAATAGAAAATAAGTAATGTGAGGATTTGAGAAATATAAGTCCAAAGGGTTATGGTGTAATGGTAATGGAATCACCATAAGAGCACAATCGAGGAACAAATTCTTGTAATTGTAATTATGTGATCCATAACTCTATTGGTCAGGTGGCACAATTGTGTTATAACAAATACAAGATGCATTCATGTGTGACCCAAGTTTAATGTGGTTGTGTTGTGATATAAATGGAGGCACTCATATGAGCACAATTCATGTATAAATCACTTTCATCACAATTAGGTTTCAATCATCATTGGGTGCATTCAGGTTGACTCAAGTTTAACAGGTTATGAAGTAATGATAGCATGATCCAAGAGTGATTACCTCTTGCTGCAATAAAGATCCTATAAATTTGGTTGATATGCAAAGTGGTTATGTTATATCAATTATGTAGTGCATTCAAGCACAACCCATGTTTAATCGGCTATTCTAGAGAGTGATCAAGATTTTCTAAACCTTATGAATGTTACTTAAAAGTCTACAACTTATACTACAAACCAAGTTTGTTACATACTTGAATGCAATCTTGGGTTACCACAAACTATAATAATGTGATTTGCTAATAACCATTATGGAAAGTATTAAAGAAAGACCCATGCTATATAGGATACATTTCCCATATCAGGTTTTCATACCTTAATGATCAAACACAAGCTTCCCACACACTCCAGGATACAATCCAAGATCATACCACAACTCTTTCAAGATAGCTAATTTTCTGACCCAAGATTTAAGGTTGTTTTTTAATACCAACAGAAGCATTGGTAAGAGCATGATTAGGGTACAAACCCTAGGCCTCCATAGAAATATAAACCATAACTCTTACGGATTAGTGAGGTTGCAATACCAGAAATATTGAGATATTGTAGCCAATAACAAAATCTTGCAATTTAAATATTGTAGCCAATAACAAGCACACTATGTAGCTCAGTGACATTTGTAAATGCAATCTATGGTAAGAAGAATGGCAGTCACTTGAGGTGTGACAGTCAAAAAGAGGTTGAGCAGTGACAAGATATAAAAGCTCAAACCTTGCATAGTAAAGTGGAGATTTTAACAATGAGATTCCTTACCCCCTTGCTGACCTTAAGGGTTTTTCAAATGCTATTGGTAATGTTAGACAAGGAAAATGCAATCAGGGAATGACTATCCAAATGATGTAACAGTGGTAATCACAGGTTCAATTTTTATTCTTAGCCATTGTATAATGGAGGTGGTGGATTTCATGTTTGAGCAGTGTTTTGAGACTCATCAAAGATGAGAGAATAGTGAATAATACCTTGTGGACTATGAAGTGGTGACAATAAGGTTGAAGGATCTTAAGACCCACAATACCATGAAATAGTGAGTCCCTTGTAGTAAGTAAGTAGGCAATCTATAGGGAATAGTTTGATTTTATAGAAGGATGCTCATGAAAGGAATCTTCAAGTGACAGTGAGTGATTTTTTTGAGATTTAAGTTGAGGGTGCAATATCCAGTCTTAAAGGTAGTTAGCAAAGAAGTAAATGAGCAAGAAAATCAAATCGTACACAACAAACAATTCACAATGCTATCTTGCATAATGTCTTGAGTTTGAAGACAAAAATCTCATTGTATCTTGATGAAAGTAGCAACCTTAATGGTCAATCACTAGCAACCATGATTTTAAAACATACTATTGTGCTTATGGAGGCAGTATTTTAAGCAAGGCAGTGAGTGATGGTTTGGAACAATGGAAGGTATGAAGAACTTGTTTTATATGATTATTATGTAGTCTAGATTAAGATGGAGTTCTTAGAAGAGATTGAAGGTGGATTATGGAGCTCAAGGGTTACCATGATAAGGATTAAAGCAAAGATTGTGATCAATTTAAAAGCCACTGTCATGAAGATATTAAAGATGTCACATGCAAAACCCTAGCAATTGGAATAATGAATACAGTGCCAAAGAGGAAAATGTGTTGGGGAAGATTTAGGAGATCTCCACATTATCTAATCACAAGAAAATACATCATTTATTTATTTTTTTAAATTAAAATAAATCATTCTAAACCCTATATAGGATACATTGATACTTCAAAAGCATCTAATTTATTTTTTTTAATTAAAAGAAATCATTCTAAACCCTATATAGGATGCATTGATACTTCAAAAGCATTTGAAGGAATTTGAGATTATGAAAATATGTGTCAATTAAATACCTAGATTACAAACAGTAGTGCGAACAATGTAACCCTTGTTGAGTAGAGCAGTAATGAATCCTATACCTCCTGTCACGCACATCTCCTTACCATTCTTTGTCATTATTTGTTGAAACACCTCTATTTTGGTGGGCTATGCCTGAAAATAAGCTTTAGATGAAGGTTTTAGAGTATGTTTATTAAAATGAAAACTCCATTTTTGGCGGGCTACACCTGAAAATAAGATTTCGATGAAAGTTTTAGAGTATATTAAATTTTTAGAGTATTTTGTGGGCTATTTTCTTGATTCCTTGAAAGATTTATTCAAATAGATTGTGACTAAATAAATGAATAACTATTTAGTCATTTTTATTTTTGTGACTAAATAATTTTTAGTCAATGACTAAATTAGTCATTTATTTACTCATTTATAGCTGAGTTGCAAAAAAATAGTAGAATTTAATCATTTTTAGTTGTTGTGACTAAAATTTTAGTCACCTAGTCATTTATTTGCCAAATTCTACTAGTGGATGTCTTGAGCATGATGAGGTCGAAATTGTTTTATGATAAATACATGAGGGTATATGTGGGGCACATTCTAGCGATCCTACCTTAGCCAAGAAACTCTTGTGTATGGGTTATCATTGGCCTACAATGGAAAAGGATTCTTATCAATTTGTCAAAAAATGCAAGCAGTTTCAAAAACATGCAGATTTGATACATGCTCCTACACAAGAATTGTAGTCTCTTTCTACATTGTGGCCCTTTTATCAGTGGGGACACAAAATCATGGGTAAGATCCATCCACCTTCATCCAATGGTCATAAGTTCATTCTCATTACCACAGACTATTTTATGAAATGGATTGAAGTTGTTCCCCTCACTCATATCACTGGAAAATAAATAGCCACTTTCATACTGAACTATATCATCTATCATTATGATGTTCCTTTATCCATTATCACAAATAACAATCATACATTCAAAAATCAAGATTTTCATGAACTCTGTGAGAAATTCCATATACAACATCATTTTTTGACACCTTACTATCCTCAAGGTAACGACCAAGTTGAGGCCTCTAACAAGACCATTCTCAAAGTTCTTAATAATACGGTCAATGAAATTGGTCGAGATTGGCATGTTCAACTGAATCCTACCTTGTGGGCTTACTACATGAGTATTTGCACTCCCATAGGCACTACCCCATATGCCCTTGTCTATGAATTTGAATTCATCTTGCCCATCAAGGTCAAGTTGCCCTCTTTGTTGGTTTCCCTGCATAATCAAATCAGTGATGAAGACTAACGAGTTTCCATTTGCAAGAATTGGAACTATTGGATGAATGAAGACAAACTATTTTCAATCATCTCAAAGCATACTAGCAGCGAATGTGCCAAAGTTATATCCAGAAAGTGAAACCACGTACATTTGAGATTGGGGATCTTGTCCTTTGTGAAAATCCTCTCAATTAGCAAGACTGAGAAAAGAAGGGTAAATTTGAGCCTAACTGGTTGGGTCCATACGTTATCACTATTGTATATGGATCTGGGGCATACTATTTATCTACTCCAGAAGGTGAATTTCTCAGTGATCCAATAAATAGTATACATATTCATAGGTTTTATACCTGAGTACTTCAAAGAGTACACTCTTTTAAAGTCTTGAAAAAATACAAAAAAATGGAAAAAAGTCCTGAAAAAATGAAAATAAATCCAAAAAATAGTGACACTTTCAGATCGCCACACAGCTTTAAAACATACCTACCAATCTATCTTGCAGATCCAACCAAATGCATAAACTATGACAAGAATCAGTTCTACATTGAAACATGATGTTTGTCTATTTGTTGGTCTTTTGATTGTTTTATGATTTTATCTTTGATGGCATGTCTTTTAGCTTCTCGAGGATGTCTTGGACTATAGAGGTGAGGATGGGGCTATGTTCAATTTTTTTTGTCTGTGGATTGTTTCTTATTCACAGGATGACTCGTCTTAAGACATGGTTGTCTAAAATCATCGAGGGCCTAAGAGTTTACTATGGATGAGAGCATTCCTTGTCTGATAGTGTCTTCCACGCAATAAGTATTCAGGTCACCAAAGATCCTTATCTAGATGCTTATACTTCACTGCTAAATAAAAACATAAATAGTATTCAAGTCATCTAGATGTTCATGTTATCTAGACGCTTATACTAATTTGTGAAATAATAAGCTCTATGATGATAAAGCACTTTGTAATGCACAAGAATTTCATCACCTTCATTTCCTTCATATCTCTTTTTCATCTATCATTTATCCCATCATCCATTTCCTTCATCATTTCATTTTCTTCATGCTCCTTATTTCAAAGGGTAATTAATTGTTTTATCTAACTAATACTTGTCTTTTAATCCAATTATCAAATTGAAATCAACTTTCTTTTTAGCATGAGACTCCAATGCTCCCTAATCACTCAATTTATTAATCAATCATTTTTTTGTGATAGCATCAATCTCAATCAACTTAATTAGCTCATCAACCCATCTATACTGATCATTTCTATCAATTGTTTAGTTACACCCATCAACTATGCATTTTCATCAATTGTACATCACCACTTAATCACTTGTGCACTATCAATCACCTAATCATTTTATCGTAATATATTGAGAGATCAATATCCTTACAATATGTTTGATCAATCTCTCGAGGGGGGATATCATATTTATCATCATCCTTACCAAGATGTCCATGGGGCATGTATCAGTTAATCTATCTTTTTTTCTTTGAAACAACGTGATAGGTTACATTGTCTCAAAGAGGGGAAAAATGTAGACACTCAAAAAAATTCCTCACAATCATCCTATTTTTTTCGTCTATTAATTAAATGGATATTACCATCTATTTAATTAATTCATTTAATATCTTCCTTTGTTTTCATTAATCCACTTAAATCATTAAAATATTATAAGCATTTATTCATTCAATAATATTATAAGTATTTAATCATTTGCATAATCAACCATTTATACATAAATCATTTCATATTATACCATTTGCATAATCTTTAAATTATCCATGCATTAAAACCATTAAATCATTCATCTAAATTTGTAAATCCACTTTAAATATAATTCCAAACCCCCATTATATCATGCATCTACCCATTTATCTCTCTTATTTTAAATCAATTGCATTTGATTAAAGGATATGGGATAAATATGTATTTATACACTACACTCTTTAATCCCACATCTCTCCTGCAACATGAATCCACCTCATGAGGACATCTATAAAAATCCTTCTCTTCTCACCAAAAAAATACATTGAATTTTGATCATGTGATCCTCTCTTCCATTCATCAGAGCTTCTTGTTGCATTTGTTCTTGTGAAAATATGAGAGCACCAAATGCATAAATCAAGATCATGGTGAATAGGAGAACAATGGAGTTGGTTTTCTTTTGAATTCATATGTTTGGTTTTGCTTAGTTTAGTTTTATGTTTTTGCATGTTCTTTCATTTAGGAAAGGCTTCATTGATGGTATGTTAGAAATCTTGATTTTGGATTTATAGTTTTAAATCAGCTTTTCAATTTTCAGCATATACAATGATAATAACCAATATCTTGCACAACATTGGAAATCAACAGAAGAGAACAAAAAAATAAGAAAGTCTAGCATGCCTAGATAGTTCGCTTCCAATGGAGAATTGCTCTCAAGCTTAATCCCAAAGACACGCTTGTTGCTCCTTCTACTTCCAACCTACTCACCAATTTAACTCTCTCCAAATACTCAAATCATACAAGCAAATACCTCTAGTTCTCTCAATGAAAACTCTCTCTCTCACGTCTCTTAACAACACTCAAAAACTCAATTTGTGCACAAGAAAACCTACAATAAAATGGACATCAGATGAATACGCACAAATGAATTGGAATAATGGAATGATCGAATGCCAAAACCAAAAAGGTTGCTTTTTATTTATACAAAATGTTAAGAAGCTTAATGTTATAATTTAGTTCTCAAATCTACCACCTTTTACATCTAAATGCCACATCTAAGACTGAAAATACAAAATTAAAACCAACTTCTCTTCTTAATAGGTTGACTAAACAAGGTTGAGTGCAATGTGGCTGTTTGAATAATCAAAATACATACACATATACAGTCTTAGCAACTTCAACCTCTATTCCTTGGCTGAGTCACCTCCCAAAACTACCAGCAATAGCTATTTTACTTATCAAACTTAGCAATGGTTTCCTACAGGTTTATTATTTGCATCATGGTTGTTGGTTACTTTCCACAGCAAATCAAACTCTTCTATTATCTGCCAACTTGTGGCTTGACCAAGTCATACGCTTCTATATTGTTGTGTGTGGCTTTTCAACTTAACACTTTGATTTCTAGTTTCATTTTAGTACTTAACATGGCACAATACATTGCTTATTAAATGTCTTTCAAATGTTTCTCATGTGCTCATATTTATGCACTTATATTTGCAACAATAATAATCCTCACGTCATATATGTTAGTATATGTGTAGCTCATATAGTTAAGTTGATTGGTTTATACAAACCTTTCATTATTCACTTAGTTTGCATTATATGCATTGAAGACACTTATAACATTTTATTTATACATAATACATTATATATGTTATAATGTATGATCATTATTATATATATTAACATATATATGTATATTAAAACCATTGGTTTCCATTTATATATATATATATATATATATTAATAAACACACACACACACATATATATATTCATCTATAGGTATATATATATGTACAATCGATTTCTCCATGTATATGGTGTATCAGTGTATGAGCATGCATAAGTATTTCTACCTACGTATACGCACATGTATATGCTCACATGCATGAGTTATCACATTCACATACATATATGCATATATACATTCAATGTATATATACATATCAATTAATATATAAATTATATACAAAGAACTTAAACTCAATATAGAGATTTAGTCACTTAATTCAAACTAAGAAACAATCAAGAAATCAAAGACTAATACCAAAAAAAATTTAAATCATCCCCAAACTATGATCGAGGGTTTTACTTACCAATTTCCGAACTAACTCGATTCAACTTGACTAATCTATGTTGTGAGTGTGTGATAGCTCAAGTAGGTACATTAGGAGTTACTAAACCAAGCTCCTCTCCTGGGTGATACTCCCCCTCTCTTACTAGAGGGCTTGATTCTTTTCTGCATCCAACTTAGTGCATCATAAACGTAGTTAGCTAATCACATGAAAATCATATTCATCATATATCATTTGCATCATTAAAGCATTAAAAAGTTGTGAACCCCAATCCTACACCTGCACAAACATGACAAACAAACACATAATTAGGTTCATATGCAAGCAAGAACAAAGATTCCCCATGAAATCCATTTAAATTGCAAAGAGTAAGAAATAAGATGAAGAACACAAACAAATATGAACAAAAGTTATTAAATCCTATTCAATGCAAATCAAAATCTTGATCCCATGGGGGATTTGGTGCCAATTATGTGTATAAATTGGCCCTTTCCCAACTCCTTTGTAAGCTTGATGATGATTGATCCACTTTGGTGAAGAACAACATGACTCCTTGCTAAAATCTGCAATAACCTAGCTATGGTGATGGAAAATGCTCAAGAAAATGAATAGAATTTTCCTTAATTGAAGATAATAACTTTGCATTCAAATTGTGGTTGAAGAATGAGAGGAAGAGTCTCTCATTTATAGATTTCCAAATTGGAAGAAAGAGTGAAATTGAGCAATATGGGATTATTCAACATCCAATGGCCAAGTGCCACTTGTCAAGATGTGAATGGATGAAGGTTGTGCACATTTTGGTCAATGTGCATGATAAATGCTATTAGGTGGAATTTGAAATTGAGGAAATGACATGTGAGAGGGAAAAAAGAATGAAATAAATGCCACTTGGCTCAATGCACAAGGACATGTAAGAGGGTTGAATGCTTTGTTGGAAGGACAAATCCACTTGGATTTGAATTCAAATTTGAAGGAATATTCCTTCTTTATTCCATGTTGAGAGAAAATAGAGATTTAATAAATGAATTAAATCTATTTTCATGTGCAAGTGGGAAAATCTAGAGGATGTGACATGAGTTTAGATTAAATTAATCAAAAATTAATTTATGTAATGAGGAATTAGGAGATGTGACAATTTGGACTTAAATTTATGTATTGATTTAAATCAAATTGAGAGGAAGGGTTTAATTAAATAAATGTTTTGATTTACTTAACTAAAGGGGATAATGTTAGATTAAATTAAATAAGGTCTAATTTATTCAATTTAATAAGAAGACTTTAGAGATTTGATTTAAATAAAATGAATTATTTAAATGAACAAAGATATAAGGTTAATTAAGTTAAATTGATTAATTTAATCAATAGAGGGGAGAATGACTTAATTAAATAAATAATGATTTATCTAATTAAGAGATGAAGTGATGATAAGCTAAGAGTATGATTTAGGATGAAATGATGTTAGTAATCAGGATCAAGTGTGTCGGTCAATTTTCCATGTCTACAAAAGCAATAACATCATAATGCATATTCATGTATTTCATTCACTCATTGAACATATTAAAGTCATGATTTTGCATCTAATATCATATAAAGGTAAAGTAATCTGGTAACTGAGAAACAGGGTGTAACATTTATCTTGGGATATAAGTTGAATTCCTTAGTCATGAAAATTTTAAAAATTTTAAAAAAAATCCCCTAGTGAAAAACTCTCTAAGGCACCATCGTGTTGTACCCTTTCACAACATGCCCCATCTATATTTTGCAAAACTTTGGACCCCTTCTTTTGGGTTAGGTCTTGATTGTCCTCATATGATCAAGAAAATTCCCAAGATTGCTAAGTTTCCACAATTGGCTACCCCAACAGCCAAAATCTCATCATAACTTAGTAGAGCATTCAAAATTAGACCAAATTTCTTTTGAAATTTTTCCAAGATTTGTTGAAATAATCAAGTTATTCACTCATGGGATTTCCACCTCCAAATAGCCCAAAGTAAGTTCACCAAGCTTTTCTTGCAAGATCCAATTCAATTTAAAATTCCCACAAAAGATCTCTCTTTTGAGAAAACAAGTTTCCATCTCAATTATACTATTCAAAATATAAATAAAATTAGTTCACTTGATATTTTCTCCAACTAGTCATTTCTAATATGAATTGACCATTTAACACTAGTCGAAGACCAATTCAAAAAAAGGCAATTAAATAGCTATTTTTATGGAAAAGGACCATCCAATTGAGCACAACATTTTTAAAGAAAGGTCCATTTCCAATTCAAATTCTCATAAGCATGGGGGGAAAGTGTGTCTATGTAAACACAAAATAGTACAAGGAGATTCTAAGCCATAGGCAAACTCAAAAAGTGAAGTTTGCAAAGAGGGGAAAATCTGCAGCAATTCTACCGAGGATAGAACCTAAGAACACAACTGTCACAACAGAAATCCAACAAGAACAAACAGTACAATCAAAAGGAAAATAAAATGTGACCTCAGAAGCTCACATAGTCTCAGGCAAGAAACAAAATGGAGATGAAAACATACATGTGGACAAGGTGTTGGGGGACGAAGTTAACTCTGATACTTACAGCCCCACCACAACTTTGCTCATGCGGTCCTTTGAATTACACAGCACTGAGCTAATGGACATGAAGAATAGACTCCAATCCTTGGAGACAAGACGGCACTATGAAAGCACCAAAGTGAAAGAGGTCATAGAAAGCAATAATTCACAGCTAAAAGAAATACAATCAGTAATAGACAACATGAAGATAAAAGAAGACCAGCTAAGGGATCAATTAGAAGAGGCCAAATCTTGGGCTCATGTAGTAAGAGGACCATTGGATGCATAAAGAGACATTATAGAAAAGAAAGTCAGGAGGCAGTTAAGAGAGAAAAAGGACAGAAATGATAGAAATATGAATTTCATTGTTAAAGGGCTAAAAGACTACGGTGAGAAAGAAACCACAAAAGAGTTGGCAAGGGATTTCTTTAAGGACGAACTTCAATGGTCAGGGGTTATTTAGCAAGCAAACGGGATTGGAAAATGGGTGGAAGGTGGTAAGAATAGGCATGTGAGAGTTACTTTGGGGAAACTTGAGGACAAAAACATGCTACTAAGGAACAAGAGGTTCCTTCAAGGTACACAAATTTACTTTGATGAGGATCTAACCATAACACAACAAGAAGAAAGATGAAAAGAGTGGGAAAAGGTAAAAACAGCAAGAAGTGAAGGTAAATGGGCTTGGTTGAAAAATAGAAAGGCCCAAGTTAGTGAAAGAGTTATGCACCAAAAATAGGAACTCAGGGCCCCCTAGGAATATTTATTTATATTAATTTGGAATTACAAAGGTTATCCTTGGAGAGGAGGACTTGGTTTAGGGCCCATAGCAGTAGGAAAAGACATTATCATTTTTACTAAGACTCATGAGCATGAAGGGTGTAAAATCCCAGATTTTGAAGGATATAAAAAGGCCTCAATTTGGAACGAGAGAACAGAAAATGGAAAAGGACATGGTGGAGTTGCAATTCTAATAAAAGAATCATGGGATAAAAATATAAAAGTGGAGAAAGAAGATCCAAACAAATAGTACATATGGCTAAAAATAACAGAAAATCAGACAACAATAAGATTGGTTGCTTGCTACTTCACCCCAAAAGGATCCAAATCATATAAGAAAAGGAGTCTAGATCGTGAAGACTCCTTTGCCTCTCTAAAAAAAAGGCATTTCAGTGTTTAACAAATTGGGGGAAGCTATATTAATAGATGATTTTAATGCTAGGATAGCTAACATCCAAGCTCTTAACTTGAAAAGAAAAGATAAAGAGAAAGATGATCCGCTATGGCTAGAAGAAGAGAACCATAAAATTTGGGAACGAACCTCTCAATATGATAAATGTAATGTCACTCCCTATGGGGAAAAATTGTTGGGAATATACAGTTTATTCAACTTGGTAATATGCAATGGTATGGGATCGTGGCCAAACTTAGGAAACATTACTTGCAAGACCTATAATGGGAAAAGTGTGGTGGATTATGTCATTTTATCTCGTAACTATACAACAAGGATAATGGATCTAGTGATTGGTAAATGTCCAATAGAGTTGAAATCGGATCATAATCCAATATATGTAAAACTTGGCATTCACATAATCAAGCAACAGGAGGAACCAGACCTTATTGGAAAAAAGAAAGCATCTCCATTGGGTAGAATTCTCATGACTCGATAAAATCAGAAAATCTTCAAGACTATGCTCAAAAACTCTTTTAGGAATTTGAAAAAAATCCAGCTTACATAAAGAAGCACTCAATAAGAAAGAACACATTGATTCCTCTAGTACACAAAGTTTTGGGTGAGTGTAAGAGGGCTGATGGATTCAAGACTAGTGCCTACTCATGTTGGGCTAATGGATTCAAGAGGTGAATGATATGTGACTTATTTCCTGGCTACAATTCTAATTTTTTGGCACTTAGACTTGTTTATACCTTGTATAAACGTGCAAGAATGTGATTGACAGACTCTACTTATTGATCCAATTGATCCTCTCAAGTTACTGTGATTTATTAAAAGGATTTTAATCCTTCCTTGAAGGAACCATTTAAAAGAATCACATAATGATAGCAAATGTGTATTGACAAATGGAGTATATCCTCAATTTGAATAACAAGAAAACATAAATATGGAGACAGCTTGACAATCTTATCAACTACCTAACTCTTCTTACTGATCCAAATTTTACCTCCAAGTTATTGTAATCAATCAAAAGGATTTTAATTCTTTAATAGAAACCAATTAACTTGATTACACAAAAACAAGTGTGTCTTGATGAAATTGGAATATCAACTTGGATACACAGGTTCAAGTAACAAAGAAATAACAATGTGGAGACAACCAAATAATTGTTCAACTCAACAAACAATAGACACCAGATTTTAGCCACCAAATTAAAACTTCTTATCCATTTGCATTATTTCAAAAGATTTTACAATACACATCATGATATTTTATTTCGGCAACTGTTCCACCTATCCAACTACCTAACTCCTAATTCTAAATCTAATTTTGATTCGTTTGATTTCATTTGGCATATATATATTACATATTCTAGGGTTATGACCCTTCACATGCTCTTCCGTTGCAGCGCTTCACTTTATTTTAATTAATTTCCTTCGGCAAATTAAAATACTTTAATCTTCATTATCTCTATGAAATTTAATTCTTCCTTTGCTGGAAATTCTCACTTCACTTTTTACATGTATGTATCTTCAATACGTTCTTCGAGTAAAAATAATTATCCCTTTTAACTCCCTTTATATTTGTCTCCTTGTGAAATTTATCTTTGATTATTACCATTCGTTAGATTTTCACATTTCTTTTACATGTGCCATATTTAATAAAATATTCCATTAATAGAAATCACTCACTTCTAACCTCTTTGGTTAAAATATTTCATATTTCAATGAAAATATTTTACTTTATGAAGAAAATACTTTGTGTCTCCTCCTTCACCTTTATTTAATAATTCTTCACTTTATTACTCTCAATATTGATGTGTCTCCCCGATGAAGTAAGCTTGTTGGGCTATCAGTGAGACTCTCCTTGAAAACCACATCAATTTAACCTTCATAATCGGAAAGACTTAAGGAAACCACTCTGGAAACATATGCATCTCTAATGCATATCGTTGTAGGAAGATTGTATCAGTGAGACTTCAAACCAACTCTTGTCGATCAATGAGACTTCAAACCAACTCTTGCCAATTGATGAGACTCCAAACCAACTCTTGTCGATATCGATGAAACTTCAAACCAACTCTTTCCAATCAGTGAGACTTCAAACCAACTCTTGTCAATCGGTGATACTTCGAACCAACTCCTGCCAATATCGATGAGACTTCAAAGTTTGAAATGACTCCCAACAATACGACTGGTCTCCCCGATGAAGTAATCTTGTTGTGCTATTGGTGAGACTCTCCCCGAAAACCCCATCGATGTAACCTTCATAATTAGAAAGACTTGAGGAAACCACTCCAACAACATATGTCTCTTTGATGCATATTGATGTAGGAAGATTGTATCAGTGATACTTCAAACCAACTCTTGTCAATGGGTGAGACTTCAAACCAACTCTTGTTGATCGGTGAGACTCCAAACCAACTCTTGTCGATTGGTGAGACTTCAAACCAACTCTTGTCAATCAGTGAGACTCCAAACCAACTCTTGTCAATCAATGAGACTTCAAACCAACTCCTGTCGATATCAGTGAGACTTCAAAGTTTGAAATAACTCTCAGTGATATAGCTAGTCTCCTTGATGAAGTAAGCTTGTTGGGCTATTGGTGAGGCTCTCCCTGAAAACCACATCGATGTAACCTTCATAATCAAAAAGACTTGAGGAAACCACTCCGACAACATATGTCTCTCCAATACATATCGTTGTAGGAATATTGTATCGGTGAGACTTCAAACCAAATCTTATCGATCGGTGAGACTTCAAACCAACTCTTGTCAATCAATGAGACTCCAAACCAACTCTTTCTGATATTGATGAGACTTCAAACCAACTCTTGTCAATCGGTGAGACTCCAAACCAACTCTTGTCGATCGATGAGACTTTGAACCAACTCCTATTGATATCGGTGAGACTTCAAAGTTTGAAATGACTCCCAACAATACGGTCGGTCTCCCTGATGAAGTAAGCTTGTTGGGCTATCATTAAGACTCTCCCCGAAAACCACATTGGTGTAACCTTCATAATCGGAAAGACTTGAGGAAACCACTCTGACAACATATGTCTTTCTGATACATATCATTGTAAGAAGATCATATCGGTGAGACTTCAAACCAACTCTTGCCGATTGGTGAGACTTCAAACCAACTCTTATCGATCGGTGAGACTCCAAACCAGCTCTTTGTTGGCCCCAAAATTGTCGTTACACCAAAATATTGACCTATTAATGCTCGATACAACCGTCAGAGTTAACGAATCCATGGGAGGCGATTAAACCATGTCACAAATCTCAAGGGGAGTGTTGACCATCTACCAACAATCTCCCCCTCAACGTTACCTGAGGGGAATTGAACCTTGAACCTTTGGCTTTGATACCAATTTTTGGCCCCACAGTTATCGTTGCACCAAAAGATCGACTTGTTAATGCCCGATACAACCGTCAAAGTTAATGGATCCACAAGAGGTGATTAAGCCATGTCATGAATCCTGAGGGGAGCATTGACCATCTGCCAACACTCTTGTCGATATCAATGAGACTTCAAACCAATTCTTGTCGATCGGTGAGACTCTAAACCAACTCTTGTCAATTTCAGTGAGACTTCAAATCAACTCTTGTCGATCGATGAGACTCCAAACCAACTCTTGTCGATCAGTGAGACTTCGAACAAACTCCTGTCGATATCGGTGAGACTTCAAAGCTTGAAATGACTCCCAGTGATATGGTTGGTCTCCATGATGAAGTAAGCTTGTTGGGCTATCGGTGAGACTCTCCCCGAAAACCACATCGATGAAACCTTCATAATCGAAAAGACTTCAGGAAACCACTCTGACAACATATGTCTCTCTGATGCATATAGTTGTAGGAAGATTGTATCGGTGAGACTTAAACCCAACTCTTGTCAATCGGTGAGACTTCAAACCAACTCTTGTCGATTGATGAGACTCCAAACCAACTCTTGTCGATTGGTGAGACTTCAAACCAACTCTTGCCAATCAGTGAGACTCCAAACTAACTCTTGTCGATCGATGAGATTTTGAACCAACTCCTACCGATATCGGTGAGACTTCAAAGTTTAAAATGACTCCTAGTGATACGATCAGTCTCCCTGATGAAGTAATATTGTTGGGCTATCAGTGAGACTCTTCCTGAAAACCAAATCGGTGTAACCTTCATAATCGGAAAGACTTGAGGAAACCACTCTGACAATATATGTCTCTCTGATGCATATTGTTGTAGGAAGATTGTACCAGTGAGACTTCAAACCAAGTCTTGTCAATCAGTGAGACTTCAAACCAACTCTTGCCGATATCGGTGAGACTTCAAACCAACTCTTTCCGATCAGTGAGACTCCAAACCAACTCTTGTCGATCGGTGAGACTTTGAACCAACTCCTGCCGATATTGGTGAGACTTCAAAGTTTGAAATGACTCCTAGCGATATGACTGGTCTCCCTGATGAAGTAAGCTTGTTGGACTATCAGTGAGACTCCCCTTGAAAACCACATCAGTGCAACCTTCATAATCGGAAAGACTTGAGGAAACCACTCCGACAACATATGTATCTCCGATGCATATTGTTGTAGGAAGATTGTATCAGTGAGACTTCAAACCAACTCTTGTCGATCGATGAGACTTCAAACCAACTCTTGTCGATCGGTGAGACTCCAAACTAACTCTTTCTGATATCGATGATACTTCAAACCAACTCTTGTCAATCAGTTAGACTCCAAACCAACTCTTTCTGATCGGTGAGACTTTGAACCAACTCCTGTCGATCGGTGAGACTTCAAAGTTTGAAATGAATCCCAAATCCATTAAAATTCACCAATATGTTAATTGATAGTAGGGTAGTATGATTACAGAATGGTTTGGAATGAAGTTATCAGGATTGAAAGGCGTTAACAAACAAAGTTGCTTTTTCAGCCATTTTTTGCAAAACTGCCACTGTCGAATTTAGCTGAAACCCCACTTTACCTCCTTGAAAAAATATTAAATCTCTTCCTATGAAGTCGTAACTTTGGAGATTAGTTCATTTAGGTGAAATGAAAAAGTGTACACAGTGGTTTTTCATTGTTTTATTTTCTTCATCAAATATCAAGTGTCAAAGTTGACCCTTTTGTAGCTGTTCTGGAAGTGCAATCTTCAACTGGGCAAAACCCATCTGGTTTTGATTTTGGACAAATATCAAATGATTTCCTGAAGCTCTGAAAATTGGCATGGATGCACATTGAGATGGGGAGAATCTAAAGCACCAATTCATTTTTCATGAAACTCTTTCAGTTACCTAATATTTTCCTTCAAAGTTGATCACTTTAACAGATTTTTTTGTGTAGACAACAAACCTTCACAGAACCCTTCAACTTGGCCTTCTGAAACCTTGGAAAATCAGATCATAAGGAGCTTAAATTTGGTAGAGACACTCACATATGATAGATGAACACGTCTGCAAAGTGATTTTGTGTGAAACTGAACAAACTTCCAATTATGATTTTTCAAAGTTGGTCATTTGAGCAGATTTTTCAACTATACTTTTGAGTGCTGAAATTATTTTTTTCATTTTGTGAGCCTTAAATCTTGCCAAATTTTGCATGAAATTTCAAGCTCCAACAGAGGTACCCTTAGATTCTTGATTGAAAAAATATGGGATGTTCAAGGCGATGAAGCTTACTACTGCTTTGTAGACTTTAAAAAATCCTTTGATACAGTTCCACGGGGTAAGTTATGGAAGAGAATGGAGGATTTGGGAGTTCCGCATGAGCTTAGGTCAGTTGTTCATAGGCTCTACGAGCAGGTCAGAGCTAAAATCAGAACTAATGATGGTATGTCGGAATGCTTTGGCAGTGATATTGGTGTCAAGCAAGGTTGTCCACTTTCCCCAACATTATTTGGGATTTACATCAATAAGCTGGAAGAATGGATAGAAAATTTTGGTGGGGACGGCATTCATTTGGCCAACTTTGTAATAAAAATACTCTTATATGCCAATGATCTCATTTTAATCGCTAAAATTGTGCATGATTTGAGAAAACATTTGAAGGCTCTTGAAACGTTTTGTCAAGAGGTCGGGATGCAAGTGAACACTACCAAAACCAAAATAATGATATTCTCACTGCGAAGAAAAAAATAGTAAATTGACTTTCTCTTTGAAGGCAGACCATTGGAAATAGTGGCCGAGTACAAGTACCTTGGGCTTGATTTTCACAACAATTTTAGTTGGGAAACATGTAAAGCAAAAAGAATTCAAGGAGGTTGGAAAGCGTTATACTCTTTGCAAAATAGATGTAGAAATGCAGAATTATGGGATTGGAAAACTAAAAGAATGCTTTTTGGTCTGCTTGTCACTTCAGTGATTCTCTATGGGTGTGAAATTTGGGGCAGCAACATGCCAGATCAGAAATGGAGACAAGTGGAAAGAATACAAAAAAATCTAATTTTAAGTAGCCTTAAGCTCAAGCCTGCAGTGCCTTATGAGGTTTTATTGGCCGAGACCGGTACTTTTCCCTTGGAAGCCTTGGTGATGATCCATTTATTAAGCTACCTAAAGGAGGTCCAAAATATGGAGAATCATCGTTGGCCTAAGCTAGTTATGAAGGAAGAGATAACTAGAAGAAAGAACACCTGGATGAAACAAAATATCAAATGGATGAAAAAGTGGGATGTTGATATGCATGAGTTCCCAAACACAAATGAAGAAATAAAAAAGTATGTGAGAGAAAAATTTAAATATTCTATATGGATGAAAAAATAGGGCGTAAAAAGGATTATTATATCAAAGAATTCAATCCCATGAGGGACCATGAAGAAAAATCCTATATAGGAGAAAATATCAAATGGAAAGAAAAAATGTTGATAGCTCAATTTTGAACTAGTTCACATCATCCTATGTGTGAAACGGACAGGTGGGTGGTTCCTAAAGAGGAGTGGGAAGAAAGAATATGTCAATTTTGTAACAAGGGTATGGTGGAGATATAATGGCACTTCATCATGGAGTGCTCAGTGTATAAAGACATTTGGGCCAGCTATGGGGACACCGTATGGGTTGATAATTTAAATACCTTGTTTGAAGATTCAAGGTTAGACAAAATTGCAAACTTCATCATCAAAATACATTGCAGAAGGGTTGATCTCGAACGGAGTTTAAAAATTGTCTAGGGCCTTTCTGTGGAAGGCTCTTGTGTTGTCCTTGGGTCCCATAGGCTTCTTTGGCATCGTGGACATCATTAAAAAAATTCATTTCATTTCACTTTCATAGCTATTATTCCCACATGTTGCATCCATTGTCCACCTACCTACCCTCGATATTGAATGCACAAAAAACTCCATGAAAATTTCAAGAGTTTAAAGAATAATCTATAAACACATTTCTTCACAAACGTGATTTAAATGTGGAAAGGAGTTTTGGAGTAATCTATTGAGCCGAAATCTTCCAAAACAACCATTCAAATGAAACTACTAAAGAACTTGCAGAAGAAGGTTGTTGTCGGTGTAAGAAAAGGAGAGAAATTGACATTAAACTCCACGATGAGGATCAAAGGCTTGATTTATCAAAAAAATTGGGTATGTACCCCTTGAAGCCCATAGTAGAATTGGTATTTTTTTTATAATTCCATTGTACAATTTAAATCCTAATTTATGAACATTCATAGAAATGTTAAAATTCAGTAGATGTTGAGCTAACCCTTGCTTTCAAAACATAAAAAACCCTAGTCAAAAGAACAATTAACAAAAACAAAACCTAGGTAAATAGACTTGTAATTTGATGATTTCATCTATCATTGTAGGATAAATAAGTAAATATGCAAAATAAATGAAATAGAATTCAAAGGAATATCCTTGTAATATCTAACAAAAATTTAGGGCATGCCAGTATGGAGGATTTCCATGAAAGAATAATTGATCTAAATGTAACTTCATGGACTAGGAACATTGTTTCGTATGGACTAGATAAGGATGCAACATTTCCAATATTATTAGAATGTCTAAAACTAGTGGTGTAGTGTATCAAAAACTATGATGTTGATAAAATACAAGTGATTGTTGGTGGTAATGTTTTGCAAACCTAAGTGAGCATACCATCATAACCACCTTTGCCATCCCTTTCTTTAAAAAATTAGCATTCACTACTAAGCAACATGGTGAAAAACAATTTAATGACACACCAAAAATTTGTAAGAGAATGATCGATATCAAATGGATGATAAACCCAAAGAATTCTTTTTCCAAGTTACCAAAAGTACTCTAAAGGAGTGATTTCAAAAAAAAAATTGGGGATATTGTGACATTAATAAGCAAAGTTGTTGGATTACCCATTTCTACCATATTTGAGCCATGGATGTTTGCATTTGTAGAGTTTTTCTTAAATAGACAAGAATATTACATTGGTCCAATTAAAGAGAAATAGCCTACATGAGCAAATTGCCTATTTTAGGGTAAATCAAAGCTTCTACATAAATCAAAATGACTTTTATTGGACTTGACAAAGTGGGTGTCCTTGGCACAAGACCTTGACAAAATCTTGCCTATAACTACTATCTGCAATTAGAGCATAAAAGTTCAATCCAAAATTATAGAAGATTCAATGATGACTATTATATGTGGTTGGTAAGGACTATTAAAGGTTATCAAGCCAAAAGATTGCTAGTGGAAGAAAATTGTTCTACTAATAGTAGAGGAAGTTGGATCATTCAATTCTCAAAGTTCACATATATAAAATGAAGACCTGAGGTAAATGATGATAACAATATTGTACACTCTATTTATGCAATAAAAAAATTCAATGATCCTATTACAAACCCAAATTGGGATAATAGAGAGCAATCTTATATTAATGAGCTAACACAAGGTATTATAAATGCTATTACTCTTTGGTTAAATGTCATTATTTAGGCGTTGAAGAAAAAGGGATTTGTATTAACATATAGTAAAGATTCCAAGAAGAGAAAATAAATATCAAACAAGGATTATGATAATTTCTTAGTTAAAAAGATAAATGTGCAAGAAACACAAGTTAAGAAGCAACCGAAAGAGTGGTGCATTAATTTTGAAGCTCCTCATGTTATGGAGGTAATTGTTATATAAATATAAATACCATACTCCATAAATACTCAGTACTTATTCTTCTCCTCCAACTCTTGATTATCCTGATGATGGATCTTGGAGTGTGATCCAAAACGTTGATGCAAACACGCCTACACAATCAAATTCAAAAATAATATTTGCGAACAATATGGATTGTGGAAACTTGATATCATTATTTTTATCTTAATTCAAAGTTTTGAAGAGACTCAAAAAGAGTAGGAGTTGCAAAAATTATAACAAAAAGATAAATAGTCATCGATGATAACACTTGCTTTATCTCTACCTAATGTAACTATGTGTATTTCCCCTCCATCTATGTCAATCATGGTTAGAATAGAAAAATAATTGGAAAGAGATGAGTTGGCGAGGGGAGAAGTTAGTAGGAGCAAGAGAGAGGAATCTCCAATTCCTCAAGAGATACTTGTAAAACCCCCACTGCAAACACAAGAATATAAATATTTAGAAAAGGAAGAACAAATGGGTAGTCTACATAAAGAATAATAAGAACTGAAAAAAGTGCAACAAGAAGTCAATCCAAATCAACATATTATTGAGGGAATAAGTGAAGACGAAGATTAAATCTCTCATGTATTTCATTGAAAATGCAAGAAATATATCTAGAAGTCTTTGAGGATTGGGATGAATAAAATAAAGAGAATGTGATTCATGAAGAAAGGGACGTTAGAATTCAAACAAAGCATCTAGTAGAACAGCAAACAAAATAACCAATAGGATAGATAGCAATAAATGTATCATCAAACCAACCAAAGGCAAGTGATCAAAGAAAATAAAAGGAAATAGACCAAAAAGGGATAAATCAACCCAGATCACCAGATAGGTCACAATAGCATTGGAATGAATAATAGATTAGTACTCCCTCTTGATTGGTTAACAACGTCCACTAGCAAGAAAATATTGAATTTTTGCCTCTATATTTGAAAATTCTAATGCCAAAAAATTGATCTCCTAAACCTAAAAGAAGGGCTAGTGTGTTGCCATCAATATTGATGGATGCATAAGGACAAGGTTTTCCCAAGTTTCAATTCCAAGGGTATCAAGAGATCAACATGCAATTAACCTTGTTGATTATCAAGTATCAACTATTAATTTGTGATACATCACCAAAGAATTGGATACAAAATAATTAAGGGCTGGTATAGATACTTCTACTTCTATAATGCAAAAGGATAAATAAAAGAAGAATTGAAGAAGAAATTCGTAGAGATACATGGGTACATCAAGAAATTGATAGGCCCATTAAAATAAATAGATCAAATTCCCAATAATCTTGTCCTCTCCTAAGATGAAGTTTCTTCATTATAAAAGATGAATCACATAATTGTCATCACAAAGGAATGGATGAAAATGGTGATTTCAAGAAGAGAAGAAACAATTAAAATTATTATTGATAAATAGGATAATGCACTAGCATGGGAAGATAAAATTAGGAAATTGAAAAATGATTGTAAATACAAGTTAGAGAAAGATCATATTTAATTGCCTAGGCTTAGGGTAATTGAAAACCTAAGTGATAACTTGATTCTAAAAGAAAATATTATTTCAAATGAAACCCTTCCATAAATCAAAAAATGGATTTTACATCTTAATTGGGGAGAGAATTTGTTGAATGAATGTATTGATAAAATGTATGAATTGAGGAAATATGTCATATAAATTAAATACAAAGAGGTAAATATAATGGAAAAGGGTCTAGAAACTAGCTTCAACACTCACATCACTCCATATGAAGAACAATTCCTAGTAAATTTTAAGGAAATATTTGGGAATATATTGGATGATCAAGCTAGAAATTTTAATGCAGAAATAATGATTTGAGCTACTGATGATATGTCACTAATGAATAAATCAAAGCATAAAACTAGAACTAGAGATGTGAGAAATTCTTATGGATATTATAAGTTCCAATGAAAATTCATGATCGATCAAGATAGGAGTGAGACAACAAAGATACTTATAGCTTATAGTGATTTTATTAGAAGAGAAAATATAATAGAAAGGGAATTCATTGTAGAAAGTGATAGTGAAGCAAAAACTTGAAGCCCCTCTTTCTGTTGATTTTAAATCCATCAACTTTACGAGATTGCAATAGTCAATTGGTTTTGCAGAGTTCATACCTCCAACATCCTTCATGTTGTACTATTTGTAAGGATATTTTATTTCTTTTCAGAGATGTTGATTCCAAGGAACATTATGCAATTCAAATTTTAAAGATGTTGATGCCTTTGGCATATTCTCTCATTTTTTAATGTATTCCATTCATTCTTTTGAAGAAATTTGAGCCATTGATGATGTAACTAACTTTGGTGCCTTGTTATTTATGAAAGTTCCATTTCTATTTTTTCAACAAGGATTGGAAATTGTTGATAACTATAGGGAAAATATTGAGGAATTATCAATATTTTGCTTACTTCATGGTTTCCTTTCACCTAAATTCATGATATTGTTTGTTTATGCTTGTAATAATTGTAAATGTGATACCAGTTGATTCATGAGTATTATAATCCAAAAATGACTATAAATTTCTTGTCAATATTTTGAAATATCAAAGTGCTACACCATTGTTTGGGTGTACTGGTCTCTTTCTTGAATTGATGAGTTTTCCTTTAAATATTTGCATCATTTATGTGTAGTTGTGAATAATAATGGCAAAGAATAAATTATGTATGGTATCCATTTATGAATATGAAGTATATGCATGTGGTATTACTAAAAAAATTGTTCCTTAACCCTTTTCTTTTCTCCCTTTATCTTTTCTTTTTTATTTTTTGAATCTCTTAGTAAAGTTCTAGAAGAATTGATCAAAGTTTTTTTTTGACAAAAGTGTGAAAAGCCACTAAAATATTTTTATTATATTCTAAAAATATTACAAAATCTGGTTCAAAAGAGCATACCGGTAGGAAAGAACCAGGAAGAAAACCTCTGGTTGTAGCTCAATTCATAAATTTACATATACATCTAAATGAAAGCCAAACAAAACACAATGGCCCAAAATGAAATACAAAGATCCAACCAATGATCTACCACAGCCCTGAAGTACAAAGTTATTTATAATCTTTGTATATATTTTAAAATAACTTGTCATTTAAGTGAATAGAGATGAAATCTCGTTAACATTTGTCAATATTTTACAAATTTATCTCTCCTTAGACTCCAAAATATGTAATGTGTAAGTCCCTTTGTGAAAACATCCTACAATGAGCTTTGAGTGAAACTAGTGTATCAAGATTGAACTATCAAAGCCTTGGGATAATGAAATTATATGTTAGGATTTAATTATATTTTAAGAGAGGTAGAATTTGTTTTGGATTTTATATGAGTGTGTATATGTACATAAAAACATGTCAACATATCAAACATAGAAAGAGAAAGAAAACATGATATTCTTATCAATAAAAACCTCTCCAAGGAATCAATAGAAGAGGAAATCAACCTTCCCCTGATATCTTCATAGTTGTATGAAAAATAACTAGTTTTGGTTGAGAAAATTCAAGAAGTGAATCTAGATACCAACACTTATCTAAATATCACCTATATTGCACCAAGATTAACATCAAATAAATAGAAAACCATCACTAATCTCCTTTATAAATGTATAAAAATCTCCCCTGATCCATATTTAGGCATGCTAGGCTTGGACCCCTCTCTTGTATTACACCATCTTTGGTGCATCTTGAGCTTGAACTAATGAAATAGAAACTCTACAAGATGCATCGTCAAAATGCACTACCAGTTAAGGAAGAATTGTAAAAGATATTGGAGGTCGGATTCATATGCCTCATTGAATATTAAGAAGGGATCTCCAATATAGTTCCCATGAGAAAAAAATCTCAAAGAAATCCATATTCGTATACTTTTTTAACCTCAAAAAAGCATTTCCTAAGGATGATTTTCTATTACCAAATATTGACTTCATTGTCAACCTTGTAACAAGACATGACATGATTTTCTCAAGGATGGTTTCTTAAGTAAAATCAAGTTCATAAAGCCCACAAATACTAGCATAAGATAGCTTCTACTACACCTTGTGGGAAATTTTGTTACTAGGTTATACCATTTGAGTTGAAAAATTTAGGAGAAAATTTTCAATGGGAAATAAATATAACCTTTCATGGCATACTTTATTACATCGTGGAGGATGATGTAAATTGATTTCACAATGAATTTAAAACAAGGGAGGGGCACCCATAAGTACTTGAATGTATCTTTGATCATTCAATGGAATATAATATGTACCTAAAATTTTAAGAAAAGTGTATTTGGCATAACATCAAGTAAACTCCTAGGCTTCATTTGTAATGCCCTCTCATTTTCCTCCTTGAGATGTCCCAATCTTAGCATTGTTTTTTGACTATCTATCAAAGGATACATAGATCATTCTTATGCTTGTTGCTTTGAGTGTTGTATTATGTTTAGACCACAATTTTGAGATGATATTCCTCAACATGTCAATTGTTGGTGTTTTGGTCACTTTGTGATATGTGTATGGTAGTGTTCCAAGTTCCTTGTGATGACTTGATGTATTTTTCTACCACTTTGTTTCTTGAGATGTTTATGTTTTACTTCCTATGATAAAATCATAGATATTGTAATTTAATGATCTCAATGTCTGTCATTTTAATTATTTATTTTAATTTCATTATTATATGTTTTATATGATGTTGAACCTCATTGATGATTTTCATGTGCTTTAGCTACATATGGTATATTGAGAAGGTATGCTTGACATGTGTATTATGTGGATAAGAGTACAGGGTTATTTCTCCACCTAATATGCAAGTATAATTTATTCCCCAACTATGGTTAATTGGATATTTCCCCATGGGCTTATGTGTTTTTTAGCCACTATTACACTCGATTGAGTGTGAGATGAGTCTATCTTTTCCATATGATTTTAGATCTAAATCAATGGTGATTTAGGTATCTATGTTGTGAAAAACCAATAAGTGCATCTTTTTTAAATGTGGTTGTTTATATCCTCTTAGCATGCAATTGTAGAAATCAAGAAATTAGAAAAGAAAAAAAGGGAAAATTACAATTTAATATGCATTAGGAATGTTATTTAAAATTGTTGCAATTAGTTAAAATTATTATTTAAAAATATTTCTTTGGCTTTGAAAAAATAGATAAATTATTTAAATTCTAAAAACAAGGAATTTATTGTGTTATTGTACTGTCTTTGGGAAATGGAATGAATGGAAAATTTAGCTTGAATGAAAAATATAGTTTTATGAAAATGAAAAATAAAATAGAAATAAAGGAAAAATAAAATAATGAAACAAAATAAAATGTGAAAATAAAAATGGAAATGAAAAAGGCATAAAAGAAAAATACTTGGTCTTTTTATTCATTCTTTGAATTTTTAAAACTCTCTCCCTCTCAAACCCTCTCTTCAAAAATTAAAAAAATAGATGGATTTCATTGGATTTGTATTTGTTTGGGTTAGGACATGGACTAAAAAGGTAGGACTGGTTGATTTCTTGTATTACATCTTGGATTGTCTTCTCAAATTGGAGAAAAGTGAAGGAAAAAGGGTATTTTTGTGTGTACAAACTTGAGGTAATTCTCCTCATTTTTCTTTGTTTTTAAGTATTTCTTATATGTGTTTCTATGCTTATCATTAAGGGAGCATAGGACCTCAAATTTAGATTTAATTCCATGTATTTTTATTGATTAAAATAGTTTTCTTTTCAAAAATTACATTTTGTTAGGATTAAGGTGTCCCAACCTTTGAGTCTTAGCATTTAATTTAGTATTTGGTGATTATTTAATTATTTTCCAAGTTGCCTATCAAATTTGTTGTCACTTTGTGGGACCTACCAGTGAGGTGGCATCCTACATGGAAGGTGACATGTGCAATTTATTAGCTAAAATTGTGGAGGTGGGAATCCCACTTTAGAGGTCCTATTTTGTGGCTAACTTGGAGGCTTTTGTCATAAGTTTCTATGTCATGACTATGACAGACTATGACAACTTGCTATGACAAGTTAAAACAATTGTAAGAGTTATGTATGACAGTTTCTATGTCACACTATGACAGTTAGGCTACATTTATGGGGGTGCCCAAGTGTGCATTTGGCAATTGCATGTGTATAGGTGCCTTGCATGTTGAGTGGAATCTAATTTTGAGGAGACAAATGTTGGATTTAGAAAAAAACCTTAATTTATGGGTCCTGACCATGACAACATGCCATAATGGACTCATGTACACATCCTAGGTTTTAGTTTTGGTTATGGAAACTTTTGGCACCCTCTCTTCAAGTTGGAGTGTTATAAATACTTGATATCTTAGGTAATTTTTAGTATGACAACTTGAAGAATTGTTGAGACATCGTTATGCTGCTGGAATTTCTCTAGATTCTTGTTGTAGTGTGAGACTCCTAAAGAGCATTGCTATAATATTGTATTATCACCTTTGTTACTAAATAATATAGATCGAGTTGTGTTTGGAGTGCGGATTTTTTTGTAAGGGTTTTCCCACGTGCATCTGGTGTTATATGTTTTTCTTATACCTATATTATTATTTATGTCTACCTGTTATGTGCATCTTCTTTATTGTAACTGAATAAGGGTTTGAAGTTTCATAAATTTGCACATTCTCCTCTCTAACAAATTGGTGTCAGAAAATTTTCCATGTACCTAACTTCCTTTAAGTTGGTATTAGAGCCCAATTACCTCTAGTTCCTTTTCTAGGTAAAGGGTTTTTTATACTGATCTTGTTTGAGTAGGAGCTTGTTACAGAAAAAAAAATTGTTAACCTTATGGCAAGAAGGAGATGGCAAGCACATATGATAGAATTGAAATAGATAAATTTAATGGAGGCAACTTTGAGTTGTGGAAGCTTGATATGAAAGACATGCTAGTAGACCATGATTTGTGGTTAGTTGTTTCTAGAACTATGCCATCGGGCATGAAACAAGAATAATGGGATTTGATGGATCAAAAGGTTGAGGGTCTGATAAGACTTTGTTTGGATAATTCAATACTCCTCAACATCCATGAAGAGAAGACTGTTGCACTTCTTTGGAAGAAACTTTCTCATATTTATCAGGATAAATACCTAGTAAATAAGTTGTTCCTATGGAAGAAAATATATTTTGTGGGTAGAGGAAGGAGGATTTGTTGCACATCACCTAAATGCATTCAACATGTTTGTTTCCCAATTGATATTTGTTGGTGTGAAAATGGAGGAAGAGTATCATTGCATGACTTTGTTGTGTTCACTATCCGATTCATGGGACCACCTTGTCATGTCCATTGGAAGTATCACTACCACCTTTAATATGGATGAAGTGGTTACATCATTTCTATCTGAAGAGATGCAAATAAAACCTTCTAAAACACCTAAGGAGGCTTTTGTAGTTTGAGGAAGAATGAAATAAAAAGTAAAAAAGAAGAAAATGAAGCAAGAAAATTTAGAATCCAAATCCCGTGGGAAATCTTAGTCTCCTAGTAAGACCATGGTGAAATATTAGAATTGTGGAAAATCTAGTCATTTCTACAAAATGTGTAAGGAGGAGAAAAAGAAGAAAAATAAGGAATTCTCTTATTCTAACTTTGAAAATCCTCTTAGGATGATGTAGATGCTTTTTCCACTGCCTTAACAATGCATGCATCATAAGATGTGTGGTTGATGGACTCAAGTGGTCCTTTTCACATCACTTCACATCGAGATTGGTTATCTAAGTATGAAACTTATGATAGTGGAATGTGTATTTGGGTGATGATTTTCACCTAAAGATTTTTGGTCATGGAAGATTCGAGCTAAGTTCACAGATAGTAAAGTGAAGAATCGACTAGTGTCCTGAATATCCCTATTTTGGCATGGAACCTTATTTATGTAAGTAATTTGAATGGTGTGGGCGTGCAAGTTGTCCTCTTGAATGGAGGGTGCAAGATGACAAGAGGATATATGGCGTTTGTTAAAGGTGTTCGAACAAGTACTATGTTTCAATTGGATGTATGCACATTACTAGTCCTATGGAAATGAAGGAAAGAAATTCTAAGTCACTATCCTCACCATTGGAACCAACAACAAAGAAGAATCTTACATCCACTTATGATGGTCATGATTTCTAGGTACCTAAGGGTGCTCATGCTTCAAAAATTAAGTTACTTGTTGAGAAGATAGTTATTTGGCACTAAAGACTTGGACACACTAGTGAAAAGGGTTTGAGAACCTTGAAAAATAAATACCTTGTTGAGGGGCTTGATGATTGTAACCTTGAGTTCAATTTTGTGAGCATTTTGTTTATGGAAAGCAAAATTGTGCTTAGTTTTATCACAATTCTCATAAATATTTCAAGGTTTTGGACTATGTGCATTATGATGTGTTTGGTCCTATAAATTTATCCAAATATGTGTATTTGTTTCATTTATAGATGACTATAGTAGAAGGGCATTTGTTTATTTTCTTAGAATTAAATATGAAGTCTTCAGTTGATTTAAGGAATTTAAAGCCTTGGTAAAAAATTTGATTGGTAGGAAGATTTAGTGTTTGAGGAATGATAATGGTGGTGAATGAATTTTGTTCTATGGATTTTAATAAGTTTTATAAATAACATGGGATTGAAAGGCATGAGATAACTCCATATACCCCTCAGCAAAATGGAGTTGCAAAGAGGAGAAATAGGATGTTGATGGAGAGGGATAGGAGTATGCTAAGTGGACCTAGCCTTGAACAAATATTTTGGGCTAAATTTGTTCCCATCACTTGCTAAATTTGGTTAAAAGATCTCCTACTCTTGTTGAGAAGACACCTATGGAGGTGTGGTCAAGAAAGAATTCCCCATTGAGACATATTTGTGTGTTTGGTTGTGAGGCATGTGCTCATTTGCTAAGAGAGAAAAGGTCAAATTTGGAAAAAAAGGTTATTAAATGTATCTTTATCTCTTATGGTATTGGTGTGAAAGGGTATTAGCTTTGGGATCCAATGGCCGAAAATATTCTCTATAGTAAAAAAAAATATCTTTAGAGAGATGAAAACTTATTCCACTATTTTGTAGCCTACAAAAGAATAGAAAAAAGGAAGATGTGGATCAGCTTCTTCTTAACCCTAAGAAATTTGAACCAAAAGCCCAAAATAGACCTGATGATGAGGAGAGCTATAGTAGCTTAGAAAGCTCAGAAGAAGAAGAACCTCAACCTCATCCTTTGAGGATGTCGACTCGTATTACACAACAACCTGAAAGGTTTGGTTATTCACTGTTAGAGTCTAATTGTATTTTTGTTTTGATTGCTAATGTTTATGAGCCAAGGACTGTGCAAGAGGAAATGGGTATGAGTGATACAGATTCCTAGATGAAATCCATGGATGAAGAGATGGTTGCATTGAAGAAAAATAACACATGGGATCTAATACCTTTTGCTAAAGTACATAAACCTGTTGGTTGCAAATGGGTGTTCAAGAAGAAATGTGGTCCTAATGGAAAAGTTGAGAAGCATAAGGCACAGTTGGTCACTAAGGGATATTCTCAAGTGGATGGAATTGACTATAGTGAGATTTCTCTCCTATTGTGAAGTTGAAATCTATCCATTTCTCATTATCACTTGCAACAACCTATGATCTAGAAGTGGAATAGATGGATGTGAAGGCAACTTTCCTTCACGGTGACTTGGAGGAAGAAATTTATATGTCACAGCCTAAATAGTATGTGGTTAAAGGTAAATAACATCTGGTATGCAAATTGAAAAATTATTTGTATGGTATTAAGCAATCTCCTAGGATGTCGTACCAAAAATTTGACACCTTTGTGTTGAGTTCGGGATTTATGAGATTGAAATTTGTTCATTGTGTTTGCTACACTATGATAGTTAGGCTACATTAATGGGCGAAAAGTGAGCATTTGGTAGTTGCATGTGTATAGGTACCTTGCATGTTGAGTGGAAGCTAATTTTGAGGAGATAGGTGTTGGATTTAGAAAAAGCCATAATTTATGGGTTTTGACTATGACAGCATGCCATAATGCACTCATGTGCATATCTTAGGCATGATTTTTGGTTATGGAAACTTTTGGCACCCTCTATTCATATTGGAGTGTTATAATAATTGATGCCTTAGTGCATTTTCAATATGACAGGTTGAATAAATGTTGAGACACCATTATATTGTTGGAATTGCTCTAGAATCTTGTTGTAGTGTGAGACTCCTAAAGAGTATTGCCCAGATACTATATTGTAACCTTTGTCATTGAATAATAGAAATTGAATTGTGTATTTGGAGTGTGGTATTTTTCTTGTAAGGTTTTTTCCATGTACATTTGATGTTATGTATTTTTATTATACTTGTATTGTTATTTATTTTTACCTATTATGTGCATCTTCTTTATTGTTACTGAATAAGAGTTTGAAGTTCTAGAAATCTATACATTCTCTCCTCTCACATATTGGTGTAGGAATATTTTCGGCATACTTAGCTTCCTTTCACATTTTATGCCCTTACTATGGAAAAAAATACAAATCTCTCAAAAGTGAATTTTATGATAAAAGTATGGTGTGGGAATTTTTGCAACCAAAGGGTTTTTATTAAAAAAAAAATAGAGCTTTCTTAAATGGTGGATTTGGGGATTTTTATGGTTTTCATGTGAATAATAATTTTAAAATATTTAAATTTTTTATTGATTCTAGATGAATTTTTATGTAGGATTACATGTTTCATTTATTTTTATTTATAAAATTATGAGACTATGTTTATTTTATTCCTCAAAAAAATTGCATTAAAATTTGTGTCACATCCATATTATTATTTGGTGTGATGAACCTAGGATTTGAGGTTTAGGGTGTAGGAAGGAGTGGCTCTTGACATCAATTGAGATAAAATGGGATTTGAGGATATGATGGGTGAAGAGTTTCCTTAATAAGTGATAACTAATGGCATTGGTAAGCAAAATTAACAAAGATAATGATTCCTATGGAATAGCTTGAGTGCTTGATAGGCCAACTATGAGCATAGAACCCACTCTTGGAGCATTGGTTCTTTCTAGTGTGGTTCTTCCCATGGGCCAGTCAATTCATAGACAACTCCACTTAGCCATACTTTTGAGCTTTGTGATGACACTCCTTCCCTAGATCCTAGAGGTTCCTCATCCTTGATGTCATTGGACTTGGCATTCAACAAGAGACCCATCCCTAACCATGTCATGATTGGAATAGAATCAATTGCACATGTTCACATCCATACTATATTTATTTTTATGGCGCATCTATGCCCTATAATGTGGGTTATGCCTTGTTCTTAATGATGGTGACGTTATCACCTTGAGCATGTGTATTTGTGATTTGATGATCATTTTGTTGGTTTTTTATGCATTATATTTCTATAATGCTTGTTTTCCCATGTGCATATGTTGTTGGTCATGTTTTTTGGGTTGTATGCATGGATGTTTATCTCATTTTATGTCATGTGTATTTATTAATCAGTGTCTTTGTGATTCATGCTCCTTGTTTTGCATGAGTGATGTGCTTGTGCCCAAGTGACTATATCCTAGTATGGTGAGGTGGACCTAAGGATACCATGTGATTAGGTGGTATGGATACTACCATTGTGGAATTAGAGTTTTTGGAGGCTTCATTTGGAGGAGTGTTGGTTAGCATGCAAGTGGAGATTCTCTCCTTACCTTTATTTTTCCCATTTCTATAATATGATATAAATTGTATAATTCAAGACCTTAAGTCCTCTTTTGTAAATATAATATTGAATTACAAAGTATCCTATTCGATGGAATGTAAACCTTCCATTAAAGTGGTGAAGGATCTATTTTTATGCATATTTTCTCGACATTATTGTTGAATGATATTGTTATATACTATTTATCTTTATGCAAATATTGATAAAATCAACATAGAGCATATTTGGATATGAGGTTAAAATGAATCTTGTGTGTGTTATAAATCACTCAATATTTGGATTAGATCTTGTTTATTTTTCTCCCAAGTTAGGGTTGTGATGGGTCAAGAGGTGTAGGTCACCTTCCCCTTCACCCTTAAAGTTGGTTGTATTTTTTTGAATCCTCTTGTGGTCTCCCCATCCCTTTGGAATTATCTCCTCCATGGGCTAGTGTGAGGCAATAATGGGTGCCCAAGACCTTTTTGGTTCCCTGATCATTTTCATCGTTTTTAGTCCATTTTTTTCATGGATCCTTCCTTGTAATTTTTTAGGGTTGTGCTTTTCGTGGGGATCAAAACTAAGCTTATATTTTCTCACTAGTCAAAACACTAGTGCTAGAGTCAGCACTACAACACTTGTTTGGGACTACTACACCAAAATAGGGCACCTACACTAGATAAGGACTCTAGCATAAAACCTATACATCTATGCACTTGTGCTAGTGTCTTCTTTGGGCACTAGTGTATTATACTCTCTTATTTTTTGGTTTTGTGGTTTGTTTAGTCTTTCATTCATTTCTCAAGGAAAAATTATATTTGAAAGATGTTTTCCTTGGCCTAGTGTGTCTTTCCATGTTGATACTTTGTTGAAAATTTTCATTCCTATAGCTTTATGGAATTTATTTGTATTCAGAAGTGTGTCATTACTTGGGGTGATTGTTCTTGTCCCAGTTGGTTGAGGGCTTGTACCTCCCAATAAGGAAACCTCTTTTGAATATTTTCCATAGTGTTTATATGTTTAATATTTTTATAGAGTGGAATGGTGGTCGTTGTTACCCTCATCCTAATCCTTGTCTCACAAATTGGTGGTTGAGTCATCTTATCGAGGGGTGTTAGGTCCTAGTTGTTCCATCATATGTTTTGGTTTTTATGGTGCATGTTTTGGTGTGTAAGAGTGTCTTGATGTGGATTTTAGTTTTTTTATTCTCTCATCCTACCCTATTTTTGTGCTATCAATATAATGCAGTTTTGGGTTAGTACACGATCATCATTCAAATGTCATTTCCCCTCTCATAGGTTCATCATGGAGGTTTCATCCCATAATTGGTAAGTCTTCCATTGGTTCCACATTGCTTGTAATAATGGTAAGGTCATTTGTATTCTTATTGGTTTTTTTTTTTTGTAGTTCACATAACACTTGTGTGCAAAGTGTTGTGCAAGAGCAACATGTTATCATATCTTAGTTGAATTGTTGTTATTTCAAAAAAATGTTTTATCGATTTTCTCCTAGGTGTTTTTCTTGAGGAGTAACATTATTTCCTCTCATAAAGTCATAGAAGTGGACCTCACTAGGATCACCAATATAGAATTATTACCACCTCCAAAGAATATCAAGCAACTCTACAATCTCAAATGGAAACTTTAGACAATCCAAAGATTCACAACGTCGTTGTAAAATAAAAATTTAATGGTTCTCCTATCTTCATAAAAAAATCAAATTTAATTGGGATGAATCTCATAGTGGGCCTTCAAAAACTCAAGAATTATCTCACCTTTCCACCATTTATCATGGCACTTATCCCAAGAAAACCTTTACATATTTATATATTTGCAACATTTATCATCCTGAGGGAACTTTTACATAGCATGATACAAAAGTTTATGAATGTTCCATGTATTATAAAACTTTAGTCAACTATGAGCTTAATTACACTCCAATGGAATGACGTGTTTAATTGTCATGTTTATCTCACAAAATCTCTAACACATTACATGTTAAGTCACAAAAACAAGATCATATCATAATTCAACCCACTCAAATACCTTTTATCTCATACCTCTCTCACGGATTGTATGGCTAAATGGGTCAGGATATTGAATGAGTTCAATATTGAATATGTGGGAAAAAATTAAGGGATATATAATGATAGATCAATTAGAAGAAGTGCCTCTTGTTAACAATAATCCATTGGTTTTAGGATTTCCTTATGATTCAATTTCTTCTCTTGATGATTCACAATCTTGGAAAATGTACTTTGATGGCTCCTACACAAGTCATACATTAGGTGCCAAAAAAATTATTATCACTTTACAGGGAGATATCATACCTAAAGCATTCAAATTAGGTTTTTGTGTACAAAATAAAATTGAATATGAGGTCATAATTGTGGGTCTTAGAACCAAAATCTAGTGGAACATCTAATATCTCCTGTTTATGGAGAGTCCCAATTCATCATTAAATAGGTTAACAATGAGTATGAAATAAAGGATGATGAGTCGATTCACTATAAATAGATGTTCAATAGATTGAATGCATACTTCACATTCATCCAATTTGAATAGGTATATCACCTCAACAGCAAAGAAGTAGATTCCATGGCTAATATTAGATTACTCTTAAGCATTCCACAAGATAGTCACCATCATAAATTCCTAGTTAAACACCTATTGTTTATCGTGTATGGCATCCTTACATAAAATATTGAATGTGATCTTCTTGGTCCCAATTTCACTTTTTATCATGACATCTACACCTACCTCCATGATCAAATCCTACCACTTGACCTATCATGCACCCAACAAAAATATTGTATTCAACACTCATCCTACTTCACTATCCTCAATGACACTTCATATCAAAGGAGTTTTCATGCTAGCCTTTTGCAATTCCTAAACTCAAAAGAGGCTTTTTTCATAATCAAAGAGGTTCATGACAATATATTTCACATCCACACTAGTGGCATTCTCCTAGCTAAGAATATATTGAGAACAATATATTATTGGCCCACCATGGAATAGGATACATTTCATTGCATCAAAATATGTTTATCTTATTAGTAGTTTAAATACTTAATTTATGTAGCATCACAAGTATTGCAGCTCATCACTACTCAACCTTTTTTACAATGGGGCCTCAATCTCATTGGCAAGACTTACCCCTCCTCATCTAATTTCATAAGTTCATCATTGTCTCCATCGAGTAATGTACCAAGTGGATTGAATTTATTCCCCTCACCTACACCACAAGCTAACAAATATCCAAATTCATCCTCAATCACATCATCAATGGTAAATCCTTCAAAAACCAAAATGACTACACTCTCTATGAATAATTTCAAATCCAACATAACTAATATGCTATTTATTACCCCCAAAGTAACATTCAAGTGGAGGCATCTAATAAGTCTTTGCTCAAAATCATCAAGAAAACTAGCAATAATGTTAGTTATGATTGTGTTGAAATTACTATTGTTTTGGATCAAGTTCAAATGAGTGGGATTTTTCTTATCTCTTTCTCACTTATTTATCTTATTATATGATTGAATAAGTGGTATTTCATTATGTGCGATTGGAGGGTGTTCAAGTTAAGTTTTGTAGACTTTGTGTTATATGATTTACTTTAAATTATGAATGTGTTGTTAATATCTTTTGGTGAAGAATTGTCAAGAATTTGCGCTTGGAATTATTCATTCAATACTTGGATCTTTTTGTGGCATGGATTGGAAGACTTTGTACTCCATTTACATCATTGGTTACTTAAGAACTCATCATTGGGAACAACAAAAAGACTTTGTGCTTTTGTGTGTTTTTTGGTTACATATCTTTTGGTTATACCGGTATTCTTGGATTATGCTTATGTCTAATTGAGAATTTGGGGAATTACTACTTAGGTTATTACTTAGAATTGTTTAGCATTACGAAGTAACACCGTGGAACATTGTAAACACATTTTCTAAAATAAGAGAAAATTATGAATGTAACACACCCCCTACATGGTTAAAATAGTGTATATATTGTAAAGTCTAGCATAGTTTACTTTTTGTTTCAGTAGTCAATAAGAAGGGATCCTCCCCTTTCTGAGAGGAGAGATTTATCTCATAACAACTATGGCTGAAATTTCTATTTCATAATTTGTAAAAGGATTACAAAAAATTCACCCAACAGATTGGCACCTCTAACTTAATCTCTCCCTATAAGTTCATTGAATTAGTATCCACACCCACTAATTTAACTCCATAATCCCTTGTCTTCATCTCCAAATCCATCTTGTCAATAAAGATTGAACTAACATCATTTGATCCTCCTTCGTGATCTTATTGACGATGAGGAGTACTAAGTTGCATAAATACATGAGTTGGAGATACTTGATGAGCGAAACCTAAATTCCTTAAACCACAAATGCAATTGTATCAAAATTATATCCATCACAATTATAAAAATAAAATTGGAGCTCATGAATTTGATCTCAATGACCTTGTGCTCAAGGAAAATCATTCAAACCTTTAAGATTGGGATAAGAAAGGAAACGTTTAACCCAATTAGCTAGGACCATATATTTCCATTACTAAATATGGATCTTGTACTTATCATTTGTCCACTCCAATGGTCAATAGATTGAATAACCCATGAAAATATTGCACCTCAAGTCCATGCCTAATTTGAGGAATATCCAAATTAGAATTAAAAATTTATAAAAAGTAAAAATCAAAATAGTAAAGAGAAAAATCATCTTAAAGTGAAAACCATTTCTTGTAGCATCTTGGATAAGTGTCATGGTGAAAAATAATTGTAAGCACCATGTGTAATAAAATGGATATTTTTATTCTTTAGGTTATCTTTCCTACTCCATCTCTCTATCTCATGCATCTTATAATGGCTTTGGTATATTTGCTAGTCCCTAAACCAACTCATCAACCCTATCCTCATGTGGCTTTGTTTTATGTTTTCTCTACCTTCCTTGATTCATCATGCCATCCTCCCTAGCACACTAACCTCACTGACCATCTTGAATAGATTTTGGCATATTTTCACACATTGGTTTTAGTATATCTAATTCTCCATGATGCAATTTGGTATTTTCCTTGATCCCCTAATATTTTTATATTATTTTGGAAATGCAAGCCTTATTGAACCACCAACATGATTCATGTCCATCATAAGCCTCTCATAACATATTCCTCTATTTCCTATAAAATCGCTACATGTGATACTCTCTATACAAGTTAGGTCTTTCATACCTCACATACAACCTTGTTCTATATTGGGGTGGGTAATTACATCCTACTTTGGAACATGTTTTTGATACATGTCTTCTTGATCACTTAATGACTAATATGGATTCCCAAATACTAATCTTCATATGCTATCCCCTATCCTGATCTTTTGCACACCATCCTATGTTTGATATTCTCCCTGTTGTTGATCTTTTCATTGTTCATATTTCTAAGCTTTATACATTTGCAACCAAAACATAATCATGCAACTAAACCTACAAACTAAAACACTAAAAATTAAAATTAAAATGTTCAAACCAAAAATTCCTTAGAAAACCTTGATAACATACAATTCTCACATTGTTTTCCATCATAAAACTCCCCTCCCATCCTTTGTCTTTGCAGGATTTACCATTTTACATATCAAGCATCATCTTAATTTGTTCCCACCACCTTAGCAAGAGTTAACACTTATATATGTTGATTTCCCACTTTTTGAATTATTTGTTTCTTTTGACCCACAATTTACCTACTTGAGGCTTCCACAATTTATATTTCATAGTGTATTTTAATTGATCTATATTGGAGCATGGACTATCATTTATGTGTGGAATTTGTATTGGTTGTTGCATCACAGGAACCACCAAGGTTTTCAAACACCTTGTGATGTGTTGGGGCATGATTTGTCTATTATTTGTCCTATTACATGACCCCCAAGATCATAAAATTCCTTATGATGTGATGGGGCATCCTTTTGTCTATCAATTGTCCCATCATAAGACCCACCAAGGTCCAAGATCATCCAAATTCCTTCAGATGTGTTGGGGCATCCTCTATTTGTCGTATGTTTACAAATCAGTACTTCATACATAGGATACATTGTCACCTTGGTATTTTTACCACTAACATATAATATCCACTGTTATATCAAATTAGAGATTCCTCACCACATGTAAGTGTAAAGCTTGTATTCAAAAAACAATCACTCATTAATTCAAAGCCATTATTCTTTATATGTATATGTGTTTTCCTTTTATATCATAGTTGAAATTTAATAAATGATTAGCTAGATTAATTTATTCATTAGTTTTATAATCTAGTTATTCTATTCTAGTATCATAATTTTCTTCTCAGTTATATCATGACCAAAATAATTGTCACAACATCATTACCATGCATACATCATACCACAATCATAAATAACCATTGTATAGATTATAATGCACATGCATATCCTACATCATCTTCATGTCATTAGCATTAATTTATACATCATATATTCATCACTAACCCATTATATTATCATCATATGCATATCATGTCTCATCACATCAATGTCATAAAGATCTCATACAAAACATGCATATCATCCATCATATAATCAAAAATACCTATTGTATCATCATAATCAGTACTCACATAAGTCATCCATCATCATCATCATCATAATCAAATCATACATAACATAAATATTTATCTAATAAACATAAACGGCATACATCACATACATCATCAACATATAATTATGCACCCATCAAATAGTCCCCATCATATAAAATCAAAAATATGGTATAGATTATCTTAACATCTACATCGGTAAATAGAGTACATCTCTATATAGCATAAGTGTTAATATGTACATTTCAAAAGAATGTACATACATCATTATAATGATAATATATCAAAATGGTGTATCAACCCCACTAGCTTTGGAAACCACAATCATCTAAGACCCTAAATTTATCCCCTAAGTGGAGGAGGTGGTGGTGGTTGCATAACTTATATAGATTAGCTAGACTTGCTTCACCTATTAACCCTCATGACTGATTGCTCAATATATATAGACCCTCTCTAACCTATAGGCACTAGGTACTCATAAAGATACATATATTACTATACCTCGCATAGTGCCAACATTGTCTCCCTAATGACGTTGGCCATTTGCACTAAATTATTTTTGAAAAGCCTTGAGGTGCCACAAATATTTTTTCCTAATCTTACTTTCTATGGAGCCTTTATATGTTGGTCAAGGCTCACTTTAGTTGTGCCTGCAACCCATCTCTCTATGTGGCTAATCCATCCCACTCTACTTCTAATCTATCTCATGCTATCTACAAGCTATCTCTCTCTATTTGAGCCTAGTCTCACTCCCCTTTGGCATAATATTACTTCATATGGGACACAACCCACTCAAACATGATTGCAACTAGCCTCATCTAAATGTCCTTTACACTAGTATTCCCTTGAGCCTTCTTCTTTCTCCCTTGCTTGTCTATATCCATCAAGTCCACCAATCCTTATGCATGGACCTCATCCTGCACCTACCCTTATCTCTATCCTACTAATGGTACTCTATACCCTTATCCACTATATCTCCTCCGTCCCCTCTATATCTTCTCCAAAGTGGCCTTAATCTAGTTGTGGACCTCCACCTAGCACAAAATAGTGATTCACACTTGCCTCCTCTAATGCCACCAAGCCTTCTACTTAGTTATGGTACATACATCAACTATGTCCTAACATGGGTCCCATAGTACACTCGTCGAGTGTTTTCAATCAATATGATCCAACTATGGATCCATGCATGGCTCCCACTTGCTCCCCATCTACCAAAAAAACAATTGTAATATGACATGTACCACTCTATCAAACAATAATGCCTACCAATAATGAATTAAGGTTTTTGAACATACTGTAAATAGAACTTGTCAAGGACCCACTCATCACACCCCTACCATGTCCTCCAAATTATAGTATCAACCTCATTTATGACCACCTCCAATAGCCCAAGTCTCCAAGGTGCAAGTGTTGAACCTCCCACTGTATGCAAATGTGTACACCTCCCCTACTCTCTAATCTCCTTTGTTGCTAAATAGCCTAAAGCCTAAGCATGGCTATGTGCTCTTAGGCCCAAACATGTAGTAGTATCACTAAGTCGATGTTAAGCCCACCCTAAGGTGGAAATATGTGCATCCTTATAAATATGTACAAACACAAGGACCCCATATGAATTCCCTATCACTCTCCTACATAGCAACACAATAACTTGCCAAACTAATTTAAAGAACCTCCTCATCTTTTCAACTTGCAAGGCATTTCTTACAAGATTTACCAACACTGTCTAAAGCTCCTCTATGATCCCCACACATGCATCCAAATCTAATAACATCATGCACAAAAGATCATTCCTCCCAAAAATTCACTCAAATGGCCTATCTAGGTCTCAAGTTTAATAATATATAGTATTCTTATGAATCAAGAGTTGTAGTATCCCCTACACATCCTCTAAAGTGATGATAATATCTCGTCTATAGGTGAAACATACTCATCTCAATACACCATCACTCAACCAACATTATCAGCATTGACCTATGTACTTTAATCTAGGAAATCTACACCACATGTCATAGCCTATGTTGCTCTATTCCCTAGTCTCCCTCATTAAACTAGGTCATGATTTGTAGCAACTACAAACATCTCCCCCTAGCTATCAGTGCCACCAATCACTCCTATATCTAGTTAAAAATCATGTTAATTTCTTCTAAAACTAGCTATAACTTATATTATATGTATACACTTCACAACAAATATGTCAAAGTAGAGAGACATATACATCTAACTACAAGTGCATGTGTCAAACCACGCAAATGCCACTCAATGGGCACATATGTCACATAGCAAAAATAGACTCATTGCTTCATGCATGTGTTAATCTTGGATACAACTTATGATTAGCACATATGTTTTTGAAAAATTAAGCAGCATTTTCAGGGTGTTGTACCCTTCACAAAGGGGCCATAGGGCCAAAGGACAACATAGTTTAGAACAAAATTGAACTATAGGGACGAGTAGAAACAGTTGACCGATAGCTGTGAAGAAGAAACAGCTGATAGATAGTTGTGGACAACAAGGAGATTAAGCAACCCCAGAAGGTTCGGAGTTGGCTCCACGGGCCCGAGAACGAGAAGCAGAAACAGACTTCTTCTTTCGAAGAACAACCGACCAGGGAGGCTTGGAAGCAAGAAATGAGGAGAACGGTGAGAGGAGCGACCCCACCTCAGCCACCACAGGATCACCAAGCAGCGAGGGCTGCAGCAAGGCATCCGAAAGCGGATCAACAAGTGGAACAGAAGAGGCACACAACAGAGGGCGAACAGGGTCAGTCAGGGCGGCGACAGCAAGTGCAGGGTCGGGCCCAACAGTGACAATAGAAGGGTTTGGCGCAACAATGTCAGCAGAGCGGACCAAAGGGGGAGGGTCAACCACTGCAACCTCCGAAGAACCCACCGTGAGGTGATCAAGGAGAGCATCAGTCCACCAAGTCGCAGCACCCTTACGAGAGGGCAAGCCGAGGCCAAGTGACCCACCGAAAAACATCTCCTACATCGAAAGGGGAGAGCACATATGTTCTTCTCATCCACATGGTCATTTTAGGTGCATTTGTCAAAATGATCCACATACAGTGGGCTACCCAACACATATCACACTCTCCCACATACATGCCAAATTGTGAATTTCACAATTCGACACAAGTGTTGACCTACCTTTCTCCCATCATCAATAAAAATAAATGCACCCTAAGGCTAGGTTTTTAGTACATACAAGTGCGTCTACATCTCATAGTCATTGGTACTATCACAAACACTCCACTCAATGATTATCTAATAGCACATTCTCCATTTTTTCTAGCTCCTAGCTTTTCTTTGCTCTATTTACTCTAGGGGCTCTCTTCCCCTATTTATTCACCCCCTAATCATAATTTTCACCCCATTCACTACCTTTCACTCATTTTCATCTCATTTATTCATTTTTATTCGTTTTCTTCTTTTTTTCATTCATTGCTCCTTATTTTTCATCCTCTATCATATTTTTCTCCTTGTTTCTTCTTTTAAAAGCTCACTTGCAAAAAAATCCTAGCTAATCTCTTGAGGCGACATCATCCCTTTATCTTATTTTTACCATTTTTTGACCAACTAGAGCATATCACTCCCTTTTTCATCCCAAAAGTGTTATATTTTATTTTTCTTTGAAAAAGCACTACTTCTACTAAATCACAACACCATCTCAAATAGAGGCAAAATGTAGAAACACAATATTGTCTCAACAATTTTATTATCAATTTGTTGCACATCAACACTCCTAAATTAATCAATATTAATTAGTTATCTCAATTTCTCTCTTAATATTGATTATATAATTTTTAATTATGTAATTAATTCATCCCAACATTCTTGTAGTATCGATTGAATAAATCAAGACTATTTGTTCAATTAATCACTCTCTTTTCTAAAGTCCAACCTTAAATAAATTTAAATCCATCATGCACACTCCCAAAAAGTAATATTTTATATATTTAATTCACCTTTTTCTCGAATATCATTAGTACACAAACTAAATTATTTAGTCTAGCTAATCATTTGCACAAGTCAAAGCATGATCAATCAACGTAAATCTTGTCCAATTTCCTAGAATGTGCATGTCCTCAAAAAGACTTTGCATGTTCATTTATCTCATGCTTCCCACTTTTTCAAAAAACTTTTCAGTTAATCTCATCCATCCATTTTTCTAAGAAAATGCTCATCCTTCAAATAAATCTAAAAAGGCACCTTTTTACCTTATCCCTTCATCCTTTTCTAGGAGAACTCATCCATCAAATCCTCTTGAATCATGGAGCTCACATTATGCACCAATTGCAAGGTGTCATTTGGTGACCTCTCATGGATCCAAAGTTTTCATTCAATCCCAACCATTGATCTTCAAATCTAATCATATTCATTGATCAGCCATCCTAAATAACTATAAATAACACCTCTTGTAGGCTATTTTTATACAAACTACGAATGCAACATTATGTTTCTTGAGTGAGCAACTAACATAGCTATAATCTTAAGTATATCCACATTTACAATGTACATTTAGAGCTTAAGATCTTTCAACTTGGGTGTGATTACTTTTTTGGCTCAAATGGAGGTGCAATTTGGTAAAGAGTTTAGACTTCATTGTGTTTGTACCTTATATTTATGTTTTGTGATCTCTTGTCCACAAAAAACATGACAAAAGGAATAGAAGATATTTCAAAAAGATGCTTAATAAGATTTGTGCATGTTTTATTAAAAGTTGTTAATAAGATTCATTAATAATTTACTAATGAGATAAGGATAGTGGACAACAATCATGCACCAAATGATACATTTTGGATACAATTTTAAACCAAGGTTGCATTCTTGGGCTAATCATACAACTAGGAGATTCAACCTTCCCTTAAAAGTAACTCACCTTAGGTCCATATCGCCAATTTTGTATAGCATCAACAATGTGTCTTGACTCTTGGTAAGTACATTTTATTTTTATGATTGTATAAAAGACAATGCAAGTTTTCAATCCAAGAGAGGTGTTAGCATTTCATTTCATTGTTAAAAGAGCTATTTGGGTATTAAACATAGAGCTAATAGATGGGACATAATAGAACAAAGCATGCAAGCATCAACAAATATGGTGGAAGGATATGAGATATATGTGAACATCATGTAATAGAGATGTGCAAGGAAATGATAATGATAGTGATACAAAGTTTACACTAAACTTTCTTTAAGAATCCCCAAACCTTATAAGGAAAATCTATTACGTAGGTAGGATAGATTTCAAAAGGTATAAGCATTTGTTTTTGATAAGATAAGTAGCATTTTCAGGGTGTTGTACCCTTAATACAAAGAGCCCAAAGGGCCAAAAAGAAGCTAGTTCAAACCAATAATGAACTAGAAAAACAGACCACACAAAAACAGTTGACAAACAGTTGTCAAACAACTGACGAGAACTAAACAGCCCCAAAATCGGGGGGGACAAATTGACTCCCTTAACCCGAGGCCGAGAAGCAGCAACAGATCGAGGGAGCCCCTTTTTCTTTCTCAACACAACCGACCAAGAAAGCTCGGAATCATCCACCGAGCGAGGAGAGAAGCGGATCCACAACAGCCACCAAGGGCAAGGAGCCATCTCGCATGGGAGACTGCAGCGCAGGAGAGGAGACAAGATCAATCGAAGGACCAGCAAAGGCATCCAACAAGGTTCGAGCAAGCTCAAACAATATAGTGTCAACAGAACGAGCCATCAAAGGCTCCACAAAAGGGATAGCTGGAAGAGGGGTCGGAAAAAAAAAAAAGGCTCACGAGAAGACTCAAGCGAGTCAACCTCTGTAGAAGAAATCTTCAGAAGAGGGGAACCCACCATGAGATGATCCGGGAGAGCATCCTTCCACCAAGTAGCAGCACCCTTGCAGCATGCAAAGTTGGCAGCCAAAGGCCAAATGACCCATAGAGAAACATCTCCTACACCGAAAAAGAAGACCCTCATAGTCTAAAAGTTGCTTCCAAGGTCTATCCTCCAAGGTATAAGCATTTGTTAAATATTACTTTTAAGAATAATATATTGAATCTATATCAACCAAAGATAAATATTGAGATTGTACTCAAAATGACTAAAGAAAAGTTATCCTAAAATTGACTGCATTGCAAAGGCTGAAAACAAAATATGTCAACTTGTATACAACTTAATGTTAAGATTGCATTTTTCCTATAATATTAATAGCAAATTTAGTTAGTTATAAATATACTTTGGTTCTTAATTTTAGCCTTCAACTCCAAAAAAATCTATTCTAAACTTAAAATTAGCCAAATTACATTGTTTTCATTTTCAATGTATCTTTAACTCATCCATTTGATAATTGTAATTTTTATTTCAAATTGATACGTAATTATAACATATAAAACATTTTGCATGTCTATAATACTAAATTATTAAAGCTTCCAATGTTGCTCCCAACAAACTCTTGCATTTTCTTCCTCCTTACAACAACCAACAAAGCATTGTCCCAATCTTTGCCCCTATCCAAACTTGTTAAAAGCAAAATTCATTTTCTCAAACATTTCGTGTTTATCCACATATAATTCCACAACCTTTTCCCCTAGTTCTAGGGCACAATCCATTCAATCAAATGTTCTTTCACAATTCTCAAGCAACAATAAGAGTATTAAAAACTCTTTGCCCCAAGCAAATATTATGGTGATGACCCTTCTAACATTATTTAAATTGGATTCTAAAGACTTTGGAGACAAAGACTACCACAAACCCATACATAAGTATGGTCTATAATGATTTATGTTTTGCCAAATTTAATCTGATTGGTAAATTTCTTCCCAACCATTCTAGGGTTCCTAAGGATTCCCAAGTGAATGAACAATTTACAAAATCGAAGTAAGAAAAATGACTCAAGCAAATCACAACTTTCAAACTTTGGTCAAGTTTGACAAAGTTTCTCAAATAGCTCACTTTCTATTGCAAATCAATAGTAAAGGAGGGTTTTAATATTTGTCCACAAGGAAAAGGGTGTTTCATGTTCATCTATAAATCCCCTTCCTCTATTTTAAAGGTGGCTCATGGTCCTAGGACAACACTTGGGACTAAAAACATGGTTTCCAAATTTTAATCCCATCACAAAATCCATCCCCTTTTCTCTTATCTTGGGGAGAATTTTGAACCTTCCTCTTCAATTGTGGAATATCAATTCCTTTCCTCCATTAACAATTAACAATTATTTGGGAAAACAATCTTGAGTATGGTGATGAAATTTTTTACCTTATATGAATGATTGTGGGTTTACATTTAGAAGCAACAACTCAACTTTAAGGCATTGTTTTAAGATGCAAACCATGCTTTCCTACTGGCATTTAATTGTAATTTAGTTGCAAAATGTTTGAGATCACTCACTTAGTCCATTGATTTACTTCCTTGTAGACCTCACAATGGAAAGGAGGGGCTGAATTGCAACATCAATTGATAGATCTTGATAGTGATGATGACCTCTCTAAAGCTTCTTTTGATAGTACCTCTTATGTTTATTCAAATTCTTCTTCAGCTTACACTAGCAATATGTATAAGGCTTCCCTAGTGGGAAACACAATTCCTCGCTTCATTTTTTCCCCAACTAATGTGCCTCCCCCTAATGTTAAAAGGGCCCCAACCCTGCTAAGGTTCCATGTCAGAGATTCCCCCTTATAAAATCATGTCTTTAAGGTTGGAGATTCCTTATATTGCTTCTAGAAATTCTAGTGCTTGGATTATAGTGGAAAGAAAAATAAGATTCCAAAATAGCTAAAGACATTAAGGCTTATAGTAAAATGATTCTCCATTCTCTGTTAAGAAGGTTTAACCTCGTAAATAAAATAATGTTGTTTTGTAGTTTTCATCCATCCCATATTCATTATTTGGGAGTCTGAACGGTTTACCCTATTCATGAGAAAATTGTTATTATTGGATTTTGATTTTTACTTAAAGGGAGAAGCCCCCATAATTCCTCCTAACATATTAGAAAATAAATAAGGAGACAATGTCAATCCCATTCAGTATTCGTTTCTAAAATTCCATTTCTCCAAGACGCCGGGGTTCAAAAGACCGAATACAGAATGATTGTATAACTGTTGCCAGATCTTACCATATGTAAAATAAAAAATATAACCATTGTAGCCTAAAAATTGGGGGGAAACCACAGATTGATCCCATTAAGAGTTGAAGAAATTGGTGAATCTAACATTAAATATTGACTAATATATTTGTGAAGAAATTGTCAATTGGCAATATTTAGGAAAAGGCTGGTTGACAAAAACTAGCCCGTCAATCCACCATAATTTGAATGGTTCCTAAATAGAAAATTATCTAAGCATCTTGCCTAGCATTTTAAAAAATTAATCTGCATGCACATTACTCAACCAACACATGAACCCCTACGGATATAGCTCCCTAATTTGTAATATTAAAAAACAAGTTTGATGGGTGATAAATCTCAGAATGACAGTCAAATAATCACCGTGAAAAGAACAACCATTAGTATGTAGGAGAAGAAACCAAGTATAGAAGCCACTCTTTTATGAAGTTTTAAAAAGTGAAAAAAATTATAATAAACAGTTTCTTCTAAAGACTTACAATACAAATTGAAACAAATACTTTTGAATAAGAAAAGAGCAACCTAGATTGCTACTTACAACCACTAGAAACATTGAACAGAGTTCCATTATAACAGATATGCAAGCAATTTCATAAACTTAGAAATAGACAAAATGAAATATCCGTTCAATTACAAAAAACTATGATATTCAAATACACTCCTTGCTCCTGTCAATAAATTAACATCACCAAAGCAAAATTTACTTCAAAAGAAAAGTTCTTTAATTTTCAGGCATCAGGCTAGAATCATGATTTCACCCAATGAATCCATTCTACATATACACCACAGTCCATCAGAAGTAAGATTTAAAAGCCATCTCCCATGAAAGCACTTGTGTAAAATAAACGGTTACCTTCACTGATATAAATCCTTGAGCATTTCTTCTGGCCCTATTCCTGACGTAATGCCTATGTGCATTCCACCTCTTTCACTGTAGGATGTTTGTCCACCAAAATATAATCATACCTCATATGAATGCCCTGTGTAAGAGCAACATACTGCTTGGAGATCTCCTGCCAGTATGGACTCAAAACTGAAGAATGCGAAGATGGCAAGCAGTTCATATTACAATGGAGAGAATAAGAAGTTACAAAAACGTTTTCTATCCATACATATTAACTATCTATAAGAACAGAGTTCAATATTGAGATATGTGATGCTAGTAGTTCTTGACATCCTAATAAATAGTCTCATCCTGTGATAAATTGTGACAAATAAGGTCTCATTTTACTAGTCCCTACAAAAGGATGCCCTGAATGATAATGGGAAATAGCCACAATCATCAAGTCCTTTGCAACAGCTATCAACACGATTGTTTTTTGTAAGATGATATGGTTACATTGACAGTAATGAGTTCTGCTTCCTTGCATGCTCAGGTATAAGTCGCTGAATCAACTCTGTTGAGGCTCCCTGCAGTTCTGTAGAATTTATGGAGTGAAAAAGTTATGAGCATCTAACTGCAGAATATTTTAAAATTTTATGTGAAAAGTACCTTCAGTTTTAGCAACTTGCCTTGTGGTTTAAATTCAAAAATGGATGGCAGTGGGTGACCATTTGGCAAATGAGAATTGGGATCACGCAACTCATCAAAGAAAGGATGTGCACAAGCCTCCAACTGCATATGACAGAAAAAGGAGAAAGTATTTAAGAAACAGGATTAAACAGGAAATCTTCAGTTTCAAAATTGAATCACATATAAAAGCTACAGTGATGTAGGATTTTCAATGTGAAGCTACCACTAAATTTGAAAATTTGGCTTCGAATGCAAATGATTTCATACCAAGATCAACAAGAGATAAAAGGCATTCTAAGAAATTCCCGTAATCAAAGATTTCAGCACAACTTTATCAACCCTATCTATATAGAGAGATCAATATTTTCCTTCAGAAAAGATGGAACATGATGTCACTTATTTAGCCTTCTGTATATAAATGCATTTCTTAGGACATCTGCTAATCTTGTTCAAGACATATACAGAGATTTAATCATAGGAAATCTGTTATAAAATTGTTTGAAAGGGATCTCACAAAATAGCTGCTTGACATCCTCTCTAAAATTTTAAATTACAAAACATTCAAGGTAATACACAATATTGTTGCACATACATTTAGACTCTGCAATAGAACCCCATAAATGAGGTTGGCACTTGTATGAGCTTTAGTGCAGTCTTTTTATGTCCTTGTGACATTTTTTGAACAGTTATTTCTTGTCCTTGTGAGGTATGGAAGATTTTTTCTTCAGTATTCATTGGTGTTCAAGTATCTAGTCACTTTGATTTGTGAAATTGTCTGTCTACACTTTCCAATTCATTGCCCAACTATAAGCATTGTCATATAATATCCAAGGAACAACCTACAAATTAATCCATACCTTGGCAATAATCTGACTGTAAGTAAAAGCAAAGAAATGAGACAAGAGAAAATGACTACAATGACTTACTCCACAAAGAGGAGCAGCATTATATAGAATTAGAAATGCGCTATTACAACTACCATATTAAATGGCAGTACAACAGGCTAATTAAGAGCTACAACTACAACTATTACAACTTTATTCAATTACTACACCTAACTACACTTAAAACATGCACTTTATTACATCATTATTATATTCTAATACATTCAAATACTGACCATAGTTATAGCTTATTTTCTAAACAATGCATCTAATATTACAAAAACAAACAAAGATTTTACATCGAGTACAAGGTTAATCTCTTCTTATAAAAAGCAAAGAAGTGAAGCACCAAAGGAAAAGCCCTAATGGGCAAAGAGTTGGCATCTTTATGGAATCCTTGCAGGTTATTTTTAACAATAAAAACAAGCTCTTGTTTGAAGTGTCTTAAATTCACCATATTGAGCAGGGAAGAATCATCCTTGAAGTTTGCATCACTTCCCACAAGAAGGCCATTGAGGCCAAATAAATAATATCTTAAATTAGTAAATACTTTTAGCACTGCACCTAATCAGCAAAGAATCTCATAATAAAGCTCCTCAAAGATAGAGGATCCATAAAGGGGAAATGGAACTCAAATTAAAGCTAAGCCCAAAACAAAATAGTTGTGGATCAACTCAAAAAATTATGATCTACTGTCTCCTCTCTTTAGCATAAGATGTGCATCGCATCTATGATGCCCACCTTGCCCAACCTTGCTTTAATAGTTAATTCTTGATTATCACAAGCCACCCTGAAATTTTGTGCTTGAAGGATAGTATGGCAAGCCAAATAGCTTAGTGCAATTGGAATAGAAATTTTGGATCTTTTATCTTGCCACAACTTACTCAAACATGGTGCAAGAGTTGTGGTACTCTTAATTTGATTTTACCAAAGCTTGCCTCATATTTATAAGAAGCTATTCAATTGTTCCACATTCCAATCTCTCCACCATAGACCCCAAAATTGTAATTGTACCTTGAAAAGACAGCTTTTATCAATCATTTTGTACAACATTTTATTTCTAGTTTCGTCTGTTGTACTTAAGCCATAATTAGATTACATCATCTATAATTAAATTTTGAGCCAAGTTTAGATGTATCCCACTATTGGAGTTGTTGAGGATCGAACAACTTAGACAAGTCTTAATATCTTTCAGGAGAGATTTAATCTACAAGAGCAGAACATTATCGATTTCTATATTCTACTTTGAAGATCAAGACTCTTATAAATATGTTTGAGAAAAGACGTGACCTTTCGATTGACATCCCTCCGATTAAGCAAGGTCGACAATCAATCATAATCAAGACATATATATATATATATCAGTTGATCTCAGACCGAAGCTACCAGATTTCAACACTCCCTCTTAGCTAGGGAAGAGAACTCCAATCAAGTATATATATATTGATATCACCTAACTTGTGATATCAGAAGATATGGTATGCTTCTGGAAGTGTCAAGTCACATGACATTCTTCATAACACATCTTTAATCAATACTCCTCTAGGCTAAGGAGGATAACTTCCACTAAGTAAAAATGATATCACCTAACTCGTGATATCAAAAGATATGGTATGCTTCTGAAAGTGTCAAGTCACATGACATTTTTCATAACACATCTTCATTATTCAATACTCCCTCTGTAACTAGGGAGGATAACTTCCATCAAGTAAACGTGATATCACCTAACTCGTGATATCAGAAGATATGGTATGCTTCTGAAAGTGTCAAGTCACATGACATTCTCCATAACACATCTTTATTATGGTATGTGCACTAACATCAAGTCACATGATGTCTACCATAATTCATGGCATATCCACGGATATAAATATCCACCATGATTATCACTTAAGGATCACAATGATCTTTAGATATCAAGTCTCATGATATCCATCAAGGTGTCCAAGAGATACTATCATGACATGTCCACAGATATCAAGTCACATGATATCTATCATGATAGTTCATCATTGTAGAGTCGTCACTTTACAATGTCAAATACAAGTGTTCATTATTGAAAGATCGTCACCTTTCAATAATGTACACAGGGTAGTAGGCCCATAAGGTCATGGAGTCACACACATGACAAAAGAGTTTACACATTAAACATCTTTATATATTAGTACAACTTATAAACAAATTTGAATTTCAAACATAATATCAAATTACATACCAAGTTTTCTGCCCGAAGAGTTCAACCTTAACTCTGGAGAGAAGTTGTTGAGTATGTCCGTTGTTTAAACATTTGAACTAATATACTCCAACCGGATCACTTTCCTTTCCACCATATCTCTTACATAAAGATAGGGGAACTCAATGTGCTTAGATCAAGGAGTCCCACAAGCAATTTACGAAGCCAAAACTGCTTCTCTTGCCCCTATAGAGGTTGCATTGTAATCAGCCTCTGTCGAGCTTTGTGCTACAAAAAACTGTTTTCTGCAGATCCAAGAGATCATAGCCCAAACTAAATCAAGGTTTCCAGGTTGATCTAGTTTGTCTTTTCTGTAAAGAAGACTATATCCAATAGTGTCGTGAAGATATCTCAATTTGTGTTTTTACAGCCAAAAGATGAATTTCCTTTGGCTCACACCTGAACTGGCTTAGAGCATTCACTAGGACCTTCCATTTGTAGCAAGAGTGCTTTATTAATTGAGCTATTGGCCTCTCATGGCCAGCCCATCATTAGTCCGGGTGTGGCTTATATCCAACACCCCCCCTTAAGCCATACTGCGGGTGCATGGGGCTCTTTAGATCCTGGGACCTGTCGTCATGGAGTCTCTTAACATGACGCCTCATCTCAGTCTCAAAGATGAACAAGGCTTTCACCTCATATTTCTCTATCTCAAAGCATTACAACAAGTGAAGATGAGACTCCCTCTGAAGCTCTAATTACTTCTTCTTAGAAGGGATGACTTCAGCCATCCACACAATCTAATGGTTGCAAGCAGAGTCTTCATTTTCTTCTTCTTTTGTAAACAATCTCTTATGCTTTTGATCCGTCCTGAAAGCATCTAGAAGAGATTATAAATAGTTCATAACTATCAAAAATCATACAAGTTATATCATGAATGAAATTTTCAAAGGATCTTATGCTAGTGAACACAACACAATTCAAGAGAATTCACAAGATCAAATAAATGATATAACTCAGTGACCAAAGAATACTTATCTCTTTAAATATTTTGATTCGTCCTTAATGAAGTCATGAATCTGAACGATCAATCACAATATCTGCTCTCTCCGCCCTTTACAGTGGCGTCGATCGCATCGAGTCTGCCCTTCGCATGAGCTGAAAATCGAAGACTCCTATGACAGTGCTCATTTAATTTCCAGGTAGCACAGTCAGCACCGAAGCAGATAGTTGAAGAATGTATTCTCGATTATAACAAGTCTGCATTCAAAAACTATTTTAAATAAATAATAAAAAATTATTAAATATTTAATAATAGTTAAAATAACAATTATATTTGTATGATATGTGCCCAAAGCTAATAATCATTTATTATTTTCCGGGGGCAAATCTCTTTGCTGGCGGTTGCGTAGCCTTCGGCTCTCGCCACCCGCAATCACTGGTGACACCTTCGGCTCTCGCCACCCGCAATCACTGGTGACACCTTCGACTCTCGCCACCCGCAATCACTGGTGACACCTTCGGCTCTTGCCACCCGCAACTGCAATCACTGGTGACACCTTCGGCTCTCGCCACCCGCAACCGTAATCACTGGTGACACCTTCGGCTCTTGCCATCCGCAACCGTAATCACCAAAAACGTTCCTGACTCTCCCGCAGATCATGTGATTTGGGCGTTCTTGTCTAAGACTTAGTCGCGGGAGGTGCTCTGTGATGGGATTGGCCAGAGCCACCATGATCGTGCCTGACGGATGTTGCTCGTGATTCGTCCGTATAGCCTTTCACAAAGACTTTGCTATTTCAAGATATCCACCCGATCCACAAACTCGATGATGACTTTAATGAAGGCGCAGGGGTTTAGCAAGATCCACAGGCTCCGCCACAACTTGGCTCTAATCACCTACCATAGTCGTTGCATGTTCTCCCACTGACTAGCAACCAAGATTCTCGAATGTGATGCGATGATAGATAAGGAAAGGCGACACCGAACCACTGGCAATGCTAAAATGATTCTGATCAATCTCTCCGAAACATGGCTCTGATACCATGTTGAGGATCGAACAACTTAGACAAGTCTTAATATCTTTCTGGAGAGATTTAATCTACAAGAGCAGAACATTATCGATTTCTATATTCTACTTTGAAGATCAAGACTCTTATAAATATGTTTGAGAAAAGACGTGACCTTTTGATTGACATCCCTCCGATTAAGCAAGGCCGACAATCAATCATAATCAAGACATATATATATATATATATCAGTTGATCTCAAACCGAAGCTACCAGATTTCAACAGGAGTTCCAAATTACACCTCTCCCCAACAAAACAATCATTTCCTTGCTAAATACTTGACCGCGAAAAAGGGTAGCAACCTAAGCTGTCACTGCAACACCTAGAAACAATGTTCCACAAGGATGCGTCCCCCCCCCAAAATCTAGGCGTTTCAGAGACTCGGATGTTTCGAGGACTTGGAGACGGCTGAGAAACGTCCCCCCGTCGTCCCGCCACCTCCACCAAGACTTGGGAAACTTCGTGGGAATGGGGAAAACGTCTGGACATCTTTGAAATGTCTCAGGGATGCCTAGCCGTCCCTCGAGTGTCTCGGGGATGCACAGGCGTCTCCCGTGCTAGGCAGATGCAAAAAGTGTTTTTTTTTTTTAATCTTTAAAGAAATTGAAGTTTGTGCCTTGGGCATTGCCCTAAAGGCTTGTGGGATCCCTCTCCAAACACAATACCTTTACAAAACATTTTAACTCCTCTTTTTTAGCTCACATTTGCATTTCATGTTTTTGCAACAGCTAAATGAAGAGAGAAAACAGTAAAGAGTGGGTGAAAGAGTGAGATTGAGGTGCTGCAAGTGCAAGAGGGGTGAGAAAGAGAAAGAAGAAGAGGAGGAGCATTCTACACCAACTTAGAAGGATTTTCAAGCACAAGGTAGGTTTCTATTGCTGTTTTTTGAAGTTTTTTCAAATTTTTTTTTTTTTTTTCTAAGTTTTTAAATTCATTTTCAAAACGTAGTTTGATGTTGAATCTTGTTGGAAACATGAAAAATGAACAATGAACCTTGAAATGAAAATATGAGTATGATTAAAAAATTAATCATAATTTCATAAACATGGCTGCAAATGCATATTCATATTTTCATTTCAAGACTCATTGTTCATTTTTCATCTTTCCATCAAGATTCAACATCAAACTTTAAAATTTTATTTTCAAATTTGTTAAACTAGGCTGAAACTAGGCACTTATAGAATTTATTTGTTTATTGCAACGTCACAATGAGCTCTCATGACATGAGTGAGGATGAGGTTCATTCTCATAGTGATCCTGAATCTAAATATGCTCTTGAGGCTGAAGGGAGTGACCATGGCGCTGAGCTTGATAACCAAACTAATTCCATGGCAAGTGAAGCAAGTACTATAGAGTGCCCCTTTGCATTACTGGCACCATATGCTAGGGGTCCTTTTGATCGCAAATCCCCTCTTAGACAGTTTGCAACAAAATTACCAGGCAAGCCAGGGGCAACATCTAGTGGCACAAGGAGGTGGAAGTGCCACTTTTGTGTAGAGTGGTTTGGGAGCATTACTAGAGTTAATGCACACCTTTTCATTAGAGGAAAAGGTGTGGAGATATGTTCTTATTTGGCAAAACCAGAAAACCTCAAAATGAGAGTTGAAATAAATAAGTTATGGGGTGTTCCTAATGATAGTCCAGCTGCAGTTGCACCTGTGCCTACTACTTTGCTTCATAAGGCACATCTTCAGCATAGCCAGCCATAGAGTTCCAGCCATACTTTGTAGACAAGAGTAGAAGCGACACCAAGGTCTTCTTCCAGTGCCTATGCAGGAGAAAGTCAAACTCAAAGTAACCCCATAGCAAATGATGCCATTGGCAAGTTCTTCTTTGCCAATGGCATCCCATTTCATGTAACCCGATCTCCTTATTATAAGGAGATGATATCTATGGTGGCAAGGGAAGGACCATCATATGTGCTACCAGGTGAGACGAAATTGAGGAACTGTTGATGCGTGTTTTGTGACACACCAAACACTCTAGAATAAAGTATCCATAGACGCTCTATCCTCTCTTGAAAAACTACCTCTTGTGCTAAGATTGCGAGAAAGGTCACACGGTAATTCCAATGTTTCGTAAGTTGGGGTGCAGATAAGCTCTGTGGTCGTTGTGATTTGCTGGTAATCACAAGGGGACTTATGCTAGGCTTGTTTAATTCACAATGAAGGTCTAGACAATAAAGCTCTATTGTTTGGGTCCTGGATCAAACAAACTAAAAAAAGGAGATAAGGGTTTAGAATTTTTAATCTACTTCCTAAGAATCCAAGAGACGGTATTAACTTGGTGAAACCAATAACCACGCTTTGCTTTGCCACGCTCAACGACAACTACACAAAGTGGGTGCAATCTTCAAGGGAGTGTGCTTAAGATTTCTTTACTATGAACAACACCATTAATAGAACAATATTATTCGAAGTAAACGTTGAAGCATACACATCAAAAGCTCAATCTAACTTTACGCATTGAATGAAAATCATCCATTCAAAGAAAGTATGAGCAGAGTTACACCATAAATCAATACTTATCAGATCTTGCATTCGTCTAACATACATGAAATGAAATCTAAACTATGATGAGGGATAAGAACCATGCCAACTCCAAAATAAGAGAAATAATCACCATCAATTTGAACAATGCATTACTTATTACTTTGGCAGTCGTATGCAACAATTTACTTATCTCAACATGTTTTGCAACATGCTCCCATGCTTTACAAATGAGGGATGAGCTCAATTTATAGGCTCCTCCATTACAATTCAATGGCCAAGATTGATTTAAACAAGATTACAAAATAAAACCCTAATTAGGGCTTATCATAACTAACTACCTCTCGACCAATGAGGACACTTGTCCTTCCTGCTCAATATGAACCAACAATAAAATAGAAAGTTGTTGCATGGTGGAGTGTCAGGTTCATTGAATCTGGACGTGCCGACTTGGAACAATTTGATTGGTCGAGGCGCTACTTCAACAGGTCGGATGTCCTCCTTGGTCTCCATGTTCGTTTTTTCATGTTCTTGCCTTAGAATATTTTCTTCGCCAACGACTTTGTCCTTTGTGCTTGTTTCTTCCTGGCTTTGATCTTGGATTTCCTTTGAGATTTTGATTTCTTCTTCTCACTTGCATTTAAAGTCTGGAAGTCTCCCCTTGGAGCAATTATTGAACTTTTCCTTCCTAATTGCTTTGAAATTCCTTCAAGTGCCTTGAATTTGGAGAAGAACTCTCTTGTGCCTTCACCATAATGGAAGAAATTGGAACTTTCTCTGTGAAGTATTTCCCATACTCAGCCAAATTTTGGCTATTCAATTTCATTATGTAATGCCTTCATGTTGACCATTCAACACTTAGCCCAAATTTTGGCCATCTCTATGCTCGAATGAACTTTGCCTGTGGATTTTCCTTCAATTCTAAGTTTGGCTTGTGCTATGTAGGGCGAACTCCATCCTTGGACAAGGATTTTATTCACTTCCTCTTTATTGTCCTCTTGTTTTCTTTCCAACACTAAGTCAATTTTCTGAATTTTCCTTGGCGGACTTGGTGCTTGGCCGGACATTTTCCTTTGAGCGGACTTTAGGCTTGGTCGGACATACTTGGGCGGACTTCCTGCTTGGCCGGACATTTTCCTTTGAGCGGACTTTAGGCTTGGCTGGACATACTTGGGTGGACTTCCTGCTTGGCCGAACATTTTTTTTTACCTTCCATGGCGGACATGCTCATTGTCCATCTTCTTTCTTCCGCTTGGGCGAATTTAGCACATGTTTTTATTTTTTAGATTTTGCAATGTTTTCCATTTTGGAGATTTCTGAAGTTGATGTTGACAAAGCCATGACCTGCACACTTTCCAGAAATAGAAACCCTGCCAAAAATAGAATTTTTTCCAAAAATAGAAACTTTCTAAAAATAGCACCTAAAAAATAGGAAGTCCGGAATAGGCTAAAAGTGCCCAAAAAAAAAAGCTCCTAAAAAATAGGGGCCCGAGGTGAAAACCCTAAAATTTAGGTGTCAGAATTGACCGAAATGACAGTCGATCTTCGTCCACAAGGCCTTCTAAACACTTTGATGACATTTGTGCACTGATTTGGGCTCAAATTCATTACTTGGCTTGGGTGACCCTTCAAAAAAAACTCAAACTCATTGTAAAAGAAACATGGTAATTAGCAATTGCGACGCCAAGACAAAAAGCAAAAAAGAAAAAAACAAGAGGGTCCCCATTTGCAATGGGGCGATGTGTGAAAAGGTCACAACAGGACCATGATCTTGGATAAGAACTATTCCAAGATCAATTTGTTGATGGAGAAGATGAAGGAATGTTGGGTTAAGACAGGATGCAACATAGTCATGGATGGGTGGATGGACATTAGCCATCGTCCACTCATTGATATCATGGTTACATTACAGAGGGCCCATATTTTCTTAAGGAAGTTGATTGTTCAGGGCATCGTAAAGATATTGATTTTCAGTTTGAGGTCCTCAAGGAGGCTATTGAGGAGGTTGGGCCACAAAATGTGGTCCAAATAGTGACAAATGTAGCACATGTGTGCAAAGCTATGGAGAGACTTGTTGAGGCAGCTTATATGCATATTTGGTTGACTCCATGTTTTGTGCATGCCATGAACAATGCACTCAAGGACATGGGGAAGATTGGTTGGATTAGAGTAGTGGTAAATGATGTGAGAGATGTGCAGATGTTTATCTACAACCACCACACATCACATGCACTCTTCAGGACCTTCTCTAAGGAGTTCCTGAAACCTACTGATACGAGATATGCTTCCTATTTCATTCTCTTGGAGAGAATGATTGAGTTTCGAGAGTCACTACAACTCATGGTTATGACAGCAGAATGGAATAGGTGGGCCGAGTCTAAGATAGAGCAAGGGAGGAGGGTGAAGGATACAGTGAAGAGTGATGTGTTTTGGAGTGATGCTAAATATATTGTCTCCATCATTGCTCCAGTTTTCCAGGTCATCAGGTATGTGGATGCAGATGCACCTAACCTTGGAGAGGTGTATGAGTGCATTGATTCTATGCTTGATTAGATGAGGGTTGTTGTGCAAGAGAAGGACCCCACATTAGCATTCTACCACGAGCACATTCAACCAATCATTCACAGGAGATGGAAGAAGCTCAGCACTCCCTTGCACATGACAGCCTATGCAATGAAACTTAAGTGGTACAAGACTAGGCATGGTAGAGTGACACCAATAGAGGATGCAAAGGTGAAGGCAGAGTTCTTCACATGTATTGAGATGATGTATGATCCTGTAGATGCCAGCACGATCCACACTGAGTGGACCAAATTTGCCACTCTTAGGGGTTATTCAAATGCGGCCAAGATGGATATGGCAACTGTGGCGCAAGAGGACCCAATTTTGTGGTGGACTTGCCATGGATTGGGATCTTTGATTGCCACTCTAGCCATCCGATTGTTATCTCAGGTTTTTAGTTCTTCGGCTGCTGAGAGGAACTAGTCTACATATAGCTTCATCCACTCTCTTAAGAGGAACAGACTTAACTCTAGGAGAGCAGAGAAGCTTGTGGCTATACATAGTGTTTTACGTCTCATTGACCACAAAACACTTGTGTACAAAGAGAGTCCAGCAGCACGATGGGATGTAGAGCTAGAGGAGCCATTACAGATTGATGAGGATGTTTCGACTTCAAATGCAAGGCTGGTTGGTGTTAGTTTGGCAGAGCTTGACCATGAGGATTCTAGTAGTTCGAGTGATGAAAAGTTTGGGGATGATTAGAGGCCTCCCTTCACTACATTTTTGCATTTTGTACTTGTTTTGATATCAATGTATCATGCTACTCATTGTAATCATCTTTATGATATGATATTATGATTCCATATTTTCGATATAATAGAAATCTCAAATTCGACAATTTCATTTGTCAATTTTTATTTACTTTTAGTCTTTCAGTAATAGTATTCAAGTATTTAAAATGTTAGTATTTGCAATTTTGCTATTTTACTAATTTGCCAAAGTTTAATTTGAAATGTAATTCTTAAACATCTTTTTATAACTAGTTTTTCAAGTACAATATGTATATCACCGCTGCCCCCCTTTCCCTTCCCCCTTCCCGCACCACCGTCCCCGAATTTAGACCCATTGTCCCCCCGTCCCCGACAAGGGACACATCCCTGTCAAGAAACTTTGTGGAACACTGCCTAGGAATAAACTCAATGAATTATATAGTCTTGTGCTCATCTTTATAAACTATATGATTCATAGAGTTGTCTCCTCACAAAAATATTTGTATTTGTACAGCCTAAAATATAACTACTTTAGATCACCCATTGATTTGTTCACATTTCTTTATAGCTTAGTGTTCAATTATTTCTTATAAATTAGAGTATTGTACCTTAGTTCTCTATTATAACCACTGGACCACGAAGACGCATCTCCCCTGAAATCTAGGCATTTTGAGGATAGGGACGTCCCTAGGACGTGGGATGCCGAGGAGACCCCCCACCGCACCACCACTGCCATCAAGACAGTGAGGACGCCACCAAGACAATAGGGATGTCGAGACATCCTCGAGACGTCCCAAGGATGGTCAGGTGTCCCGAGGACGCCCAAAAGTCCCCCACAGTAGTCAAGTACAAAGCAACAGAAAAAAAAAAAAACTTTTTTTTGAAATTAGAGCCAAGGGCTGAACCCTAATGGCCAATGGGCCCCACCAATGCCTCCTAAACTCTATAAAACACTCCAAGTTCCTCACTTTTACTCATAATTTGATTTCAACAGCTAGGTTGAAGAGGAGAAAAAGAGTGAGTAAAGGAGTGAAAGAGTGTGGGGGGCCCACAATGATGTCCAACCCTAATTTGAACCCTAAAATACCAAAAGAACATAAAACAAAATCAAAACATAAACTCACCCACCATTATGCTCTTTCATTTTCTCAGTTTGTGCTCCTTGTTGTGAGAGTTTGCTTGTTGGAGAAGAGATTGGCATGATATAGAGGAGAGATTGGACTGATTTGAGGAGATATTGGGCTGATTTTTGTTTTGCTTCAAGTCTGCAACAAGTTCCCAACTGCAAGTTTGAAGCTACAGCCAAGCTATGTCAATTTTTTTTATAGTTTTCTAAGTTTTTACCTTGCTATTGAGTTTGTAGATTGAAAAATATTTTCATTGATTTGATTTCAGATTTTCAAGTTTTCAACCATTAAAAAAAACATACAAAATGAGCAGCAACAATAGTAGTGACATTCATGAGGGTAGTGACAGTGAAAATGAAGTTAACCCAATGTCAATAGACCCTTCTTCTACTTCCGAAAATCTAGCCTTAGCTTATACAAACCGTTATGCATGCCCTACACCCTCTCTTCAAAAGTTTGCAAAAGGCCCTTTCAACCGCAAGAAACCATTGCTTCAGTTTGCCACAGATGTGACCGCCAACAAGGGGAAAAACTCAAGGGGCAGCAAGAAATGGCTTTGTCATGTTTGCAAAACTCATTACCATGGGAGCTATACTAGAATTAGAGGCCATTTAGTGGGTGACAATGGAAAAGGTGTTAAGAGTTTGCGAGGCAATAACATTGGAGCAGCAGCTTGAAATGGCAAAGTTGGTTGGAGTAAGAGATGACCAAATCATTACCATTCAAAATAAAAAAGGTCATTAACTGATTTGCATGCCTCTTCCAATGTATCAATTCGAGAGAGTTGTGATAGAGGGAAGAGGAAAGCAAGTGAGAAACCTTCAATCATGGGGTTAATAAATTTGCAAAAACGTGAGCAAGCTAATGATGCAGTGGCCAAATTCTTTTATGCACATGCTCTTCCATTTCATTTGGCAAGGTCACATTATTTCAAAACTATGGTGAAAGAAATATTGACAGTTGGACCATCTTATGCCCCCCCTAGAGAACATAGATTGTATACCTCCCTCCTTGACAAACAATATTCAAAAGCTACCATGATGATGGAGGAGATGAGACAAACATGGATTAGGATTGGCGGCTCCATTGTCATGGATGGGTGGACTGATATTCGACATAGGCCACTCATTAATGTTATTGTTACATGCCCTACTGGTTCATACTTTCTTCGAGTTGTTGATTGTTCTACGAAGCTTAAGGATGCTGATTTTCAGTTTGGCATTTTGAGGGAGGCCATAGAGGAGGTTGGGCCTTCTAATGTTGTGCAGGTTGTGACAGATTCATCTCGTGTTTGTAAGCTAGCTGGTTTGATGATTGAGAGTGCTTATAAACATATTTTCTCAACTCCATGTACATGCTTTGAATAATGCTTTGAGAGACATTGGCAAAATAGATTGGATGAAGGCAGAAATTGCAGAGGCTAGAGACATACAAATGTTTGTATGTAACCATCACACTTCACTTGCACTATTCCGGTCTTATTCAAAGAAAGAATTTCTCAAATTAGTTGAGACTAGATATGCTAGCTACTATATTTTGTTGGAGAGGATGTTGGAGGTCTAGGATGCTCTACAATCCATGGTTGTTTGTGGAGATTGGAAAAAGTGGGCTCTATCGAAGATGGTTGAAGGCAAGGCAGTGAGGGAAAGAGTACTTAATGACACTTGGTGGGCCAATATCAAGTAAGAAATCTGAAAATTTAAATTGTTTTTGAATTTGTTACACTTTGTTTTACTTTATATTTTAAAAGTTTTAATTTTTAGTTTGTTGCTTGCAAGTATATTTGCTCTTTCATATCACCAGTTGTGGGGGTAATTTGATATGCAAAAACAAACTCTCCTAGCTTGGGAGAGATCTATGAGACTTTTGATAACATGCTTGACCAAATGAAACAAGCTATACGTCAAAAGGATCCTGAGTTGCAATTTTATGAGGACCATATTAGGCCTATTGTGACAAAGAGGTGGAACACAATAAATACCCCTCTTCATATGCTTGCCTATGCTCTTAATCCGAAGTGGTATGTACCTAGACCTAGTTGAATGCTTCCTTCTGAGGATGACGAGGTGATAGAGGGGCTTCCAGCAACCCTTCATAAAATGTATGCCAACAAATAGGAAACCGTTCTTAGAGAGCAGTGGCTCAAGTTTGTTGATCTTCGAGGTCCTACATTCAACAAACCAAAGACTAGGACAGATAGGACCACCATTTCATAGAACCCCATTGGATGGTGGAAATTTCATGGGAAGGACACACCGGATTTGAAACAACTTGCCATTCGTTTGCTCTCACAGATTGCTAGTTCATCTGTTGCAGAGAGGAATTGGTCCACCTATGACTTCACCCACTCCATTAAGAGAAACGAACTTGCTTCAAAACGAGTCGAGAAATTAGTTGCAATTCATAGTGCCTTGAGATTTCAGGACCAGCAGACTACTAAGTATCGGCAGACTCCAGCAACACGATGGGATGTTGATCCTGAGGATGTTAGGCAGATTGATGAGGACGAGGTGCAACCAGGACTGGTTGGGCTACCATTAGATGATCCACTTCTGCCAGAGGATGATAGTGACTCAAATAGTTCTAAGTCTTTGGATATTCATAGCCCAAATGAGGCTTAATTTCATAGACTATTGTATTTAGTATTTTCATGTTTGAACTTTGAGACTTTTGGATACATGTTTGAGACATTTGGATATTGATAGACCATGGTTTTATTGATGATTGAGACTGCTGTTATAATGCTTTATTGACATTTATTATGCTGTTATACTACTGCTCTCGTGATTTATTTACATATTGATATTGTTGTTATCAGTTATTGACATATCTCTCTCTTTCCCTCTCTCTCTATAATATATTAATAAATTTTGAAAAAATTCATATATATATATCGCCACCCCCTATTGTCCCTTAAAAATGCCCCCTAGGGGATGTCCCTTAAACGTGTCCCTTGCTGTCCCCGTCCCCGTCCCCAAAACGACGTGGAACATAGGTTATAAGTTATATTAAATGTTCGACTTAACATTATTTTAAATTATTTAAAGTGACTTTATAAAGTGAAGTCTAGAGGACTTTCAAAAAGTGAATTTAAGTTGTTATTAGAAGGGGGATGCTTACATGGGAGACATAAGGGGATTTTCTTAAATAAATTAAATATTTAAATTCCCAAAGCTAGGTGTGGGGATTTGGAGGAGAAGATTAAAAATGTTTTGGGAGCTCATTTTGCAACTTATGCTTGGTTTTTTGAATGAGAAGTATTGCAGGTTGAATAATGTTCTTCCAAGGCTTTGTGAGGACAAAACCATTCACAAAGGACATCCATTTCGAAAGTGAAAGATCTTTCCTAGTGTATTGCAGGTGGTTCTATGCAAGAACTACACAGGAGTTTAATTGCTTGAGATTTCTCTATTTCAGTGCCCATTTTGAAGAGGAGATTATGTACAAATTTGTGAGGAGATTAGTAGCAGATTAGAAGAGCAACTATTTGCAGATTTTTACCTACATTTGCTGGCTGTACACTCCCCTTGTTGTCCGTACAATCCAGATTTAAGCGTGGGAGTTTGTGGGTCCAAGCACCAAGGGTTTGAAGGGGCTATTTGCCAGTTTTGAGGCACCTAGGGGTGCTAAACTCATTGACATCAACTTCCGGTTGGAGAAGTGCAGATTTGAGGTGCTTTGAAGCAACTATTTGGCTCTTTGTATGCTGTTCCAGACTTATTTGCAGACCTGTACTGAAGTGCAGCTTCGGGTATGTGGAAAAATCAATGTCACCCCAAGTTTCCGAGACGGGGACGGTGGGGGACGACTATATAAAATATAGGGAAAATTTTAAATATTCATATGAAAACATGGATAAAGCATACATAATATACATTATAGAACCTTAACATATAACATTTGTGTTCAACATTCTTTGTCAATACTCAAATACACATTGAAAATTCAAAATTAGCATACATGAATCATGATACAACCTCCAAGTTATAATTTATAAACTTATATCAAATTACATAAGGTTACTTCCAGCTCACAAATTGGGCGAACATTTGTTATTACAGTGAAGATTGTTTCACCTAGGTTATTGATTGCTTGGCACAGAGCAATAATGAATAGCTGAGGCGTCTGAAAGCAAAATTATTGTAGTTTGGTGGGAGTGTAGACTACTAGAAGTAAATTCAATGCTGGTGTATTGTCTGATATGGATTTGAGCAGTTAAATGTGGGGACAATTGCTGCACTCAAGGAGTTTTGGGCATCAAATTGCCTTAATATTCAGCCTATTTCCAATTGTGAAGAACTGTTTAAAAATGTCAAAATCCTAAGTCTTTGTCTCTGAAACCTGTTAGTGAACAGCAAGCAAATAAATTCAAGTTTACACACTTCTGGAATAATTTTTTGGTATTTGTATATATCTCTAATAGAGCATCAAATATTTATCTTGTGAGTGTTCCAAATATTGTGAAAAATATATGAAAATAATTTAAACGAACAACTAATAAACCAGAAAACTAAAAACTATTTTATATATTTTCTATTTTAAAAACATGCTTTGACGTGGGGGACGGCTGGGGGACGGCTCAGGCATCCCTTGGCCGTCCCCGAGATAGTCAGCCGTCCCCCTCTCCTTTTGACCGTCCCCCCAGTTCCGGAAACGTCCCCCATGAATTTGCCAAAAAAGGGGATGCAAGGGGACCCTCCCCCAGCCATTACCCTTGTTAGTTTTAGGATCAGATTTGCAATAAGCAGAAATCACAACACATGAACAATAAACACAACAGTTTACCCTAGGAAAACCCTCCTACTCGAGGGAGAAAAACCCAGCAAAAATATATATCATATAAAAGTGCAGAATACTGTTTTACAACTAGACCCTTCTCAAGGGCGGATTGATACAATGAATTAATAGCATCTATCCTTTGATGCAAAGATAAATATGTTTCTTCTTGAAGTCGATCTGCTGCTACAAGATGGTCTGCTGCTCCTCCTTGAAATAATGTGAAAAATAAGAATGACTTGATTGATGATCAAATGAAATGAACATCACCTTCTATATATACAATGTAAGGTGCCTCTTCACAAGCAAGGCGACTCTTCACAAGGGTCGGCCTCTTTCAAGAACCAAGGCAACTTTTCATCCTAGGTCGGCCTTATAAATTTAAAAATAATATTTATATATAGCAAGTCCAACTTGCCTTGGAATTATTTATTCATCATTTATTATTTTGATTTTGAGAGAAGGATATCCCCCACAGCTATAACATCAACACCCATGTACCTGAGACGTCCCGGGGACAGGGATGGGGCTTTTTTGGGGGAGGGGGTGACGGGGGGGGCGCATCCCCTGGTTTCGCTAGGAAAAATGTGTTAGTTTATGTAATGCAATACTTTGAAGCTTGTTAATGTCATTCCTACTTGTATATCTGCTATTCATGAAATTCTGAGTGTAAAACAGCCTATAAAGTCGCTGTTATAAATTGTAGCAGAACTCAAATATGTATTGCAGCAAGTGTTCTAATCTTTTGATTAAGTACAATTGATTTGCTCAACTGGGTATTCAATATTCTTGCTCTAAATTGTTATGAATGTCACATTTATCACTGAAAAACCTTGAAACAGCAGTTTGGTTAGTGAATGTGGTTATTTGGCTAAGTTTCAGTTGGCTGTAGGTTTATATTGGTTTTCAGAAAACAAACAAATATATATATATATATTACACCTTTCTTCTCTCTTTGATAATATTTGAATTCCCAAATTTATTTCACTACCATATATCAAAACAAGATCTGCAACCAAAAATATTAGCTCTTCCCACATTGGCTAGCAAGATCACTACTCTAATACTACTATAATGTCCCCAACTTGATTTTTTTTGAATAATATGATTTTTTGTATTTTTTGAATTCTGGAAACAAAATGAAACTAGAAACAACAAACTAAAATTAAACTGAATGTTGATCTCAACTTCAAGTGGCTGGATCAAACCCTCATGCAGATATAAACCCTCAAATACATCATAAAAGTAAATCTACCATGAAGATCAATTTCAACCAAATTTTTCACTGATTTGTGCATGAACAATTATTAAACACTAGAACAACATTAGGTATCAAGTATGCTTGCTAATTTGTGCATAAACAACAGTATCAAACCTTAGAACAACAATAGTCTTAAACCCTAAGAACACCAATAGTTCATGAATATACTTGCTGATTTATGACAGTACAGCAATGTAAACCCTTAGAACAGCAATAGAAAATGAATGTACTTGCCAATTTAAATGAGAATAACAATAGCAAACTCACATCAGATCTGAAAAACTCACAAAACCCTCTAACAGATATGGTACAATGAATGTACTTGCCAATTTAAATGAGAACAACAATAGCAAACTCACATCAGATCTGAAAAAGTCACAAAACCCTCTTAACAGATATGGTACGATGCCAGATATGGGTAGTGGCAATGTACGACGGTGGCAATGCTAGGATGTATGGTGCAGGTGTATAGCAGCAATGTATGACAACAGCAAACCTTGAATAAAGTCTGCTTTTTACAGTAACAGTAGCAAATAATGATTATCCTCAATTTGGTGCTCCAAACAATGAATATTGATGATGAACAGCAGCAACATATGTTGATAAATTCCGAAAATCAGCAATAACAATGATTTTCTTGCAAGTATAATCTGATCCAATCCTCTACAAGCTGAAATCTTCAATAATTCATTGTAGTGAAACTGTAACAAGCTGAAAATGTCTTCAATTCTTTGAGCACAAATGTGATCCCCAATGGAATCACCTCTTATAGACTAGAGGGTTTTTGTCCTCCAAGATCTCCAAACAAACAAAAATTTTCCTCCTCAGATGCGAAAATTGAACATAAAACTCAACTCCGGAAAGTTGAATTGCAAAATGATGACAAAACTATTTGTTGTGAGCCTTGACTTCTCTTTTATAGATGCTTTACTTAGGCTGCCCAGATTTTGTAGTTTATTTCAGTTTTAAAAAGCAGTTTTTTACTTAGCAGTTTGGTTTTATCAACTTTGACTTTGTCTATTTAAAGGCACAGATTCCTCAGATAAAATTGGATCAAGGGTTGATGGACCTAGATTTAGGATCCAGGCAATTTTTAGGGTCTCTTCTTCAGCTATAAAAGGCGGCCTAGTGTAGGTGTTTATTTCATTTAGTTTTTAGACTGTGTTCCAAAACATTGTAAATTCTATTTTCTAATTAATAAAATAGTGATGCGATTTGTAGCAGATCTAAGTATTTATCAGTCAGGGTTTCTCTACTGTATGTGTACTGTTTGTAGCAGATTTGATTATTTATAAACACGTGTTTCTCTACTGTATGTGTACTGTTTGTAGCAGATTTGATTATTTATGAACAAGTGTTTCTCTACTGTATGTGTTTGCAGATTCTAACATATTAAGTTCAGCAGTCTTCATCGGATTTCAGTTTTAAGCTATCCAGTTTGGGGTTCTTTGCCTACCATATAGAGGAATTTTCATCAAAAATCAGGTCCATTGATAGCATTCCATTTTATTAGCATCATCAATCTTATTTAACTTCCATTTAACCCATGTCACCAAATGGAAGTTCAGATTCCTTCCATTTACAAGTTAGAAATCACATCAAAATGAATAGGGATGATAAAAGAAACCATAACTAAGCATTATATTTTTCAGTCAGTATTTTGGTCAGATGCTTACCATTTCACACATCCCATCTTTGTGTTTAACAAAATAAATCAGGTCTGCCATTACATCACTTTAGTTCTCAAGCTTTGTAATTTTCCTCATCAAAATAAATAATTTTCTTCAATATAGAACCAAGGATTGACATTACTTGTGACTGTACCCTTCTAAATATAACAAAAGAATGCAGTAGCAACTAAAGCAAAATAGTGTGATCATTCATTCCCTAACAAGAACAAGGGAAGCAAAATATAAATTATACATGGAAAGCAATTGCTTGAATAATCATAACCTTATAGACTGAAAAACTCTTAAATGGTGACATAAGAAATCTTACAGCAGTACATCGCAAATTTGGAGAATACTGGAGAAGTCTTGAAACAAGATCCACTGCTTCTGGTGGTGTCCTTTTGTGAAACACCTAAAAAATTAAAGCGTAAGAAATTGCTTGTGCAAGGCTTGTTCTAGCAATAGGTTTTAAATCAGAGGGAAAAATAATGATATTACAACATATGCTAATGGAATTAACTAAGAATTGATTAGCTTCTCATAAGCCAAAGAAAAATGCATATCCAACATGCTGGGGATGAAATAAAGTTACACGTATGAGAACCTTGTGCCAGGGATGTGCTTTGATTTGAGGGAATTTGAACTCTGTGTAATTTGGATTCATGCATTTGATCTCCTCTCGCGTTGGAGTCCCTAAAACCTATATCACATGGAAGATGTGCTTAGAAGAGTTTATCAAACTGATGCCAAGGTCACAAAGCCATTCTATTTTAATTTAACAGATGACCTTTAGTACCTTAATGATCTCCACTAACTGATCAACTCCACTTTCTCCAGGAAATAGAGGCTGACAACATTAGTGCCAACCAAAATAAAAATTTGTTAGCAAAATGTTTTGACAATCTTGATATTATGAAATTAAATTTTCAGCCAATGTAGGTAACTTATTTTAAAATAAGATAACACGAAGGAAAATCCCCCCTTGCATTGAAGAGATTGCATGGTTAAGATTCATAAGAGCAAAATTGCTTGAAATAAAGATACGGAAAATAAACACTGTCCATAGCAAGGGAACATCTTCCACAATGTAAACAAATATCTGGAAAAATACAATCTTCATTCTTGAACAAAGATCTGGATGACAAAAGAAATAAAGTGATCATAGAAAATCACTACTGGCAAACCATCTTAATCAAAAAGAGGGAGCCCATTATAGTGCCCAAAAACATTTCACCTGCTGAAGCTCCAGGAAAACACTGAAAACTTCCATAATATTTTCTGAACTATTTCCCAGAACAAGAACTTAAAAGAAACATTCACATCATTTCAAACATAAGAAAAAAAATTCCAACAGATTTGGGGCTGCAACTTCAATAATCATAATATTTCTATCCTTGAGTTGGTATGCTTCTAGAAATAACTGTGTAAGTTTTTTTTGCATCAACATTTCAGATCACAGTCAGTGCATAAGTGAAGCATGGCATGGGATGTGTGGTTACATGCTTCAACACATGGAAGATGCATTGGAGGAGTTTGATGCTTCAGAAGTATTCATGGAACTCTATACGTGTATTGTAATGTTTTCATTGTTGAATAATACATTGAATGTGAATGTTTTCGGAAGTTGGGTTTTTCCATATTGAGGGTTTCCCATTGTATATCTTGTGTAATCTTGTGGTATGTCTTTGATCTTTGCATTATGGTTATTTTGTAAGCTTGTATACATGCTTTTCTCTCATGGGGTTATGTAGGAAATGGTTTGACCACCTAGCAATTTCCTAACAGCTATAAACCATACGAATGGAAGAGACAACATAGAAGCAGAAAATTTCAGTCAACTCCTAGTCCAAGCTCTTCTCTCTATTTTTGACAAATGTTGACATGAGGCCAACACTTGGCCAGGATTGTACCAAACTTACTTGGACTTGCAGAAATCTCTAAGTCGTTCATTGTGGTAAATCAATTCTAGATTACAACTTGAAGGATGAACAATTGCACAAGGTGGGACACTTGTGCTGACCACATGAAGGAAAAGGATAAAAAAATTATATGGGCACTCATTTTGGCAAGGCTGCAAGTCATTTTTGAGTTAAAAAGAAGCAAGGAAAGTAAACTAATTACTCCTTTGTCAATACCTAGCAAACCTCAAGTATAAGTTTTGTAATGTCCCTATTTTTAGCACTACACTTTCCAGTGATTGTTAGCCTATCCCCGGATGTCCATAGGCCAGTCAGACGCAAAATTAGGGTTTCCAGCTGTTTGGAGGTCTCTTTTGTGGATTCAAGGGTTTGCATGTTGGAGTTTTGCAATTTGGTTTATGGATTCCTTTTGGGTTTTTAGAGAGCTTCGCAAGGGTATGACATGCAATAGCATCAAGTAACTTTTCCGGACTTAATATTTTTAGTAAGTTACGGCGGCTGCTCAGAATGTGGTTAAAATGCATTTGAAGTCACTTACTATTTTTAGCAGTATGCTATTTATAGTAAGTGTTATTTTAGCAGTTCAGTGTTGGGGTTTCCGGAGGGATTTCTATTTATAGCAATGGTCGGTTATGATGTTGCTATCTTCAGTTGGTCACAGTGTTCTTCAATGGTCTTTAGTTTCGCTCAATTTTGGCATTTGGTATATACTTACTATTTTTAGCAGTATTATTTACAGTAAATCATCTTTGGGGGAGTTGGTCACAGGCTAGTTTACACGCAGCAATATTATTTCTCAATTGATTTTCGGAGAGCCTAAGGTTGCAGTATTTGATATTTGTTTAATTCAGTCACTTAAGTTATTTTATAAAGTTATATTATAAGCTTAAGTCGAGGGGAAAAGTGGTCATTTGAAAAAGTGTACCATGAGCCTAGACAAACAGCTTTAAGTTGTTTTTAAAGATTAATTAATAATATATCTCCTCATGTGTAGACGCCTATGGAGGAAAAATGAATTAAAATGTTTTATTTTTCAAAAGAGGAGAAGGGTGTTGATTTTAGGAGGAAATTAAGAGGCATTTCAAGTCCAGTCACCCTAGCCTCTTTATATTTTCATTTTGGCTCTCATTTTCTCATCTCTTCTTTGACAACATAACAAAATGCTACCGGATTGCTTCCAGGTTGCTTGGGCTGCAAACTGAGGACGAAAACCCTCTTCGTATGGGCTGGTTTCGGTGGTGAGATATCCACCCTAATCAGATATTGGGAGTATTTACAGTTGGGATCACAAGAGCCTCACAAAGTTCGATTTGGGTGATTGGAGAATGAAGATTTATCAGATATTTTGATGAGATTTTGGTGTGGTTAGCTTGCTTTCAGTTTTGGTGTGATTTATTAAGATTTTGGTGTGTTTATTTGCAATTTCTGGGTATTGCTTTTCTGGATCAGAACTCACTATTTGGCTCATACCTCTGAGACGCCTTGAGGAATCAAAATGGGTATTGGATAAATGGAAGGCCCTCTCCATGGCGATCATTTCAAGCATAAGTTTGTGATTTTTGATGGAGTTCTAAATTTATTAGAGGAAATCGAACTTTCAAGAGGGAACGCCCTTGCTGCCATGAAAGATTAGATTTGGCCAGCACGTGTTGGTCTTCAGTTGCTGGGTTTTGGGGCTTGAGAATGGTGGACTAGGCGCTGGAAAAATATGGTGTTTGAAGACTAAAAGCTTGGTGTTGCTCGGTGCCAATTTGGGAGCTTCTTTGCTGCTGTATCAAGCTTTACCAGGTCTGATATATACATTGTATTATTCTGATGTAAAACAGAAAATGAATGCCTATGCTGTTATTTGCAATTTCTATTGAAAAGGCTTTAGTATCTTGTGTTATTTGCTCTTGCAATCTTCTATTTATGTTGTATACACCTGAAACACATTCGAAACCAAAACAAACATCATCAAACAAGCAAAACTCAGAAACCTTGAAACAACAGTTGGGAAATGTTAGATTTAGGATCAGAAAATGCAACACATAAGACAATGAACACAACAAGATACGTTGGGAAAACCCTCCTACTCGAGGGAGAAAAAACCCAGCAAATATACCTCTTATATATTGAAGGAATAAGAGCAGAAATCTGCTTACAACTCAGGCCCAACACAATGCCGAATTTGATACAATGAATAATAGCACCTCTCCTTGATGCAAAGATACAAATGAATATATTTCTCCTTGAAATCGGTCTGCTGCTACAAAATGATGATCTGCTGCTACAAGATAATGATCTGCTGCTCAAGTATGAACTTCTTCTAGGAATGCGAATTATGATGAATGAACTTGATGATCAAATGAATGATCATCACCTTGTATTTATACAAAACTAGGTGACTCTTCATTTGGGTTGGCCTCTTTTAAGAAACAAGGTGACTCTTCATAAAATTATTATATGTAGCAAGTCCGACTTGCCTTGGTATTATTTATCCATCATTTTTAAATTTGAGAGAAAGATATCTCCCACTGCTATAACATCAACACTCCCTCTTAGCTAGGGAGGTATCTTTCCAGATTTCCATGTCATAGAGTCTCTCAACATGACGCCCACAATGGCTACACCCATTTGTGGAAAACTCAAAGGTTCATCACAGAGTCTCTCAACGTGATGTCGTCATGGAGTCTCTCAACATGACGTCCACCATGGCTATTGCCATGTGTGGAAAGAAACACAACTACAAGGGTTCATCACAGAGTCTCTCAACTTGATGTCGTCATGGAGTCTCTCAACATGACGTCTCATCTCAATCACAGAGATGAACAAGGGCTCACACCTCATATTTCTCTGTCTCAGAGAAATATACACTACAAGGGTTTTCACCTCATATTTCTCCATCTCAGAGAAATATACACTACAAGGGCTTTCACCTCATATTTCTCTGTCTCAGAGAAATATACATTACAACAAATCTTCATGATGATATGAATCCCTCTAGAGCTCCAAGTACTTGCATCAACCTCCTAACCTCCTCGTCCAAGATTGTCTGCAATGCTTGCCTTAGAGGAGCAGTATCCAATGCACACTTCCGGCGCTATTGACTTGCTCGAATCCAAGACTGTCCTCCTCGACCTCATCCCAGATCACCCTATTCTAAATAGGTTTGCGAAGCTACCAATGTCAAATCCAGATTAACTGTCTTGTGCAATTCTCTTCTCAACTGCTAAAGAGGTCTTCCAAGGATTTTGCACTTGGCCTTGCAACACTGCAACCTTCACTTCTTCTTAGTGAGTCACAGAACTCCCTCTTGATCCCTGCCTTAGAGATTCCAAAGAAATCCTCTGGAAGTGAACTCCCCTCCATTGACCTATCTCAGAACCTTAATCCTTTTCATGGACAAGCTCTCAACTCATGCCTTGAATTCTCTAAATTTGACTCCCTCTGAATGTCATTTCCTCCTCTTCGAAGAAATTGGTCGACTTTAGGATAAGAAACCTTATGAATCAACTTTAGAGCTAGGCTCCTTCTGAGATGTCCCTATGTCAATTTCCGCAGTAGAAACATGTTGTGTAGACCTTAATTTGCAATCTCAAGCAAAGTGACCATACTTGTAACACCTGAAACATTGAATGTGAGGGAGATCCTTCTTCTTCTTCGGTTCTGGGGCAAAATCTGATTCTCTACCTCTATTCCTCTTTCTTCCTCTGGATTTTCTCAGTATCATCAGAAGGCTCGGGTATATCACTTTCCATGAAATCAAGAAGATCATTCTCCTCTAATGCAATGAGTACCCTAGGTTTCCAAGAGTTGAAGTTTGAAGCTCCATCAAGCCTATCTTCTACCTTGACACCGCTCACCATCTTCTTTTTTTGCACAAATTCACCTTCAAAGATCTGCCCTTAGGTCAGAAATAATTCGAACCTTAGATCTGTGATACTTCAAGATCTGCCCTAGATGAAAAGTTAACTAGACTGCTTAAACAAATCTGATCAGATCTTTTCTTAGACATGCTCTGATACCATGTTAGATTTAGTATCAAAAATGAAATCAATCAGAAAATGCAACACATAAGACAATGAACACAACAAGATACCTTGGGAAAACCCTCCTACTCGAGGGAGAAAAAACCCAGCAAATATATCTCTTATATATTGAAGGAATAAGAGCAGAAATCTGCTTACAACTCAAGCCCAACACAATGCCGAATTTGATAGAATGAATAATAGCACCTCTCCTTGATGCAAAGATACAAATGAATGTTTCTACTTGAAATCAGTCTGCTGCTACAAAATGATGATCTGCTGCTACAAGATGATGATCTGCTGCTCAAGTATGAACTTCTTCTAGGAATGTGAATTATGATGAATGAACTTGATGATCAAATGAATGATCATCACCTTGTATTTATACAAAACTAGATGACTCTTCATTTGGGTTGGCCTCTTTTAAGAAACAAGGTGACTCTTCATAAAATTATTATATATAGCAAGTCGAACTTGCCTTGGTATTATTTATCCATCATTTTTAAATTTGAGAGAAGATATATCCCACTGCTATAACATCAACAAGAGAGGCTACCAACCATGGTCATGATTGCATTTATGTAGTAGTGGATAGTTTCTTAAAGATGACAATTCTTGAAACTACACACTGACGTTGATAGCGGTTACTCATCTATCCATACACCCATGTTGAGCCCCTAAGTAAGAGAAGATTGAAATAAATCATGCATTTATCTTTGGAAACATGTTCGGATATCAAATTGGGCATCTAAGTCATCTCATCTATCTACACTTGTATAGTTTGGGTTCATCTCAATGTCCATGATATAATTAAAACAGGTAGAATGTGAACTTTTTCATCTTCACCATTGAATATTCTTCTTTTCACAATAATGAACAAGATTTGTGAAGATAAATATGCAATCCAAATTAGAGATAGTGAATTTTGAAACTTGGATGAGTGAAGTTGGCAAAATGAATGAAACTTGAAATAAAGTGAATGAACCCAGCTTGCAGAAGATAATTGAAATAAATTCTAAATGTCAAGCTATATCATCACTGTGGTCTTTTGGACCACAACCAATATAAAACTTTCATAGAATGTCATCTGGATTCTGTACAACCCCTTGCTTCCCCACTTCTATCACTTTCTACATTGAAACACAGATTTTCCCTTTTAATCTTAAGGAATAGGTGATGCCATGCCTCAGTTACATCTACTACAATTTTTGTTTTCTCTCTTTTTTTCTGTTTTGATAACCACAACTTGTGTCTATTGTGGCAATGAACATGTGGTTTTCCTTTTACTTGTTCTTTAGAGTGAAGGAACACCCATTAATATCACAAGTCTTTTCATCATATACTATGGATACTTTTACTTGGCACTCATACTCCTTATGTCTTTTCATTCTACATTTCAAACACTATATTCTAGGTTTTTATGTTTGTACTCTTTCATTACTTTCTACCATAATGCAGTAATTTCCTTCATCCCTAACACATATTTATCATCATCTCTCTCCATCTTTTCCTTCCAAATATTGATATTGTTCAACATTCACCATATCATTATATTATTTCAGGATACTTTGATGTGAGCAAGATTTGTACAATTTATTTGAACAAACATCGTAAGCCCATTCACAAAATATTGCTGATGCAGTTCAAAATTCACGAGTCTTACCAGACTGACAAATTAAGCAGCTAACATGATTTAAATTCACACTCATTCACCAATTAAACAGATTTAATTGTACTACAATTTTTGTTTTCTTTCTTTTTTTCTGTTTTTATAACCACAGCTTGTGTCTATTGTGGCAATGAACATGTGGTTTTCCTTCTACTTGTTCTTTAGAGTGAAGGAACACCCATTAATATCACAAGTCTTTTCATCGTATACTATGCATACTTTTACTTGGCACTCATATTCCTTATGTCCTTTCATTCTACATTTCAAACACTATATTCTAGGTTTTTATGTTTGTATTCTTTCATTACTTTCTACAATAATTCAGTAATTTCCTTCGTCCTTAACACATATTTATCATCTTCTCTCTCCGTCTTTGCCTTCAGATAATAATGTTGATCAACATTCACCATATCATTATATTGTTTCAGGATACTTTGATGTGAGCAAGATTTGTACAATTTATTTGAACAAACATCGTAAACCCATTCACAATATATTGCTGATGCAGTTCAAAATTCGTGAGTCTTACCAGACCGACAAATTAAGCAGCTAACAGGATTTAAATTCACACTCCCATTCACCAATTAAACAAATTTAAATAACACCATAAATCAGTTGCAATCCAATTTATTATTGTGATTCAAATCTCACTGGCATACAATTACAATGCATTCCACATAATTTTATTTTATGTTCTAATTATTTATTTCCTCTGTCAAGCACCCCCTTCGATCTGTATTTTATCTTCCCTTCCATTATTTCTGTTCTTTTATTCTTTCATCTCCTTTCACCCCTGCCTGTGCCTACTCTTTACTCTGCATATTCTTCCCCACGCTGCCCCTCCTTTCCTCTGTGTATATCCTTCTTTTTACCCCCCACACAGCCTATGTTTCCTCCCTTCTTTTGCTGCGTACACATTCACTTTTTCCCTCCCTTCTCTTCTCCCTACACAGCTTCACTTTCCCTTGTGCAACCCCTCTCTACTATTCTGCACTGATTTCTTTATTTCTATACTTTCTCTTACGCCTTCTCTACCCTACGTGACCCTCGAATTTCCCGTATGCCTTTTCACCTCTCCAATGCCTCCCTCAGCATGGGCACTAGAAATGAAGAATTTTTATTTTTATTTTTGTTCATATTCCGGTGAAATGCCTCGTGATGGAATAAAATAAAAAATGACTCTTTTGTCACTGCCTGGAAAAAAAAAGAATTGAAACATTTTTTATTTAAACAATTGCCAATAACCATACACCACCAAATAGTGAGTGTCGAATTCACTCAGTACATTTGACCCATGTCCAACAGGCAGAAGGTATTTTGATTTTAATTACATTTTTCTTTCGTGACATTTTGTCAATGAAATGACAACAATGTCACCCAGCTCCTCCTCGATCATTCACGGATCCAAATTAAATTGCACCCCAAATGGAAATCGCAACCAAAACAGACAAAATAAAACAGAAATGTTTTTGGGTGATGCGGATTGCCCATTCGCTCAGATGCTCCTGCATCAATTGTTGTTCTAGCTCATCACCAATTTGAGTATTCAATCCAGATTCAACATTCTCTTGTAAATTGCAATCATTTGTCAATTCTCCCTTTTCTTTGTTAGGACACACAAGGTCATCATAGATCTGTACATCTGTGTGCCATTTCATGGACTCTTTGTTAAATTCTGTTTTTATAAATTTGCATGTCTTATTTTTCTAATTTCTAACTGATCACACTGAATCACATTAACTTGAAATGCATTTAAGAAATAGAATGGCTTTATTTTGCCATCCCTGATTTCATTTGCCTCCCACCAGTACTCTTAATCCAATCAAATGGGTGTTTCCATTTTGCTTTTCTTTTTCAGTAAACCTGATGACTTTGAGACCAAGGAGTCTAAGGTTCCATGATACTTCTATCTTTTCCTCTTTCAATGGCCTACAACTGATTTCAACAATTATTTTCTACAGCAAATGAATGATAGGTGATTATATCCACCTGTCGTAGACAATTGGCTCCAGATTCATCTTAGTAGCTGAAGTTGCCTTACAGCCCACAAATGGCCTGTCTACTAATAACTTTAAGTGTCCTAATCGGAATGAGACTGGATCCAATTCAACTTCAGAAACTGAAAATATTCACCACAATCTGGTTAATCTATAAACTCACTTATTTTTGCCCTTCATTGCTCCACACTTGCTAGTGTAGAATAACTTGCTCGACACTGAAAAGCAATGCTGAGATATATTGATATAAACCAATCACAAGCTCCAACATCAAGCTCTTCAAAGGTTTAACTCATTAGGTCCGAGAGTCCTTAAACAACAAGATAATATTATGCAGTCAGACAAGAAGACAACGGCAAATACAAATTAGGATCAAAATAGATAACCATAAGATGCAATAGAAATAGATATTTGATTGATTGGTGCATTCCAACATATAGGTATCACAAAGAGCTGTAAAACTTTAGTGATAACCTTCCAAATTTAGCCTAAGCAATTAACATCCAAAATATCTTCATCCACTTAGAACTTTAGAAGTCTTCTAAAATAACTGCAAAATTGTGAGTTGGGTTATCAAAACATAATGCAAAGTCTTGTGCTCATCAGCCTGTAAAATCACAAAGCAATATGGTTTTGCGCACAGGTATCAGAGCCCAACGAGCTGACAATCTAGATGATCAAATATGCATTACAAAAATGAGGGAGATAATGTACAAGAAAGGATCTAAACAATAAAGAAAGTTCAAGATTAATTAAAAAGGAGAAATTATTTGACAAGATGTGCAAGAATTTTATTTGTTTTTTCACCTTTCATACTTATAAGGAACGTTTGAACTCTCACACAAAACTTCCCAATGTTTGTGCAACCCATCTTGGTTCGTTCACTTTTTTCAGATTACACATTCTACATTTGGAGATCATAAAATGACTTTCAACGACAATTCCCCATGCATCTAGAAACTCTTTTACACAACCGAAGAACATGTCTTTTTAGCTTGGAAAATAATCATATACAAATACCAATCCCCACATAGTGAAAACCTCTCAGGAAAGATGTTGATTTTATGCCATGCACTCTTAAGCTGAGTTGCATGGACACAGTATTCAGTACAGATACAGTTATTTATCAAAGGCCCAAATATGGATACAGCATTCATAAAGATCCCAAACATACATGTACATATACATATACCAAAAGGCTAAGTTGCCAAACCGGGTACAGTTGTGTGGGTACGGTACATCAATATGGCAAAAAAATTGGGGGTTAGGTACATTTGGGTACATCCGTACAAAAAACATATAAAAATCATAGATATATACATATTTGCAACCTAAAATGTAAAAAAATTAATTAAATTTAGAATACCACATATCATCCATATGCTAAACAAAACTTAGAACTACCATAAATATTACAAATTTGAAATACAATATACTAATTTAATTTGATATCAATTTGTCAAAACTTGAATGTTACGATAGATATATTGAATTCATTGTTCATTGGTTCAATATTTAAAATAAAACAATACAATTAGTATTTAGTAATCGGCATCATATGGGTCATCATGAAGATCAACATCAACATCATCATTGACATTAAATGATGTAGGTAAATTAGTAGAACCACATGCAACCCCAATATCACTCACACTAGAAGCACAATGGGTATCCGACTCCACAGAAAGTAAAGATTGTGTGGCAGCTGAAAAATCCAAATAAGTTCGCTATGGTTCTACATCCCACAACTTCATGCCTCCTTCCTTGTACTCATTCTTTCTAATTAAGAAGGTGCAAGTCAGAATGGACATAAACTAGCTCTTCCACCTTACTCACTGCCAATCAATTGTATTTCACTAAGTGGATAAAGGAGTAATTTCACTCAGATGAAGAGGAACTAGCAACCTATTGAAACAAAGTGAGAGGGTTACAATTATAAACTTGTAAATCAAGCTTTAAATTTGAAGTTAATAATTTTATTATTTTTAAAATAATAAACAATATAAATTTAGAAAGTGCAATAAAAATTTGATCGCAAGAGTTTGGAGTTGTGGTGATGTATGGCCATTGAGGTACCACCAAGCATGAGCATCCTTCCTATACTTGTCATGGAGAGCAAAAGCAGTTTGACTATTGGAGGCTACAAAATCAGCAAACTCACTTGTAACTAAATCCTCCATTTCACGATCAAGGAAGAGTTTACTAAGTGCTTTCCTACACCCGTCATTGCCTTATGTATCTCTGTATGGTAGCACCCTTGATGGCATAGAAAGAATTTCATCACTATAAAATTCGGGTGTCTATGCAAATGCAAGATGTAGTGAGGTGGTAATTTTGTTTCACCGCTCAACACAAATTGTTTGCACCTCTTTGAAGAAAGTTTCTTCAAGATCTTGCTCTTTTTCATTGACAATGACTTTTATTTTAAATTTTCTCAATCATAGATTCAATGCCATCGTATACCTCTCCCAAACATGGCGTATCCATGTCAGTAAAATTCATGATGGGCTTAGTGAAACTAAGAAGACATTCCACTCATTCCCACCAAGTGTCATCTAGGATCATCTTCTTTACATTTGTTGCCCTTTCAGTATTAGATTGCCTCCATAGGGGCCAAATTTGACTAATAACAATGCTAGAAAGTGGCTCTCACACCTTCACAAGTTGCCTCAAGATGATTGTGTTGGATGCAAATCTGGTTTTGGCAACCTATTCAAAAGTTTAAAATTAAAATTAAAATATAAAGAAGACATGCTTGAGTTTAAAAAATAAATTATTAATTACTAAAGCGAAATGTAAAATTTAAAAATTGAAGTGTTTCAATTACCTTCAACAACTCCAACTATGAAAATGATCTAGAAATGGCCTGTGACATGTGATGGTTGTGCTGGAACAAAATGATCTCTTCAGCCTCAGCATAAATTTGTTTGATCCAATTTATTTTGCCACCCAACTTTTGTAGCATGAGGTTGAGAGAGTAAACAGCACAAGGTGTCCAAAATATGTGTTCAAACCACGTCTTGATCAGCATACCTGCAGCTCTACAATTCTTTGCATTGTCTATTATTACTTGGACAACATTTTGAGGACCCACATCCTAAATGCATTGTATAAGGATGTTGGCAATAAATTGTGCATCCTTCACCCATCCCTCACAATCCACGATTCTCAAACACATTTCCCCTTTAGGGCACACTGCAATCAAATAGATTAATGGCCGATTTCTAGCATCCTTCCATCCATCAGAAATAATTGACACCTATGTTTGTTTCCATGAATTTCTAATGGGAGTCAATGCATTGTCTATGTTTTTTACCTCCTTTGCTAGTAAGGTGCTACGCACCTTCTCATAACCTGGCCCTATGCACCCTTGTGGAGCCTCCTTTACTTTTCTCAATATATCTTGCCAATATGGTGATTGAAAAACATTAAATGACAAACCGTTTGCATATAGACAACTTGCAATGGTTTGATCTGCAATCTCTCTAGCATTATTATTAAATGCTCTCTCTAATGGCCCCTTGCTTCTCTTCACATTAACAAGTTCTTTAATTCTACCCAAAAAACGGGTGGTTGTCTACTACAACATTAGGAAAGTCACTACGAGATGGAGAAGAACGAGGCCTCCTTGATCCCCTTCCTCTCCTCAAAGGACGCTTTGTGCCACGAGCAAGTCTTGCATCTACTTCCTCTTGCTCTCCAATAAATTCTGCTATTTGTCGAGGTGGTAACCCATTACCATCCTTTCCTGGACATGCTTCGATTCCTTGAAGGGAGATGGCACATAAATGGGCTTTCACATGGCTATATGAGCTAGTATACCTCACATTACAAAAATACATATCCAAACAAATGTTCCTCCCCCTCGAACTTGTTCTATCATTTGTACATGTTTCAATAAAGTTGAATTTGGATCGGTTTGTGGGTCAAGCAATAAAACTAGTACAAGTTGTCATTATATTCACTACAAGAAATTCAAAAAACAATTACTAAATAATATAGTATTAACAATTATTATTTAATATTTAATTTATTATTTAAAATCAAAATAAAAAATTAGTATAATTATAATTTACAAATTAAAATACATTAATATAACTTTTTATAATATAAATAAGAATATTACTATATATACAATATTATAGTTTACTAAAAATAAATTATTAAAAAATATTAAATTTCAATTGATAAATTAATCATTAATTAACTATAAGTCTATAATCTATAATTCTATTAATAATTATATAATTATAAAATAATAAATAATAAATACAAATTAAATTATTATATCATATATATTCAAAAAACAATTACTAAATAATATAGTATTGACAATTATTATTTAATATTTAATTTATTATTTAAAATCAAAATAAAAAATTAGTATAATTATAATTTACAAATTACAATACATTAATATAATTTTTTATAATATACATAAGAATATTACTCTATATACAATATTATAGTTTACTAAAAATAAATTATTAAAAAATATTAAATTTCAATTGATAAATTAATCATTAATTAACTATAAGTCTATAATCTATAATTCTATTAATAATTATATAATTATAAAATAATAAATAATAAATACAAATTAAATTATTATATTATATATAATATATATTATGAATTTATGAAATAATTATTTATTTAAAATTTATAAATATGCATATATTATATAATACTAATTATATTATTATTATGTTATAAATAAATTATAATAATACATAAAATATAAATTATAAATTTAGAATTATAAAATTAAAATATAATAATAGATTTTTTACATTTTATAAAAAATGAAAAAAGTAAATCATGATAAATTTAAAGTTTAAACTTTAAAGTTCTAATTTTTAAACAAGATGAAAAATCAAAAAATAAAAAATAAATAAACAAAACTTTTTTGCAAGGAAAAACCCTACTTGTGGCCTAGCAAAGGTGCAACAATGGAGATATTTGAAACTCGCGGCATGCCTGCAACGTGTGTCGTTGAAATGAAATAGTGCTTGCAACCCGTTACCTACCTGAGCATTTGAACTCATCGAAATGAAATCATGCTTTTTCGCAATGACGGCTAATAGAAAAACAATAAGGAGAGAAAAATGAAATGACGAATTAGGGTTTCGATGTTTTGTTTTTCATGTGAAAGAGTGGAAAAAGTTTTTGAACTTTGTGCCAAATGCCTTGGAATTGCTGCAAAAACGCCACTCACTAGTGCAAACGCTCAGATTCATCAAGTTGAGGTTCGAAACGTTTTTGCCTCTGAAACCCCAAAACCTATCTGATTCCACAAGGATTCTGAGATATACATGATTTTGGGACATTCTATACCTAGAATCAACAGGGAAAAGCAATGATTCAGCAACCTAGCCAAAAGATATAGAACACAATTTTTTTCAACACAAATATTAGCTATAAGAACAAATTTTCATTATTTGAATTATGAGCATTGAGGAGTAATATAGGCTCGTTGCAGCTATATTCCAAAATGTTAAAAGATTAATTTCATCATCAAAGCAAAATTGTTGATCATCAAGATGCTCTACAAAGCCAAGATGGTTGGGTTGAGTACAGCGACCAAACACACTACCACAACCAAATGAAATGCATGAAACTACATTTAAATTATAAACAAAAAGTTTACGTAAATTATGAATTAAAATTTACTAAACTATCTTTGAGAATAAAATTTCATGAATATCTATTTTAATAATAATCTAAATAAGATATATACAGTGTTCCACAGGGACGCGTTTCCCCCCTTTTTTTGCAAGTTTCCGAAACGGGGACATTTCGGGGACGAGGAAACGGGTACTCGGCGTTTCCCGCCGTCCCGCCACCGCCACCAGTACTCCGCCGGAGACAGGGAAACGTCTCCACGTTTCCCAGGAGACATGGAGACGTCTCCAAGTTTCCTTGGGAGACGTCTCCAAGTCTCCAAGTTTCCTGAGGAAACGCCTAGACGTTTCTCAGGAGACGGGGAGACGCCTGGACGTTTCCCGTCGAGCCCACGTCCATGGGGGCATAAAACTTAAAAAATAATTATAAAATCGAATTTTTAAGTGCTTTATGGTTACCCTAATTTGGCGTGGGCCCCACCCCTTCCTCCAAAACAACACAAAACAATGTTCCTTTATCATTTCAGTCACATTTTAATTGACTGATTTTTTTTGCAGCCAGCTGAAGAGGAGAAAAAACAGTTCAAAAACTTGAAAAATTCTGATTGAAGGAGTGAAAAGAGTGATTGCAAGTGTTATAGGAGTGAGGAGGAGCAAGAAAAAGAGGAGGAAGAGGATTCTATTGCATTTTGAAGAGATTTATCAAGCACAAGGTAGGGTTTTTGAAGTTTTTTTTCAGATTTCTTGTTGTTTTTGTTTTATTTTATGAGTTTAAACTTGTTTTTTTTTCTTATTCATTTCAAAGACTCAAAACCAGATTTGATGTTGAATCTTGAAGGCAAAATGATGAAGATGATTGAATCATTCATCATTTTGCCCTCAAGATTCAACATCAAGTTTTTTATTTTTAAAAGTTTAATACTAAACTTGTTTTTAAAAAGAAAAAATTCTTATTCATCTCAAAATAAGATTTGATGTTGAATCTTGAGGGCAAAATGATGAAGATGATTGAATCATTCATCATTTTTCCCTCAAGATTCAACATCAAGTTTTTTATTTTAAAAATTTAATACTAAACTTGTTTTTAAAAAAAATAAATTCTTATTCATCTCAAAATCAGATTTGATGTTGAATCTTGAGGGCAAAATGATGAATGATTCATTCATCTTCATCATTTTGCCCTCAAGATTCAACATCAAATTTTATAAAATATAAATTGTAAATTTTGTTAAATTTGTTTTCAAAATTAAAATTTTAAATTTGTATTTCAATTTGTTAAACTAGGCTGATTTTATTTTAATTTTGTGAAATGCAGTCACTTTCACAATGAGCAATAACATGAGTGGTGATGACATGGAAATCCATTCCCATAGTGAACATGATTCAGATTTTGAACCTGAGAATGAGGGGGATGACCATGGGGTTGATCCTGCAGCCCATTCTAGTTCCATGGTGCACCAGCTAGTACCCCTTCAGAGTTGTTGGCAGAGTATGCTAGGGGTCCTTTTGATCCTAAGTCTCCTCTCAAACAGTTTGCTTCAAGAATACAAGGCACATCACGTGCAGGTGGGGGAACAAGGAAGTGGAAGTGCCACATTTGTCAGGCTGAATGGTTTGGTAGCATCACTAGAGTGAATGCACACTTTCTTTTTTGGACAGGAAAAGGTGTGGAGCCTTGTAATTTTCTGAAGGAAACTAAAAATATACGTTATAGAATTGAGTTTAACAAACTTTGGGGCGTTCCATATGACACAAATATTACAGCCCCTACTACTTTGTCTACTAGAGCAGCCCTTCAACACATCCATGATCCGCCACATACTTCTCCTTATGCTTCACAGATGGGAGGAATGATGTTTGGATCTCCATCCTCTTCCACTACTAGTGCCGCTAGGGGGATAGCTGCAGGGAAACGCAAGTTGCAGACATCGCAGAGTAACCCCATTGCTGATATGTTGAATGTGCACCTGAGAGATGAGATAGATGAATCCATTGGCAAGTTCTTTTTTGCCAATGGCATTCCATTTCATGTTACACGATCTCCTTATTATAGGGAGATGATGGCTATGGTGGCGAAGGGAGGAACATCATATATGCCACCAGGTGAGACGAAAATGAGGACTTCGATCTTGGATAAGTGTTATTCCAAGATCAATATTTTGATGGAGAAGATGAAGGCATGTTGGGTGGCATCTGGGTGTAGCATAGTTATGGATGGGTGGACGGACATTAGCCATCGTCCACTCATCAACATCATGGTCACATGTGCAGAGGACCCATACTTCCTTAGAGCAGTTGATTGTACAGGGCATCGCAAAGATGCTGATTTTCAGTTTCAGGTCCTCAGGGAGGCTATTGAGGAGGTTGGGCCACAAAATGTGGTCCAAGTAGTCACAGATGCAGCCCATGTGTGTAGAGCAGCAGGGAAACTCATTGAGGCAGCCTATAGGCATATTTGGTGGACCCCATGTTGTGTGCATGCCATGAACAATGCACTCAAGGACATGGCTAAGATTGATTGGATTAGAGGAGTGGTCACCGATGCGAGAGATGTGCAGATGTTTATCTACAACCACCACACTTCACATGCACTCTTCAGGACCTTCGCAAAGGAGTTCTTGAAACCGGTGGAGACTCGATATGCATCATTTTCATTCTCCAGGAGAGAATGATTGAGTTGCAAGAGGCATTGCAACTCATGGTTATGACTAATGATTGGAATAGGTGGGCCGAGGCCAAGACAACGCAGGGGAGAAGGGTGAAGGAGATAGTGAAGAGTGATGTGTTTTGGACTGATGCGAAATACATTGTCTCCATCATTTCTCCAATATTCCAGGTTATTAGATATGGGGATGGGGATGCACCTAACCTTGGAGAGGTGTATGAGTGCATCGACTCTATGCTTGACCAGATGAGGGTTGTTGTGCGCGTGAAGGACCCCTCTCTAGCATTCTACAATGAGCACATCCGACCAATCATTCAACGCAGATGGGACAAGTTGAACACTCCTTTGCATATGGCTGCCTTTGCCTTGAATCCTAAGTGGTACAAGGTTAGATCGGGTAGAGTGACACCGCTTCGGGATGATGAGGTGAAGGCAAGTTTCTTTAGGTGCATAGAGAAGATGTATGATTCTAGAGATACCGGCACAATTCGCACTGAGTGGACCAAATTTGCCACTCTTAGAGGCTATTCAGATGCGGCAAAGATGAATATAGAAACTATGGCACAGGAGGACCCACTTTTGTGGTGGAATTGTCATGGTACAAAATCTTTGACCACCACTCTAGCTATCCGTCTGCTATCCCAGGTTTCCAGTTCTTCAGCTGCTGAGAGGAACTGGTCTACATATAGCTTCATCCACTCTCTTAAGAGGAACAGACTTACCTCTAAGAGAGCAGAGAAGCTTGTGGCTGTACACAGTGCTTTGCGTCTCATAGACCGCAAGACACTTGGGTACAAGGAGAGTCCAGTGGCACGATGGGATGTGGAGCCAGAGGAGCCTTCACAGATTGATGAGGATGATCCTACCACTTCAGATGCAGGGTTGGTTGGTGTGAGCTTGAGGGATCTTGACCTTGTGGAGTCCAGCAGTTCGAGTGATGAGGAGTTTGCACTTGCAGATGATTAGAGGCCTCCCTTCACTACATTTTGAGTTTTGACATTTTGGCATTTTGTCTTTTGTAATGCTACTCATTGTAATGATGAATCATGTAATCATCTTTATAGACTTTGTGATATGAATTATAATAGAAATCTCCAATTTGACAATTTCATTTGCCAAATTTTATTTAGCAATTAGCATTCAAGAAATCATCGTATTTAGATTTAGTAATTCAAATTTTAGTATTTACTATGTTATAATTTTATGAATTTCCTATAGTTTCATTTGAAATGTAATTCTTACACTGTTATACTGTTATACATCTTTTCAAAACTAGTTTTTCAAGTACTATAAGTATATGTATAACTATATCAGGACCACCACCCCGCCACCGTCCCCCCGCCGTCCCCAAACTTAGGCCCTTTGTCCCCCCATCCCGAAAACCCGTCCCACACGTTTCCTCGTCCCCCCGTCCCCAACGCCCGTGGAACACTGGATATATATAAGAAATTTAAATTATGAATAAAAGAAGTTCTAATAAATCTAGCATAAATTTTAATTTGATAAAATACACGTCAAAAAGCACTGGTCAAGTCCTATATAAATTACAAATTCTAATATAATTAGAGATATATTAATTATAATCTAAGTTAAAAATATAATAAATTAAGTCATCTAAAAATTAAATCTAGATTCTAAAAACTTAAAATACTAATATAAAAAGTAGACAAATTGAAAAATTAAACTAAAAATTAAAAAAAAAAAATTGCATTTTATAAAAGTTGTTTTGAAATAAATTTATTAAATATCTAATGATAATATTAGACATATCATGTATTGGCCAATATTAAAATTTATCTAATCAACTTCAATTAATCATGAGTGGATCCCAATAGAACCCTCACTATTTAATCAAAAGAAATAAAGAACAAACAAATAATAAATATTTATTATTTACAAATAATTTTAGTTAACATTAAAACAATGTAGCCAATTTGTGCATCAAACTTGTTGCCGTAGAGATTACAATGGCAACCAGTTATACTACATGGGTTGTCCTTGCCTCAAAGCAAACCCATATTCTCCACTTTCGACGTATGTTGAAATGATACAGCAAGGTCTGATTGGGGGAATGTTTGAATTTGCAGTTGGTGTGGTGTCAAATATACAAGCTCATTCAATCAAGTGAAAACCCATTTGTGTTGCATTCCTGAAATGGACATCAAAGCTTTCCTTGGAAAGAATGGTGTATCTGTGCCATAAGCTCAAATTATAGAATATATTAGAGAGTAGGGGAAAACAAATGGCACAACAATCTATAGACCAAACCATCCTTTGGCAAAAAAAAAGGATCTCAAGCAAAGAAGCCCCCTCTACCTCCATCTAATCATAAAGTTGTGGTAGAAAGCCAACCATCTTTAGCCACACCTTAAAAGAGACTACTTCACATAAGAGACCAAAGGAAGCATTGGAAATGGCATTTGAAAATGAGTCCCAAAAGACTGTCAATCAATGCATTACAAGATGTATCTTTGCAAATGGAGTGGCTTTCAATGTTGTTCACCCACCATATTGCCAAGAAATTGTGAGAAAAATTAAGACTTCAAAAGGGTACAAGAGATTAGGTATGAGAAGTGTGTGGCAGTTAATTTAAAATGGAGATAAAACTTGTAGAAGATTCATTAAATCCCATATGAGATTCATGGGCAAGACAAGGGTGTCCATCATTTTCAATGGATGGAAGGATGTTGAAAACCATTCATCGATTAATGTGATTGCATTGTCCCCTAACAAACCTATGTTTTTGAGAAGTGGGGATCTTAACAGACCATGCAAAAAAATTGTAGAGCAGCTAGTTTGTTCATTAAGAAAAATTATTCACACATATTTTAGACACCTTGTGTCATCCACTCCCTCAATCATACGATAAAAAAGCAAGTGTATGTTGACCAGAGCTTGCAGACTTAGACTCGAAAAGTACTTGGCAAGCCCAAAATTTTCGACTTGGCAACAACTCGGCAAAAACTAAGGTTTATTGGAGAGGTGAACGCAAGGTTTTAAACTTTTATAGGAAAAATTTGTGTGAAATATGCATTTTAAACCATTTTTTAACTTGTCTTGACACTTTTTTCCTGCATCAACGCATTTCAATCATGCGTTGCAATTTTTTACCTTGGAGTTGCGTGAAACCTAGTGAGTTTCATCTTAAATCCAGAGATTTTTTGTCTTAAACCTGGCAAGTTTTCATCTGCAACTTGTTTGTAGAGACTCACAAGTTAAACCTATGTTTACTCGTGCAATTTAGAAATACTCGAAGGGTTTGCGTTCTATGATGTTGACAATGAAGAATCTAAGTCATTGTCAACCATCAAATGTGGCAAGGCATATTTGTAACATTCTTAAAATTAGAGCTCCTAAAGGTAAGTGAAACAATATAAATATTTATGTTTTACTTCAGAAAAAAAAAAAAATTAACTCATATTTTCTTATTTAAATTTAAATTTTATTTTATTTTTGAATAGGTTGTTGAGACCTATTTTGCCTCCAACAAAATAATCTTGAGACGATTTATGAAGGTTTGGTAAGCATTTCATTCGTGGTTATCAACCAAGTTTGATCCATATGGAGGCAATCCAACATTGAAATGGCAACAAATATCAAACTGATAATCCCTGATGACAATTGGTGTGATCATGTGCAATATCTCCTTAGTTTCATCAAGCCCATTGTGAATAAAACCTATCATACTAACATGAATAAGCCTTGTTTGGGAGAAAGATATGATGGCATCAACTCAAAGATTAAGACAATGAAAACCATCATAAATAAGAACGAGTAAGATCCTAAATAAACTTTATTCAAATAGGTACATAAGATTTTTGTTAAGAGATGCAACATAATGACCACCCCACTATATTCTCTTGCCTTTGCAATGAGTCCAAAATATTTATACTGTTGGGATCATTTTTGTACCAACAAGGATTGCACCATATAGATATTTTTAAGATAGCAAAAGGTATAAGGCTGCATTTCGTAGATCGTTACCCAATCCCGATTTGCAAGATCTAGTCACAAGTGAATTTTTTTATTTTGTACATTCCAATGGTCAACATATTGAAGCTCTTTGTGAGAAGTTTAATAAGGATTCTCACAATTGCAGGTACTTACGAGCCAAGCATTCCCACACCTACAACCTCTTGCAATCAAAATTTTATTGCAAGTTTTTTAGTTTTTATCAAATAGAAAAAAGACAAGAACATTTTAAGTTTGAAGTTTCACTTATAATTTTAAATGTTATAACTCTAACTCTTTGTCTCAATAGGTTGCTAGTTCATCTAAATCTAAGTAGGATTGGAGCACATATTCCTTCATCCACTCGATAAAGTGCAACTAACTACACTCAAGAAAGGCTAAGGACTTAGTGTATGTGCATTCCAACTTGCACCTTCTTTTATACAAACAAATGAGTACAACGAAGAGGAAACGAAGATGTGGGATATAAACCAAAGTATACTAACTTGAATGGCTTAGCTTCCACTTCACATGTAGCATTTAAGAAGTCAGATAGCAAGCATACTTTTAGTGCAAGTGGTGGTGGCACTGCTTGTGGTTCTTCTAATCTACCTACATCATCTAATGTCAATGATGATGATCATCTTATTGAAAATCCATATGATGCCAATTGTTGACATAGTTATTTTAATATTGAACAATGAATATTTATCATGACATTCGAGTTTAACTAATTGACATTCAACTAGTATTTTGTACTCTTTTTTATTCAAATATAATACATAACACTTCCCCAACATTGTACAAAATCATTTGATAAATTGTGTAACTACATTTTGCTAAGTTATTGAATCAGAATTAGATACAAGTGCAATACATGGATACAATACATGATACAAAAAAAATTTGGGCACGGGGTATGTCCTAGGTATGTCCATACAAAAAACATATAAAATATTTAACATATACAAAGTTTAACCTAAACATAGAAATTAAGTTCATAAATATATTATTATATTACATTTAAAATATTTTATTAGCTTTTAAAAGAATGTATCAAATTATAAATATTAAAATTTGATAATATTATAATTCCAAACCTATTGATTTGGATATATTATTCATCCATGGTATATTAGGGTGATTTTTTACTATTCGCTATATGATGGGCAGACGATAAATCAAGGGTATTTATAGTCCAACAAATGAAACATGGATATTTAAGGTCTAACAATAAAACAATTATTCGCTATATAATGTTAATCAACGTATCAATATAATATTAAATAGCTAGTGGCAAGAAAAATTATGATTGTGTGAGTGTGCATGGCAATTGCTTGGATAAACAACCTTCCAAGCTTGAGATTCTCCCTAGTGAAGAAGAAGACTAGTTCGTCGTGAAATACCTCAAATGGTAAACCACTTGCCAATAAAGCACATTGGCCCATACAACACCAACATGTAAGAATAACTTCATGAGTCACATTCAAAATCTTATTGATGTTCTCTTTTGTCATTCTCACTATAATAGAATCACAAATCTAGAAAGCTAAGCCATCATTCATCACTAGTATTTCCAATTGTTTAGGGTCTTGAGGCTGTTGTTTAGGATTTGAATGGTTACAAAGTCAAAAGAATTGCATTGAAAAGTTTACCTACCGTTGGAATTGTCTAAGAATTGATTTGGAAACACCACATCGACCTTGGAATCACCCAAGTATGCCCTTCGACATTTCCACACAATTCCAACTACTAAAACTAGAACTCTACTTGATTCCACAGTCAAATCACATTTCAATCCGATTTTAAGACGAATCATACCCAGAAATGTAGGGTTCTCCTACAGATTTGATAACATTGATATTTTTCATGAAATTTATATTTTATAAGGAATTAAGTTATTTTGTTAACTTTTGAAGTTTTTGCCAAGTCACCAGGTAAAAGTCAAAATTGGGCTGCTAGGTTTGGGTGAAATGCAAGTTTTTGAACTATGGGTGAAACTACTCTAACAATTGTATAAACCAAACAGGTACCTCATACACTTCTGGAGTATAGAAATAAAAGAACCTTTAGTCATATAGGTTGAATAGTTAGGCACATGTGATCTATGCCAAGAATTTTCTTACATGTTTGTGCATAAAGTTAAACGAAACACTGATCCCAAGGGGAGTAAAGAATCATAATCAAGCTCTAGGTCTGTTTAACTGATGGTCAAAAATCTTAAGGAATCATATCAAAGTTTAGCATAAACACCAATACAACCAGACCTAATATAGTTACATCAAGGTCTCAATAATAACCAAATTAAAAAAGCAACTGCAATTGACTATTTAGATTCAACATTTACAATGAATGTTCATAATTTTCAATGTTAAAGTACCTGTAATGTGTGCACGCATTGGGAATCAAATAGCTATGGATTTCATCCTTTTAAGAATTAACTTTAAGCTTGTGTTTTACAAAACTAGCAGACTTTTCTTGTTTAAAGAGAACTTTTTTCACATAAGTGTCTCTTCTTCCTTACAAAAAGATAGATTTATTCTGAACCTCAAAACAAAGATCATCAGTACTCTTGTTATTAAAAAAATTTACAAAACACTGATACTTATCTCAAGATCTCAATAGACCTATTTGCCTCTCTCATTCATAGGCATACAAAACTTGGGCCTTGATTTAAAAATTCATAAACAATACACAGAAAATAGTTTCTGTAACAGACAAGCAATATGCAATATGAAATTGAAAAACAAGCAAAACAGTTTACTGAATAGTGTTCTTGACCCTCCAGAACAAGTTATTTGGCAATATGTGTAAGCAACTTTGAAGCACAGAAACAAAGTAAGAAAATATTTTTTTGAGTGAATAAATGCTAAAGATTAACATTATGAAAGCCGCCAAAAATATGTCCTTGAATCCTTAGCTTATTGCTTTCATTATCCTCAGTATTCATTATTTTGAAAAATGAATGTCATCATAAAATTGAATGATTTCAAAGCATATATACAACTTTTCAAGAGACTGGATATACACTACTAGATGACAGACATATAGAAATCAGATTTTACCAACCAGTCCAAGAAGTAGTTCTGCCAAGACACAGCCCACTGACCATATATCTATTGCAGTTGTATACTCAGTAGCTCCAAAGATAAGTTCTGGAGCTCTATAATATCGCGAACAAATGTATGAAATATTGGGTTCCCCTTTCACCTAATAACCAGAGTTAGTAAGGTCCCTGTATATCACTATGGAAAAAAAACTATGAAAGCATAAATCAAGAAGGTATGCTAGGAACAAGAAATGCTCACCAACATTTTCGCACTGCCAAAATCACATAGCTTAAGTTGGTGAGTGTGAGGATCGACCTTAACCATTTCATAAAATGGACACTGTCAGTTGGTGACAAAATAAATCAAACTGCGCAAGCAATATGCACTAAAATGTCTTACCAATAAATTTTGTGGTTTTATGTCACGATGGCAAACACCAATAGCACCATGAATGTAAGCCAAAGAGCGACAGATCTGATAGGAGAAAGTCTCAAATAAGAGATTAATTGTCTTGCCAATACATTGGACACAAAGATCATAAAATACAAATCCCAATAAGAAAAGATTTGACAACAAAGCTTGCTCAATCATTAGACCTACCTGGTAAGTATAGAGTTTGACATATATCAATGGCATCCGTTGATTCAACCTACTGTAGTATTTTGTAACTCGATACACTGTTTCAGGAACATACTCCATCACAAGATTCAGGTATAATTCATCCTTGTCTGTAGTTGAAAAAAAACAATGTTTAAGTTGCACAATATTAGGATGGTCAAGCATGCGCATAATTTGCAGTTCTCTGTTCTTGTATCTCTTGTCCTGAAGCACTTTTTTTATAGCAACAGGTTCATTGGTTTCCAAGCACGTAGCCTGTAAATGAAGTTCACATACTGTGCCATCAAAAAATGACTAAATATCTATCATAACCCTAAAATTAAAATATTACTAGTCATGCATTTCACACGAAGCATGGAACAAATATTACTGCTTCAACACTAGCACAAATTAATTAATGGAAATTGAAAGTTGCAAAGCAGATAGAATACCGCAGATATGCATAGTTTGCTAGAGATATCCCCTAAAAAAATTGGTCAAAATTCAACACACCTGGAAGACAACGCCAAAAGACCCAGTGCCCACAACACGTTCTGCCCTATATCTGATCGTCTGAAAAATTCCACGTGCACTTATTCTCAGGATCAATGACAAAAAGCTTTACACAAAATGCACCCATAAATCTACACGAACATCATTACACATTATCTAACAGCTCTCTCAAAATATAAAAGGTGCAACAATGCTGATCTCTTCAGTACTTCACACTATATTTTTGAGCTTGTCTTTCAGAAAAAATTGTATAAATCTGTCCCCAATTAAACCATTTCCTTATTTTATATTTCTACGCAATACGCATGATGCATCCTAGGAAAACATTTAACCCTAATATAAATGCCTTTATTCAGCTAAAACATTGGCATCCAATTAAACATTAATAATGTTTAAATATATGGAACGTAGTCATAAGCCACAATATAGTGCAACCACATCTTCTTATGGATTAAATACCATGATAAAATATTACAGAAAATGTGTGTTCTATATCATAAAGATTAAGAAACATAATATATTATGATATTATGATATTATAATATTATAATATTATTAACTGATACATTTTCTTTAAGAAATATTTAATACTTGTTATTTTTAAGAATACAACTTTCAGCTTACCAAAGATAACCTGTTTGATTGATTGGAGCACATCACTTCATAGCTTTTGCCAAAAGAAATAGCTACCACAAGACAAGGACTGTTACGGGTACAGGAGACAGACAACTGCCGCTCTGCCTTTTTCAGTTTCAAAAAAAATTGGAGACAGAAAAATACAAAAAAGTTCATATAATTTAATTATTGAAATAATAATTATACAATAGATATACACCTTTCAAATAATGTAAAATACTAAATGCTTAAAAATATAAAAATTAACATTTTAAAGTATTGAAATAGATGTCAATGAAAGCAGGTATTAATTATATTGATACCTGATAATCATAATTAAGATATAAACAATTAAATCTTAACCATATTTGCCTGTAAATGGCAGATAGAGACTGTGCAGGGAATGCCATTATTTTACAAACATGGTATAGAGGTCCACAGAGATGACTATATTTTCAATCAATTGATAAAACTTCAATGTGTGTGCACATCTTAAGCCTTATTTTTGCTTCTCTTTGTACTATTATCTCTTTGGGATTTGATAAGAAAATTTTCTGCTACAAACTTGAAAAAATTTATGCAAAAAATCCCAGTAGTGCATTTCTTCAATCTTGCATATTATTCTAAACAAACTCTCCTTTGTACTAGTTCTTCATCCACAACATATGTCCTCAACAAAGCTCTTCTCATGACTGATGACTTGCCCTTCTCAAGTTTTTCAATTGACCTTTGTTATCCTCTAGATTCATCAACATATGCAATTCTTGCGCTACCTTCAAGTCTCAATCTATTAATATGGAGTGGCATACTGAGTGGATAAACTTGTACCTGGTTTCCCTATCCATGTTGCCTTATCCATCCTTCTTATGATTTAGACTCCTTGAATCCCTTCCCATCAACCAATCCATGTAGAGATTGAGGAAAAGCTATCCTAGGAGGCCCATAGATTCCTCTTTCTAAGCCCAAGAGTGGATATACCATCCCTCTTGGCCCCAAGTGGCAGACACACAGTCATCCAACATGGAGTGGCGTACTTAGAAAGAGATCTAGTATCTGCTCACCCTACTGGTATTTTCCCCACTCCTCATGGTTGCTTGATGAGAATTACAAACACTAAATATATCCAAATTTATACAATAATAATTATATCATTATACACAATAATCATGATAGAGCATACCACAATATTTGCTAAGATATAAGACTGCTATATTCCAAGATACAAATATATTAACACATGCTGGCTTCCGCCCTTGTCTGCTGGGTTCAGATAATTATGTTTGATCTACTCCAATTGCCTTGCTGTTCAATCTGCTTTTAATATTCAGGAGATATTGCTTTTGTGTAAATCAAACGAATAAGAATCTATTATCCATATTCATTTTAAAGAATCATAATTACTTATAAGGCTCAATAATTGCTGCAAGCATCATTATTAATGATCCTATATATATATATATAGGATCATCAATAATGATGCTTGCAGCAATTATTGAGCCTTATAAGTAATATATATATATATATATAATTGATATGAACATATATATGTGTGTGTAATTATATTAAACTTACTTCCCTTATTATGTATTTATCATTTGTCTTCGTCTATCTCTCATTGAATCATCGTCTTACTCCCACATATTTCTTCTTGACATCTGATCCAATTCCCAGTTGATATTCCATTCCTTATCCCCTACTCACACACTCTTCATGAATAAATCTGCTGATTATATATATATATATATATATATATATGCAATAATGATGCTATATATATATATGTAGCATCATTATTGCATATATTATATATATATATGCAATAATGATGCTATATATATGTATGTATATATTAATATATATATATGTAGCATCATTATTGCATATTATATATATATATATATATATATATATATATGCAATAATGATGCTATATATATTTATGTATATATATGTATGTATGTATATACGCAATAATGATGCTTGCAGCAATTATTGAGTAGCATCATTATTGCATATATTATATATATATATATATATATATATATATATACGCAATAATGATGCTTGCAGCAATTATTGAGCTTTATATATATATATATATATAATTGATACGAACATATATATGTGTGTGTAATTATATTAAACTTACTTCCCTTATTATGCATTTATCATTTGTCTTCATCTATCTCTCATTGAATCATCTTCTTACTCCCACATATTTCTTCTTGACATCTGATCCAATTCCCAATTGATATTCCATTCCTTATCCCCTGCTAATACACTCTTCATGAATAAATCTGCTGATTATATCAACTGCTGCTGCCATCTGAATGCAGACTTATTTCTCATTGCTTCCCTGATGCCCCTCCCTTCTGAAATGTTCCTCTCTTAATACCCCCACTGTGGGGGAAGAGACATAGCTCTTCACAAAGTCTTATCCCTTCTCCCAAGGGATATACCTCCTCAAAAGGAGTCATTGCTTTTTAACTAAATCGCAGCCTGTTATACATTAATCATTGTAATGTCCCCTTTCGGGATAACCCTAAGTCTTGTCCTAGAATCACGAACTTAATGTAGTTAGGGTTATAACTCACCACTCAAATGCTTCAAGCAAGATAAATCTTGGTTTAGGTCCTACAATCATGTTAGGTAATATTGGAAATATGTTTCATTTGATCAAAACACAATAAATGCCTTACCTATTTAACTATAAAAAATATATAATTATTTCAAGACTATCTAGACTACCAATATCCATAATGCATAGTGGAAATTTTATTCACAATAGGGTATGTATGAGAAGCAAGATAGGTCTGCCCGAAGCTATTCATCTAAGCCCAAGAGCACAAGCGTCCAACCAAGACAACCCACCCCTTGGCCCCAAGCAGCAGGAACGTCCGACCAAGACAATTCCACCCTCGAAGTGGCGTGCCTAGTGGATACACTTGTATCTACTTTTCCTATCCATGTTGTCTCATCCATCCTCCTTATGATTGAGACTCCTTGGATCTGTCCTAACAATCAATCATAGTTTGGCTTGATAGGGGAATCTTGAAAGGGGTGCTTGTAAACTACTCAACCCATCTAAGCCCAAGAGCACAAGCGTCTAACCAAGACAAACCCACCCCTTGGCCCCAAGCGGCAAGAACGTCCGACCAAGACAATTCCACCCTCGGAGTGGCATACTTAGCATGGGAGGCCCATAAACAACATCCTCCTAACTTACTCCCTTCAACCTTGCATTTGATTGATTATAGAATAAGGACATTTATCGATATATATATATACAATCTATTCATGTTTACATTAAAGAACCATTGTTACTTATAAGGTTCAATAATTGTTGCAAGCATCATTATTGAATAATCAAGAATAATGCATATATGTGTGTGTGTGTGTGTGTGTGTGTGTGTGTGTGTGTGTGTGTAAAGTATAAACGTTATTGGACAATCGTAAATAATATCTATATATATCTTATATAAATATATATACATCATTGTTTCTATTGTCAATTTATAATAGTTTCCTATATATATATACATCATTGTTTCTATATATATATATCTATATTAAATTATATATATATATTAAATAATATCTATATATATCTTATATAGATATATATGCATCATTGTTTCTATATATATATCTTATATAGATATATATACATCATTGTTTCTATATATATATCTTATATAGATATATATACATCATTGTTTCTATATATGTATATCTATATATATATATATAATATTAAATAATATCTATATATATCTTATATAAATATATATACATCATTGTTTCTATATATATATATATATATATCATCGTTTCTATTTATCAATTTATAATAGTTATATATATATATATATATATAATATTAATTTACCATATTTAAATCCATAAATTGATTATTTAAATACAAAATTACTTATTTGTATCCTTAATATATTTATCAAACTTATTATATGAATTTATAAAATACTTACCTGAATCTTATCCGATCTGCAGAAGCCTCTCTTCCAGCCACGGTGATCAGATTTTATTCCTCCTTTTCTTCCATTCGATGCCTCCCCTCTTTGAGATGAATCTCCTTTTATATCATTATTTCAAGATGAAAGGATATATCTTTTTAAAATATGCCCGTTGAATCTTCACTCAAACTTTGTTTAATACTAATTCTGTGTGCTGCTTTAGGGTCGTGTTAATCCACTTAAACTAATCGCTGTTTTTTAAGGTATAGTAATTGCTGCATCATTAGGTTTGATCGATGCCTTTTGACTGCATCGTTTCCTTCTATAATCTCTGCTCTTTAGCTTTAAGTGATCGCTGATAATAAGAGTTGCTACTAGTTTATTCATTCATTTATTTATTTAATAATATGATTATAATCAGAATAAACATATATTATCAACCTAATAATATTACTAATAACATAATAATATTACTAATATTTGATAAACATATATTATCAAAGTAACATTATAATTTATCAATGATATTTTATAATATGATTTTAATTATATTATTATCAATGATAATTATGATAATATTATAATAATTAAAGTGATACCTTTAGATTATATTTGTAATTATAATATTATCCTAATAATTATAATTATGATAATGGTAATTACTTATATTTGTATTTTGATATTTATTGGATCTTGTTATTTGCATTTCAACATCTCATATTTAGTATTACAATTTCGGGGACATGACAATCATGCTCTATACATAATCGGCCTTGCTGAAGATTATCAATTCCAAAGCTACCTTATGTTATGAGTAGGCCCAAGCAATTTAATGAACAAGGATATTAATCTTATTTCTTATCAAAGGTCGCTGCTCTTTTAATGAATCGCATCGTACCTCCTTTTTTGTATAATCGCCGCACTTTAACAATCGCTCCCTGTATTAATTAAATCGTTGTTGTTATGACTTCCTTCACAACTCCTATTCTATAGGCAATTATTTACTTAAATATATATGTGCTATGTTACCAAGTTCTTCTAAAAAGCCCAAAGAACCCGTTTCGAGAGTGTTTGGGAGTCGGAGCGGCTGGGATTGCTCGAATACCCCTGGGTTCCCTGTGGGTCACTATGAGCGAGCCCACAGGGAACCCAAGGGTGCCCGAGCACTCCCTAGGCACTCTCAGCCACTCCCCAACCCGCTCCCAATTAAATATCAAGAGCTATACCATATTCTCATTAGAAATTGATTAGTTTTTTTAACGCCTCCAAATTGCCATGCTAATAATAAGCTTAAACAATGAAGCTTATGCCACATTTAAACCATGCATGCATACATAACTAGGCATGATGTATCAAAGCATGCATACATTTATGTATGATGCTCAGAATATAAGCATATCAAGATTATGGGTTTCCGTATCAAATACTTTGGGGGCCTAGACCAATACTACTTTTGTATTTGACGATTTGGTATTTGGTTGTGTGTACCTGTAGTTTCTAATTTGAATTTTGTATCTTGATGTTAAATGTTCATTGTTACATTTTGTTTTAATTCTCGGTATGATGAATTTATAATATTAATGTGTTTTAATGAGAAATCTATAGGGTTGACATATTTATGTTATAGATTTATTTAATTTCTTTTGAAAGAATTCTGAATTTAATTTTATGTTTAATATATATTGTAATTTGATACATCGTATAAGTTGGAGCCACACTCTAAAATTTCAAAACTATCACACACAATATCCACACTTGCAAACATTGCTAACTATTGAGCTTATTAATGAATATGCATCATCTATTGATTCTATCAATTCCCATAATGATTTAATGATGATTGATTAAGTATAATACTATCAAATGTATTTACAATTCTGTATATTTTTAATTTTTGTGCATATATATATATACAGCCGTACCCAAAGAAAAAAAATTGTCATACCGGCATACCCGTATTTCGCACCCATGCCCATTCCCGTACCAAAACCGGCAATTGCTTATTAATGAATATGCGTCATCTATTGATTCTATCAATTCCAATAATGATTTAATGATGATTGATGATTGATTAAGTATAATACTATCAAATGTATTTACAATTCTGTATATTTTTAATTTTTTTACATATATATATACAGCCGTACCCAAGGAAAAAAAATTGCCGTACCAGCATACCCGTATTTCGTACCCATGCCCGTTCCCGTACCAAAACCGGCAACTTAGTATATGTGACTTTGATAAAGGTGGTCGGCCAAGATAAGTAAAATATTTACTTTATTTTGTCTTTCATAATGCAAAAAGCCTTTAAAGGAAGTTGGTTAGCATTAGGCATAAACTTTGTCTTGATCATGGCGAGGGCATGACAAAACTAGGATAAATAGTAACATGCAGCTTAGGCGAAGGTTGCTCGCTATGAGGCTTTGAATGTGTAGTTCAATTGAAAGCGTTTCCCATAGGCTTGTGCTTGCACCAAGGGCAAAAAGGAGTCAATCCTTGTTGCTTCTTCTTTGATTAGTCCTCAACCCTGACAATGTGTTCGGAAGTTTGCCCCAATGTTTCACAAGGCAAGAACTTCATGGTGGCTTATATATTGTAATGCAAAACAGGGCAATTCAAGAAACAATTAAGCTGAACTTCATAAAGATATTGTCATAAAAAAGTGTTCATGGAACACGTTTATATATTCTAGCACTAATTTTATCCCTAACTTGCCTCAATAACTGGACACTCTTGTATAATACTTGAGATGATAGTATTCTTTGAGTACAACAATGATGAACTTTAACGAATTCAGTGTGTTGTGTATAAGTGATTTTTTAATGACGGGGTGCAATAAGAACAATACTCAAAGTATTAAATCAAAGAAAACACAGGAACAATTGATTAACAAACTAGAACTATAACATGCAATAATAAATGCAAGTTCTATAAAATAATCCAAGAAGTTGAATTTCTCTCTTATCTAATCAACTACAATGCTTATTAAATGAATAAATAGAGACAACTTGGCAATTATAAAAATGCAACTGCTTGCATTCTGTCAATTCTTCTTTGTTTTGTCATTTTTTGCAGATACCGTTGTCCACGTGCTGGACAGGGCTGACCATGTCTGAGCCGTTCAGTATTGGATCTGTCAAATCAGAACTGCAATTTACATGTGTACTTGGGTGATGTCGAAGCTAGTGGTGGAAATGGCATGTGATTTTAAGTAACCTGAACAGTCTATGATGATCAATATTCTAGAAATTCTTGGATCAATCATCCCTCCTTGCGAAGCAATGGTCAACATTGCAGCAAATTGATGAGAGTAGATGGAAAAAAACTTTTTGCAACTTCAACTCTAGTAAACAATTTTCCTTGATGGGAAACCTGACCCATCTTGCCTATTTGGTAGATAAGAAGTGTGTTTAACTCATCTGACAATTACTTAATCCAATACTACTAGAATGCCACAATCAGGAATGATATCCACTAGCTTAAGTCTTCTACTGCATCTTGGGTGTCCAGCAGAGGAAAGTAATGGTGCAAGATTTCTGTATTAGAAAGTGGGCGAAGACAAATACAAACTATTTCTTAAAAACTTGTGCCCACATAGAATTATTTTTTTTCAGTCTTGTTCCTCCAAAGAACAGAATGCTTGTCTGAAAAAAGTTGTTTCCGATGCTATGGCAGACAGCAACCTACTCAAGGAAAGAATAGCTTTCCACATTGTCAATAGATGGGATGAAGTCCCAACTGTGAATACTTCTCAAGGGCATATCAAAGAAAGACTACTGAATCTCTTAGAGCATGCACTGGTGGGCAAGTTTTCTAGTGCATGGCATATCAAAGAAAGACAAAGAATGGATGTCAAAAATTGTTGGCAGGATTGAAATCTCTCTATGCAACAAGGGTTTTTTTTAAGTTACCAGATTCGCACCCGGAGGCCTCGAACCCGGTCCGGGTTCGAACCCGATACGGATTCGCCTGCGGGTGCACCCTGGGTACGCACAGGGTGCGTGCCCAGGGCATACCCAGTCAATTGGTGCGTGGACCCGAAGGTACCAGCCACGTACCCAGGCGTACCTCAAAGAACCCACGGCCTAGTACTTATAAAGTGGGCCCAAACATAAATAAAAAAACATTTCTTTTATTATTTTGTCTCCTAACCCTAATCCGACCCAATATGAGGTGCGCCATGGAGTTTTGTATGGTTTCAAAAGCCTTAAATTGCTGCCCCTCAACCCCATTGGAAACATTGCCCTCAAACTCCCATTGAATTTAATTGGTACTCTCCAAGTCCAAGTTTCCATAGTTTTCCTCCAAGTCTTCATCTATAATATCGCATTTAAGGCTTTTGAAACCATACAAAACTCCATGCCGCACCTCATTTTTATGGGAAAGAGGAAGATGTAAATTTGTAAAATATATTAATATAGTATTTACTTTCAGTTTTACAAAAACAATTTTCTATTTTCATTTTGCTTAAGAATATCAACATCAACGCATTCCACATGAGGATGCCATTTTGTACCCAATTTGATTTCAAATCAGTCAAATACAACTATCAATTGACATTTAATATTTATCTTTGGCATTTGGCATTGATCAATGATCAAGTATCATACTATGAAATGATTTAGTTTTACATATTTCTCTTTTTTTTTTGTATATATATACACGTACCCATACGTACCCAAACCCCTAAAAAAAATTTTCACGTACCCACGTACCGGGTTCTCGTACCCGAACCCATCCCCAAACCTGAACCGGTAACTTAGGTTTTTTTCATTGCCACCTTCACTGATAAAGAAGATAAGGCTTTTATTTTCAGAAGCGGCCTTGGTTTTTGGGCCCATGGGGTCTATATCTTTACAATAGGAACCCTAGCATTAACACACTCAAAGAAACCCCCTCCAAGCTTCGTGTTTGTGTTCAGCTTCCCTTTCTCCCTTTGCACCTGTGGCATGAAGAGGCTTTCTGGGCTAATGGAAACATGATCGGAGTCTAAAAAATGTGGGCCACTTGCAAAGAAAAAAAATTCTGTGGCCAGAATTTATGTGGAAGTGAACTTCGTCAAAGGGCTCCCAGAAACTATAAAGTTGAGGATGAGTGAATTGATCTCCTCTCAAAAGCTAGACTCTGAATAGATTCCTTTCAAATGCAATCTATGCCATGAGCTTGGTCACTTCCTGAGAGCTTGTCCAAAGAACACTAAGGAAGACAAATCACATGACAGGCCTAATGAAGGGTTCCAACTAGCTCACATAAGAAATAACAGTTGCTCAAAAGCCAAAACAACCTAGTAAGGAACCCCTCTCTACTAATCCCTTCATGGCCTTAGATGAAGCAGCAGAGGAAAAAGAAGCATACATTGACTCTAAGCAAGAAATCATGCTGGAGGAGAATGTGGGAAAGCAGCAAGAGCATACTTCCCCCATTCAGCTATTGACAGAAACTCCTCCTTTTCGCTCTTCTAGTCATGAATCCCTGCCCGCCAAAGGCGGGAAAAAGAATATAGAGATGCAATCAAAAGAGAGTATAAAACATTGCAACTAGGACACAGGCTACTATTGAATCAGTCATCAAAACCTAAAATAAATCAGCTAAATGATGTTAGTTTTCTGCTGGAACATAAGAGGCTTAGGAGATGCCCACAAAAAATTCTGCCCCAAAGACCTCTTGCAAAATACGAAACAAGATATTCTCCTTACTTAGGAAAAAAAAGTCTGCAAGTTTAGATGCTACTAATATAATGAAATAAGTTTGGCCTTCTTGTGAAAATATTGGTGTTACATCCAATAGAACTTCAAGTGGAATCTTATTTGTCTGGTCCTTAAATAACATGCTTGAAGATCTTTTTTTAATGCCACTAGATTAAAGTCACTCTAAGTGAAATGCCCTCTAATCTGCAACTCACCATCACTGATGTGTAATCTCCAAACCATCCTCTAGGTATCAATGCATGTTGGACCTCTATCAATGAAAATGCTAATCAAAATTTTTGTACAAATTGTGTTCTCAGAGGAGACCTTAATCTTATGCTAAACCAAACAAAAAAAGAAAGGAGGTCTTCATGTTCGAGACAAAGATCGGGAAGATGTGGAAGATATCATGAGCAATAATGACTTGGAAGACATTAAACCCAAGAGAGAAAAATACACTTGATCTAACAAGAGGACTGGAGCAGCTTTCCTAAGCACCAGGTTACACAAATTTTTATTTTAGAGAGCTTTTGGAAATGTTCCTGATCTCTCATCTGGAAATTCTCCCAAACCTTACCTCTGACATTGAGCCTATCAATTTATTCTTAAAGCAAAAGATTAACTGGGGTTATATCCCATTGAAATACTCCTGCATTTGGCGCATGGAGGAAGGTTTTGAACATGTTGCCAGTCAGGGCTTGCAAGAACCTCTCCACCCCTTCCCTGGGTCAGCAATGAGTTGAAAAAAATCAGGATACAAGAGCTTGTATTTGGAGATGGCTCCCATCTCAAGGTAAAATGCAGAACAGAACTTATTTTGTCATTATCCACGTTTAACAGTCCACAGCCGTAGGAATCAAATCTGATAAATTTTCAGAGTAGGTTTTTGCTGGAGATGTTTTCACTTATTCTTCGTCCATCTTTATCAAAAGAGATACCAATGCTTTAATAGATTTTTGTTAGAAAATAGGATCTTAGGATACTAATCATTATAAACAAAATATAAAATAAATAAAATGAGATACATACAAGCATATATTTTACACATTACACAAGATATACATGAGGAAAAACACTTTCAGGTAAAAAACCCCATAAAGCATCATTTTATTAAAACACTTTACAAAAATAGTTTATTAAATAAATAGACTGAACCTGGGGACATTCCTCTACATACTTCCATATGGCCAATAATACCTCATGTGCATAGTGATATAAGTCACTATAAATCTCCATATTCATATCTTCTCAAATCAGAAAGAATCTCCTTAAATATAGGAGAATGGGTGACAAAATACCTATAAAAATATTAGTCACACCTATTCAACGACCCCCATTCATAAATAATTAATAATGTAATAGTTATTAGACTATAATTATGTTAAATGGAATATGCTTAATAAAGCATATAATATATAAGGTTTCATAACCTTATATTAGAATAATATATAAATGTTATAAGGGTATGACCCCTAGTAACATTATGTTCTAACACTTCCCCTTAATGTTAATAGGGGGGCATCACATGTCAATTTCCATAAAAGAAAGAATGAAGCACCCTATAAATGTAGGTCTTCTTTGACAATGATAAATAGGGACACAAATATATGCTAAGATCAAAGTAATGTATTCCAGACTACATGAAAGTCATCTTGTCATAGTTTATAATCCCAGTGTTTTAAAATGATGTTATATATATGAGGTCTTGCAAAAAAATTATTGGAGCCCGAGTCTCCTCAAATCAACCTCACTCTTAGTTCATTGCATAATTCCCGTAAGACTTAATACAATGTGCCCCTAGGACTTAATACAATTGTCATGTTCCCTTTTCTAGGAAATCAACTAAAGGGCGAGATCCAAGAATCCGACCGCATTTCCTCACAAAACATCCTACCGGCTTACAATTTGGAATATAACATCTACAATAACACTCGCACCTCATATCTAGAGCCCATGGAAAAAGGATCATATGCCGGAAAGGTATCTCCATCAAAAGATTGTCAGTTTAGGCTCATTGTACCACAGTAGAATCGCTTTCGGGAATTCCTTCACATTCCTCCGCAAGAGCACATTCTGGCTTGCAGTTTGGAACATACATGTACGATGACACCTACACATCATATCCAAATCTCAAGGGAAATGGATCCGATACCAGAAAGATATTGTTATCAAAAGATGACTATGCTAGGCAACTAGCACCTACTTCAGCAAGCATAATGGATAAAACACCTCTGGATCATGCAACACCAATTGCGAAGTTTCAGGAACATGGAAGGGGCCAAGGAAGTGTGTAGATAGATCCACATGGTGGCACACTAATTCCAAAAGAATCTACTTCAACCCTAAGGCCGACCTAGTGTAGTGCATGAAATTCAAATTTTGGGCTTTGGCGCCATTTTGGCTCAAGGCCGACCTGTTCCTTGAGGGAAATCGTTAGCATACACATATAGGGAGTCGATTCTTGTAATGGTATCGAATTATTATGTCATTTCTTATGTATTTAGGAGCACTTGTGTTCTAAATCCTTCTGTGGACGAAAACCTAGCGATTACTAGGATCAGAGGACAAAACCCCTTTGGTTCTTGACGGCATTTCCCATTCAGGGATTGCATCTGAGCTTCAAGGAATCTGTAAGGAAGATAGTAATATTATTGTTGATCTGAGGGAACATTGTATATCATTCTCGATTAGTCTTAGCGAGTTGTATCTGATATATCTTCTATGTGGTTGGAATTCTAAAGTTTATCATTATATCAAGTGATCTTCGTGTTCATATGTTGTTGTCCATTGAATTCAATCTACAAATCAGTCTTTGTGTTGAAATTTTATGCTAGGAACATTACAATGGTATCAAAGCATGATTTTGCCAGCCTATAGGGTTTTCCTAATGATGATGTTGAGCAAAAGGGACATTAGGTACAAGAGGAGAAAACTGAAGAAAATGGATCAAGAAGGAAATTCAAACTTAAACAAAAGGAAGATGTTGGAAGATGAAGAAAGAATTAAGGAAACAATCGGAGAAATTCATGAGATTACAAGAGGGTTAAGGGATATACCCGCAACCCTACCAACAAGAGATGTATTGAAAGTTTTGGCAAACAAGATGTCAGGTGGAAATTCAAATCACAACAATTAGAAGGGTGAGACCTCATCAAACAATGGAGGAAGTAATGATGCAGTGAATAATATTCCGTCAAGGACCCCAAGGAACATATTCCTGTCGAAAATCGAACAGGAGAGAAGTGACCCTGTGAACACTAGTGCATTCAATCTGGAAACTATTCATAGATGGCATGGTGAGTACCAATCCTTACTGGAAGAAATCAAATCGAAGATGTCTTATTCTGACTACATAGAATTTGCAAGGAAGAGTGAGCCACAAAAGAAAGGGTTATACAAAAGCAAGGACCTGAAGCATAAGTTGGGGAAACTTGTCGCAGCTTGTTTTGATGGGAGTAATAAGATCTCAGCTAGAGCATGGTTAGAAAAGATGGAAACTTATTTCTTGCTCAATCCTATGACAAAGAAAGATGCAGTCCAATTTGCCTCTTTGCATCTTGAAGGGGAAGCCTATGAATGGTGGTTTCATGGCCACACCACTCAAGGCCATGATCGAATACACAAATTTGATGAATTCAAAATGAGAATTCTTGACAAATTTGACTTGAAGGATGAAGAAGAATATTTCAGCAAGTTGGCCATGATCAAACAACATCACTCGGTAGATGATTATATAATGGAGTTTCAGAAAGTGGTGGTGATGGTTCCTGAATTATCAGAAAAGAGGATTGTGCATCTCTTCATTATAGGGCTCACCAAGACTCTTAGGGGGTTTGTGAAATCATTTGCACCAATCTCTTTACAAGAGGCTATTAAAAGGGGTCTAACCCTTGAGCCACCCATTCCAAAGAATTTGTTCTCTCACCCACCAAAATCCAATACATGGCACCAAAAGGACGGTTTTCAAAAAAAGACCACTACATGCTCCAGCATTGACACCCAAATATGCAACTCCTCATGCGGCAAAGAAGGTCGATGAAGAGACTAGGAATAGGCTTCGGAGGAAGAAACTTTGTTTATCTTGCAGAAAGCCATGGGTTCCAGGACATATATGTCTTTGTAAGGAGCAAGTTCACAATATAGAAGTCCTTTCTGACAAAGAATCAGAATCAGATGGGTCCGAAGAGTTTCATGATCCGGAAGACACCCTTCTGAGGGAGGAAGATAAGGAGCAAGACAATGGCGATATACTAGCATATCTATCCAACACACATAGATACCACTCTTTCAAGGTCCAGGGAGTCCTGGTCGGACAAAGGTTAACTATTATGATTGGTGTGATGTCCCCGAGTGGGCCCCTAGCGGAAGGTGACGTAGGTCTGTCTACGCGGTTTGTACCAACCACGTGTCCGAGGTCCTCGTCAGCGAGGCCTGCCCTGGGGTTGCCCCCTTAACGCGGTAAGGTGTCGTTCACTACTAGTCCGGGCTTTTGGTGCAACGGTTACTAACTTGGTATCAGAGCCGGAGGTCTCGAGGTCGAGACCCGCGGAGCGTGGTGGGCTGTGATGCCCCACGGTGGGCGCCAAAGTTAGTAACCGTTGCACCAAAACCCCGGACTGTCAATGAACGGCACCTCCCCGCGTTAAGGGGGCAACCCCAGGGCAGGCCTCGCTGACGAGGACCCCGGACACGTGGCTGGTACAAACCGCGCGGACAGACCTACGTCACCTTCTGCTAGGGGCCCACTCAGGGACATCACAGCCCACCACGCTTCGCGGGTCTCGACCTCGAAACCTCCGGCTCTGATACCAAGTTAGTAACCGGTGCACCAAAAGCCCAGACTAGTAGTGAACGACACCTTCCTGCGTTAAGGGGGCAACCCCAGGACAGGCCTCGCTGACAAGGACCCCGGACACGTGGCTGGTACAAACCGCGTGGACAGACCTACGTCACCTTCCGCTAGGGGCCCACTCGGGGACATCACAGGAGCTAACCATGACTTCATCGATGAGGGACTTGTGAAGAGAAGAAGGCTAAACGCAGAAAAAATTTAAGCCTTCACTGTCACTATAGTGGATGGGTATAACTTACCCTGCAAGGAGAAAGTCTGGAAGTTGGACATAACATTTGGAGATCATAAGGTATGTGATGGACTTCTATGTTATTGGTTTAGGTGAAATTGATGCAATTTTGGGTGTGCAATGGCTACATTCCTTGGGTGAATATACTACAAACTACCAAATGATGGAACTCAAGTTCAAAGCCAATGGGAAGGATGTGGTTCTAAAAGGAATGCCTAACGGAGGTCCACAAGTAGTATCAACCAGGAGAATGGAAAGGATTTTTCGGAAGAACCAAGTAGCTTGGACTGCTAGTTGTTTGGTGGTTTCAAAAGATTCTTCTGAAGGTAAGAATGGTGAAATTCACATTGATATACAGAAGGTTTTGGATAAGCATAGTTTGATTTTCAGTGATATACCTCCTGGATTGCCACCGGATAGAGGCTTCCATCATATCATAGGACTTGAACCGGAATCAAAGTCGGTTATGACCACTCCTTACCGACATCCCCAGATGTATAAGGAGGAGATAGAGAAAGCAATAAAGGAGTTGTTGGATATGGGCTACATCAAACCAAGCTCTAGTCCTTTTGCATCTTTTGTGGTGCTGGTAAAGAAAAAGGATGGAACCTTGTGGATGTGCATAGACTATTAGGCATTGAACAAGACGACCATTAAGATCTGATACCCCATACCACAAATAGATGAGCTAATTGACGAGCTACATGGTGTGATGTACTTCTCAAAGATTGATTTGAGGTTCGGATACCACCAAACCTGCATGTGAGAAGAAGATATACAGAAGACTGCTTTTTGGTGTCACTATGGGCATTTTGAGTTCATGGTCATGCCCTTTTCTCTCACTAATGCTCTAGCAACTTTCCAATCATGCATGAATCATGTTTTTGGTAGGCACTTGAAGAAGTTTGTGTTGGTTTTATTTGATGATATTTTAATCAAAAGCAAAACATGGGAAGAATATTTGAAGCATTTAGATATAGTCTAGGGGATTCTAGAACAATAGTCTTTCTTTGCAAAGATGTCCAAATGTGAGTTTCGATCAACAGAGATATTGTATTTGGGACATGTCATTAGTGCTACAGTAGTTCAAGTTGATCAACAGAAGATCCAAGCCATTCTAGACTAGCCACCTCCTACAAACTTGTCTTATATAAGAGGATTGTTTGGTGTTATTGAATCGGATTTCAGATCTTCTTAATGTCGATCCTCATTGGTAAAACATCTATCAATTTCCATGTTGTTCAAGTGAGGAAGGAGTGAATATAAATATCAATGTGGGAGACACGTCGGCTCAAGGGGCGTGTCTCTTTATTTAACTTATTACTTGTTTAAACAGCGATCAAAGTCCTTTATCTGACCGATGCTACCTATTATCAACACTCCCTCTTAGCTAGGGAGGATAAACTCCAAACATGTATAAAGTGATATCACCTAACTCGTGATATCAGAAGATATGGTATGCTTCTGAAAGTGTCAAGTCACATGGCATTCTTCATAACATTTATTCAATACTTCCTCTTATCTAGGGAAGATAAACTCCAAACAAGTATAAAGTGATATCACCTAACTCGTGATATCAGAAGATATGGTATGCTTCTGAAAGTGTCAAGTCACATGACTTTCTTCATAACACATCTTCATTATGCAATACTCCTTCTTAGCTAGGGAAGATAACTTCCATCAAGTAAACGTGATATCACCTAACTCGTGATATCAGAAGATATGGTATGCTTCTGAAAGTGTCAAATCACATGACATTCTTCATAACACATCTTCATTATGGTATGTGCACTGACATCAAGTCACATGATGTCTACCATAATAATTCATGGCATATCCACGGATATATAATTATCCACCATGATTATCTCTTAAGGATCACAATGATCTTCAAATGACATCAAGGTGTCCAAGAGATACTATCATGACATGTCCATAAATATCAAGTCACATGATATCTATCATGATAGTTCAACTTATCATTGTAGAGTCATCACTTTACAATGTCACATACAAGTGTTCATTATTAGAAAGATCGTCACCTTTCAACAATGTACACAGGGGGAGCGGGCCCATACGGTCATGGAGTTACATACATGACAAAAGAGTTTACACATTAAACATCTTTAAATATATTAGTACAACTTCTTAACAATTTGAATTTCAAACATAATATCAAATTACATTTCAACCATACCAAGTTTCTTCCTGAAGTGTCCAACCTTGACTTTGGAGAGAGATTTGGTGAGAATGTCTGCAGTTTGATCATTTGTACTAATATACTCCAACTGGATTATATTCCTTTCTACCATGACTCTTGCATAATGGTGGGGGGTCTCAATATGCTTAGATCTATCATGGAATACTGGATTTACAGAGAGCTTAATGCAACTTTGATTATCACAATGAATGATAGTAGGTTTCAAGGGTTCACCAAAGAGTCCTATAAGCAATTTTCCGTAGCAAAACTGCTTCTCTTGCCCCCATAGAGGCTGCAATGTAATCAGCTTCTGTCGAGCTTTGTGCCACTGAAGATTGTTTTCTACAGATCCAAGAGATCATAGTCGATCCTAAACTGAAGCAACATCCTGATGTGCTTTTCCGATCGGATACACTCCCAGCCCAATCATATCCAATAGTGCCTTGAAGATATCTCAATATATGTTTTACAGCCATAAGGTGAATTTCCTTTGGCTCATACATGAGCTGGCTTAGAGCATTCACTAGAACCTTCCATTTGTTGCTGGAGTGTTCTATCAACTGGGCTACAGGTGTGGCTTATTTCCAACCCATCGTTAGTCCGGGTGTGGCTTAATTCCAACAACCCCCCCCCCCCTTAAGCCACACAACGGGTGCTGGGGGCTCTTCTTGAAGTTAGATCCTTCTTTCCGTGAGCAATGAGGTGATCTTCTCCTATTATCAGTAGATCATCAACATATAAAATAATTATTAACATCTCACCTTTAATTACCTTAAAGTAAAGATTTGGGTCTGCATCATTTTTGGAAAATCCTAGTCCCAAGAGGTAGCTGTCAATTCTTTCATACCAGGCTCTGGGGGCCTGTTTAAGTCCATATGGGGCTTTCTTTAATTTTCATATTTGTCACGGAGTCTCTCAACGTGATGTCGTCATGGAGTCTCTCAACATGACGCCTCATCTCAGTCTCAGAGATGAACAAGGGCTTTCACCTCATATCTCTCCATCTCAGAGAATTATGCATTACAACAAGTGATGATGTGACTCCCTCTGAAGCTCTAAGTGCATGCATCCTGTTGTAGGCAAGAAGTCATGAGGTCTAGTCTCCCCACCATCGCCGTGGTACCGGAGGATATGTCATGCCTACACTACACCTTTGTAGAGATTAGGGTTGTTCTCTTCAACCTCATCCTAGATCACTCTATTATGAATAGGTTTGCGGAGCTACCAATGTTAAATCCGGGTTGACTGACATGAGCAATTTGATTTCAACTGCTGAAGAGGGCCTTCAAGGATTTAGCATCTGGCCTTGCAACATTGCAACCCTTACTTGTTCTCAGCAAGACATAGAGTTCCCTCTGAAGGTTAATGCTTCCTTTTCAACAAATATCTTCAGCCATTCATACAATCTCAAGGTTGCAAGCAGTGTCTCCATTTTTCAACCTACAGGATGCATCAAGCTCTTCTTGAAAGCAATCTCTCACACTTCTTTATCCGTCCTAAAAGCATTAAGAAGAGATTATTAACAATTCATGAAACTCAACTATCTCAAAAATACCATTGCTAGAAGCATACATGATTGACCATCTCAAAATTATAGCAAGAATCAATAACAATTCATGAACATTATTCAACCATGCAATACTTATCTCATTTAAAATTAGAATCATGTACGCAAAAATGAGGAGTCAATATCAACGATCACAATATCTGCTCTCTCTGCCCTTTGCAGCGGCGTCGATCGCTGCTGCTCTCAATGCAAACTCTTGGCTTTGATTGCAATTTCTCTGATTATAACAACATGCCCAGCCACTGATATCTCAGACTTCAATCAGCAATTAGATAATATGTTGCCAGTCAACCAACGTAATAAAAACTTTAACTCTCCAATATGCACGTAGGTTGGGTGTAAAGAAGTATCACATCCAGCCACTAAACCCCTTGAATATGACATACAATCTACTTGTGAATGCTCTTAGTCTGATTGACAACTCCAATGCCTCCAATCACCTGTCAAAGGTCTCACACCCAGTCTCCATGAGGTAGCGCAAGAATAAGCATATGAACTGCCACACCCAGACCTGGAAACCTCTCTCTATATGGTTTTGATAACCTAAATGCAAATACCTTCCAAACTGATTCAATTCCTGTGCAAAAAATGCTAACTCAAGGAAGTCGACACAGCCAGATAGAGAACCCCACCAAAGAACCAGATGTGAAGGCGGCCAGAATCATATACGGCAAAGACAGAAGCAAATAATGACAGTTGACTCAGAATTCATTATTTTTCACACAACCCATTCTATATCTGAGAAACCTCAAATCACCCATTCTTCATACTAACATCCCCTGTGTGAATCATAGACTTGAGTTCATAACAACACAAACCTGAAAAGGGTCCACACATTGGATAAAAGGAGCCATGATGATCAGCAATTTAAACAGTGGCTTCCCATAGCTGCATCTTCAACCATTTCAACTTCATGTGCAAAGAAAACAACTGCATGTTTCTCCGAATGTGTAGAGAAAACAACTTAATATCATCACGTTCAGGCGAAATATTAGTGGCTTGTCTAAATAATTTTCACGACATCTTTCAATATATCATTGACACCAATCATCATTTACATGATCAAAACTTCATACTCCAGAGGCATCTATAAAGATCTCGGCTCATAGAATCAAAATACTGCCAATCTTCATCTACCAAGCCTGTACGACTGTATGCAAATAGGACACAAACGAAAGTAATGTGATTAGGCCTTACACCCGCTCACACTTAAAGCACCAGTTGGTTTGACCACACGAAATCCGCAACAGCACCCATGTCACTAATTTGCATGACCAATCGTGTCTTTTAACAATTGCATGCCGCATGACTACTATTGCAAATATGCGGTATACCGTATTATTGTTTCATCTAATACGGTAGAGTGTGTCCATCTATCATACAAACTATTTTTGCCAAATGCTTTAGCATGACCCATGGCTAACAAAGCAGAGTAACTGATTTGACCAGTTAAATTCCTTACACATAGATCTCTGAATAGATCAATGTCCAACTCAACCAATTTGGACTCAATAGCAATACACCCGATCACACTAAGCCAGCAAACAGCCAGTGTGCATCATCAACCATCCTATTTTGTGCATATCCCGACACCATGACAGTCCATGAGACCACATTCCGCACAGGCATTATGCGATGGCTCTGTCGCCGTCTTGGAATAGTCTCGGTATCGGATGCACCTCGAGAACACGAGCGGTACTGGTAGCCGCTCCAAACGTGACATTCTCAGAGTTGGATGTCCGTCTCGGAACGGACTTAGGAACAGTCCGTAAGACGCTCCCCTAATAAGGAGTGCACCAAGTTACACCAGAGAGTCGTGTTGAACTCTAAAAGAATCACGACTTTCGCACTACTTGGATTGACTCCTCATCTGGTCGAGAACTGCACTGGTAATCCCGTCCTACTCACGCGACCTTGAGACATGCTTTGCCAGGAGTAATCTGATGATCACGGCAGGAGACGAAGTTCGTTTCAAACTAGATATGAAGTCCTCAGTGATGCGCAATTTTAAAATGAAGTCCATTATGATCATGTCCATCGGTCAAAATAAGAAAATCGATCACATAAAAGAAATCCATAAATTTGATCAGATCTCCCTAAACTCAGCTCTGATACCATGTTATTGAATCGGATTTCAAATCTTCTTAGTGTCGATCCTCATTGGTAAAACATCTATCAATTTCCATGTTGTTCAAGTGAGGAAGGAGTGAATATAAATATCAATGTGGGAGACATGTCCCATGAGCGGATGTGTCTCCACGTCGGCTCAAGGGGCGTGTCTCTTTATTTAACTTATTACTTGTTTAAACAACGATCAAAGTCCTTTATCTGACCGATGCTACCTATTATCAACATTTGGACTATGTAGCTATTACCAGAGGTTTGTCAAAGGATTTTCTCAATCTGTGGCACCTCTCACCAATCTAACTAAAGCAGGAGCCTTCGAATGGACAACGAAAGCACAAGGGACCTTTGAGAAGCTAAAAGAGGTAATGAGCTCTTGTCTGATTCTTGCTATTCTTGATTTCTCACTTCCATTTGTTGTAGAATGTGATGCTTCCGGTGAAGGAATTGAAGCGGTACTTTCTCAAAAGGGACACCCCATAGCTTTTAAAAGTAGGAAGTTCGGGGCACATGAAAGAGGATATTTATATGACAAAGAGATGCTAGCCATAATGCATGCCTTGGAGAAGTTTCGACAATACCTGGTGTGTGGAAGATTTGTGGTCAAATCAGATCACAACAACCTAAAGTTCTTCCTCAGTCAACAAAATTTGAATGATAGGCAACAAAAATGGGTAAGTAAACTTCAAGCATACAATTTTGATATTGATTATGTCAAAGGGAAAAAGAATATTGTGGCGGATAAACTCTCTAGGAGACCTACTCTATGTCATGTATCAATCACATCAACAAACTGGGAGTCAATCATGGAGGAATATGCCAAGGATCTTATTGCTACCTAAATTCTAGAAGGTGTCGAAAAGGATGACAGGTATGTGGTGTCGGAAGGTCTGATTCTATTCAATAATAGAGTGTTCCTAGTTTTCGGATCCCAAATGAAAGAGAAGATACAGGAGGCCTATCATAATGTACCTATGGCAGAGCATCCCAGGTTCTACAAAACTTATCGACAAATCAAAGAAAGATTCTCTTGGAAGGGCCTCAAGGAGGATGTTCTCACACATATTAGAGAATGTGTCACATGTCAAAAAAACAAAGGAGAGCAAGAGTTTCCAACCGGATTGCTACAGCCTCTTCCCGTTCCAGAACACAAATAGGAAAGTATCACCATGGATTTCATTACCACATTGCCCAAAGTGCAAGGGAAAGACTGCATTTATGTTGTGGTTGATAGATTGATTAAATAAACTCATTTCTTTGCCATTTCCAATGAATATAAAGCCCCGCAAGTTGCAGATTTATTCTTCAAGGAAGTTTTTCGATTGCACGGCCTACCCAAGAACATTGGTAGCAACAAAGATAGTCGGTTTCTCAGTACACTTTGGAAGGAATTATTCCATGTGGTGGGCACCAAGCTCACTCCTAGCACAAGCTACCATCCGCAAACTGATGGGCAAACTGAAATTGTAAACAAGTGGTTAGAAGGATACTTGAGGAATTCTACCACCAGTCAATAGGCAGCTTGGGTGAAATGGCTACACTTGGGAGAGTATTGCTACAACACAACTCATCACATGTCCATTGGTGTGCCTTCATTCAGAGCACTCTTCGGATATGATGCATTAATCTTTGTAGAGTTAGTCCTCACAAACAAAAGAGTTCCAACAACTCTCAAGGATCATCTGCAAGTTGCCCAAAATCAGCAGAAGAAGGAAACGCACAAAGAGATCATTTGAGGTAGAAGATATGGTATTTCTCAAATTGCAACCATATAGATAGTCTTCTGTCAAGAAAAGTGGATTAGAAAAGCTCAAGTCTAAGTTTTATGGGCCATATAAGATAACTAGAATGGTTGGAGAAGTTGCATATGTGGTGGAGCTTCTCGCAGACAGTAAAATTCACAATGTCTTCCATGTCTCATGTTTAAAGAAGGCTCTTGGATTGCATGCTACTCCTATAGGGGAGTTTGTAATGTCCCGTTCGTGAAGGGCTAAACCCCAACGGATGTAAGTCGTCATGGTGACAAGCGTGTACCTGATAACCAAATGGTGGGGCTCCACGGCCATGTGTCCACTATGCTCATCATTTCTATGTTTTCACCTCCGAGGCTGGTGGGACGCAAACCTCACCCATAACACCTTGGGTAGCCGCCCTCACTACTAGGCCGGTCTTTTGGTGTAGTGGTTGGGCCTTTGTGGTATCAAAGCCAAAGTCTCGAGCTCAAGCCTTGCGGAATGTGGTGGGCTGTAATGTCCCGTGTGTGAGGGGCTAAACCCCGACGGATGTCCTAACCCGACAAAGTCCCAACCACCACACCAAAAGACCAGCCTAGTAGTGAGGGCAGCTACCTAGGGTGTTAAGGGTGAGGTTTGCATCCCACCAGCCTCAGAGGTGAAGGCATAGAAGCCACAAGCACATTGGACATGCGGTCATGGAGCCTCACCATCTGGTTATCAAGTACATTCCTACCAGCACGATAGGTTACATCTGTTGGGGTTTAGCCCTTCACGCACGAGACATTACAACCCACCACGCTCTGCAGGGCTCGACCTCAAGACCTTGGCTTTGATACCACAAAAGCCCAACCACTACACCAAAAGATCAACCTAGTAGTGAGGGCACTACCCAAGGTGTTAAGGGTGAGGTTTGCGTCCCACCAGCCTCGGAGGTGAAGGCATAAAATCCACGAGCACAATGGACATGTAGTCGTAGAGCCCCCACCATCTGGTTATCAAGTACACGCTTCCCAGAGCAACGAGTTAGGACATCCGTTGGGGTTTAGCCCTTCATACACTAGACATTACAAAGTTACCCCCACTAGATGATGAAGGGAAGCTCATTCTCATTCCAGGAGTTGTGATTGATACCAAAGTCAAAACTTTGAGAAAAAAGAGCATCACAGAGTATCTTGTCTAGTGGAAGAATCTACCCCTAGAAGATCTGAAGATGCTACTTGGGAGAGATCTGAGATATTGGAACATCCAAATTTGCATTGCTTGAGGACAAGCAATCTTGAGAGGGGAGGATTTGTCATGTCCCCTTTTCTAGGAAATCAACTAAAGGGCAGGATCTAGGAATCCGAACACATTTCCTCACAAAACATCCTCCTGGATTGCAGTTTGGAATATAACATTTGCAATAACACCCGCACCTCATATCCAGAGCCCATGGAAAAAGGATCATATATTGGAAAGGTATCACCATCAAAAGATTGCCATTCTAGGCTCGTTGTACTAGAGCAAAATTGCTTCCAAGAATTCCTCCACAGGAGCACATTCCAACTTGCGGTTTGGAACATAGCACCTACGATGACACTTGCACATCATATCCAAATCTCAAGAGAAATGAATCCAGTACCGAAAAGACATTGATATCAAAAGATGACTGTGTTCGGCAACTAGCACCTACTTCAACAGGCATAATGGATGAAACACCTCCTAATCATGCGACATCAATTGCGATGTTTCAAGAAGATGGAAGATGCTAGGGAAGCGTGTGGATATGTCCACAGGGTGGCAAGCTAATTCCAAAAGAATCTACTTCGGCCTTAAGGCCTACCTAGTGTAGCATGTGAAATTCAAATTATGGGCTTTGGCACCATTTTGGCTCAAGGCCGACCTGTTCCTTGAGGGAAATTGTTAGCATACAAATATAGGGAGTCAATTCTTGTAATTGTCATGTCCTTGCAAATTACAACACCAAGTCTAGGTCAACCATATTTGAAATACAAACTAATACTTATTTATTTATTTTTATTTATTTATTTTGGCCGACCATGCCTTGATAAATATAAAAATTAACAACTTAAAATATCATTATCATACTATAAATATTATTGAAATATATATATAAAACCAATATAAAGATAAATATATTAAAATAAGAAAATATATAAAATATACAAAACATAGCATGTATATATAGAAGGGACAATCAACGATTAAAGTCAAAGAGAATAAGACAGGCAGCGACTAAAGAGGATGGCAAAGTCGTTTGAAATTAATAAGGGGCCGACTCATATAATGCAAGCCGACTCATAACATGCTGGCGGGTGAAACAAATATTATTCTAAGCTTGGCCGACCTCCTTTGGATAGACGCCTCCCTTGGATGAAAGGGTATATTGGTAGGATATAAAAGAAGATTGATTTGAGGATTAGAGAGGGAGAAAAATATATGTACAGGAGCAGAGCAGCAGATTTTAGGAATAAAAGGAAATAAATTAATCTGAATTAGAACAGCAGTTTTAAACACAGATATATGGAACAGCAAATAAGGATAGGATCGAATCATTGAATAATAAGGAATAGGTCTACACTCAGATTGCAGGGACAATAAGAAAGAGTATGAATTGAGAAGCAATTGGAGAAAAGTAGATTCAGTCTGGAAACCAATATAGAAGACAGCAATCATTAATCAGATACAAGGAATTGAGGTCTGCATTCCATTAATCAGAAATAATCATTAATTATTTGTGCAGCAGTCCGGTTACTTGAACTGGTGGTATGAGGCCCAATTTACAGTCATATGATGCAGCATGATTTAATATGAATGGCTGTGATTATTCAATTAGACATTCCAGTTACTAATATGATATATTGCTGCTATTGTCATATCAGTAAATGTGATTAATATCTGTTTGTCATGCGCTTTGAATGTTTAGCCATGATGAAAGGAACTGAGACTACAAGTGGGAAACCGTGATGGGGCACTCTCCTAGGTATGCCACCTCAGATGGGGACCTGATGAGCCCCAAGAGGCCAAGGGGGTACAGAGGGTACTGCCTTTGGGCTTAGGAGAGATGGCATTTTCAGGGCACCCATTGGAAACTCACTCCTCCATCATGGATGATCAGCACAGGAGGTCAAACCATAGGGAGAAGGAAATGATTGGCAAGATGAGGGGATAACGAAATAGACACCTCCTAGATAGATCACCTCATACGGATGGCATGTGCCACATAAGGCCAAGGGGGATGGTACATCCCCTCTTGGGTCTAGGGAAAAAGGGTCCAAGGCACCCCATCAAGTCGCATTCTCCCATTCTCTCCTATAATTGAACCCTCAAAGGATGTTAGAGTACTTTGTGATTGAACTAAGGTTCGGCCATGAGTTTATTAGTATCTAATTATGGTAATCTGCTAATTAGTATTATTGTGATAAGTGATTATAATCTGCTAATCAGTTTGATTATGGTAAATGGTTCTAACCTATGTGCAGGGCTTCAATCAGGGTTTCAATCAGAGGAAAGATATTCTCTAACCCCTTTTGTTATTTAAATTAAGGAAATTAGGGAAAATTTAGGGCACTCCTAATTAGGGGACATTACAGTAATGGTATTGAATTATTATGTCATTTCTTTTGTATTTAGGGGCACTTGTGTTCTAAATCCTTTTGTGAACGAAAACCCATAGGAGTTTGTGATCATTGGATGAAAACCCAACGATCACTAGGATCACAGAACAAAACCCCTTTGGTTCTTGAAAGCATTTCCCATTCAGGGATTGCATCTAAGCTTCAAGGAATCTGTAAGGAAGACAGTAATACTGTTGTTGATTTGAGGGAACATTGTATATCATTCCGAATCAGTCTTAGTGAGTTGTATCTAATATATCTTCTATGTGGTTGGAATTCTAAAGTTTATCATTATATCAAGTGATCTTCGTGTTCATATGTTGTCGTTCATTGAATTCAATCTGCAAATCAATCTTTGTGTTAACATTTTATACTAGGAACATTACAACAATGCTTTTATAAGTGGAAGATTTACAGAGAAGAAATTTAATAGATGCCCATAGGACTTATAATGTGCCCATAGCACTTAATAAAATATGCCCCTAGGACTTAGTAAAATGCCTAGAGGTCTTATATTATGCCTGTTAGGTCTTACATCCAAGGATTTAAACATCTCAAGGTGTTAAAATGCCTAGAGATCTTATTTTATGCCTGAGGTCTTATATCTAGAGGTGCCATTGATAAGCACACTCCCCCTCAATGGAAACTCCTTATGGCCAAGCGTTTAATTGAATTTAGAGTATATAATGCCTTAAGGTCTTATGTTATACTTATGCCTATTAGGTCTTACATTCAGGATTTAGCCACTAGGTGGTGTCATAGACATGCACACTCGCCTCGAATGGCATCACCTTCAAGCCAATCACTGCACAAAGGTTTTAGTATGTGATGGTTGAGATTCCAATATATTTCTTCTTGACCATAGCCTACTTTCACTTGAATGGAACAGAGAGAACTTTTATAATGAAATAATTTTGCTCAAGGTACCCATGATCTTCAATATGCTCATTCATAATGAAACTCTACCATAAATCTTATATACCACATTGATTCTTCTGGAGCTATTTATATATTTAGCCTTTTGATCAAAAACCATAGGAGATAGTATTTTTAAGTATTACTCCATACATGAAATAGCAACTTCACCATTTATTTTAAAGACATGGTCTATGTAGATTTCCTATAAACAAAATCAACAAAATAGTCGATAACACAATAATCAAATAAAGTTGATTCTTGGTGTAGGAATAATACAAACCATGAATAATCACATATATTTGTCATTTACCAATGAGAATATAGTATTCTTCATAATTTATAGAATATAGTCAATTTAATTGTAGATAAGACGATGATCATTAACAAGGAGATAATATGAGTTTTCCATAAACATAAGTATGTATTTGTCATGTCTCTTTTAAGAAAAAACTAGTCAAGCTGGTAATCAGATTTATAGAAAAAATTAAGTAATTGGTGAGCTATCCTTTCCAAGCTTGCTCCTTGGACAATTTATTAGGACGATAGCCACCTATAAGAAGGTGTTTTACAACAAATAAATATAGAGGATACTTGAAGCTCATAAAAATGTTCGGTAAATTCACACTCAAGAGAGAGGATAAAATATAGTAGTCAAAAGATGCTTTAAAGGCTTATGCAAATCCACTTTGTGTATGGATGTGTAAGAGTTTATATCTTTTTTATTATCTTTTGATTTACCTTGTCATCATTTAGCAAAAGGGAATGGAATTTGTCTATTTCAATATAACAAGAAAGAGAATTCTCAAAGAGAAATAATGACATCATTGGATAGTTGTGAAAACCATCTGTGTACTTTATCAACATGTCACCTTCTTGGATCTATTTATCTATTTGAATAAACCCTTCTTAGCTTATAGAATTGCCGCATGATGAGCCTCTCTTCTCCATGACATATATGATAAAATCACTTCTAGATTATAACAAATAATTGATATCAAATGTTATCAATCCCCTAGCCATACAAACTCATCCAAGGTTTTTATCAACTATTTCATATACAAGATAATTATTTGGAATTGAAACCTTTACATATGACAATGTCTTATATGCATGATAATATAAATTGAATGTCGTCTCTTAACTCCATTATATTATCAACAAGGAAGAAGAAGTTCATTTATCTCCTACTTCACCTTTAATAAGCATTGCATATAAAATACCAACTCTAACAAAAATATTAACATTCCTACAATGCTAATGTGAGCATATAAGTTATACCAAAGGATACTTTATACAATATAGCATATGTGGGGATAAATGTAGGAGAAAAACTATGAGTACTTTCTAAAGTTGTTAGAGAACTTTATTGGCATTTAGACTCGAAGAGTTTTAGAAACATTTGATACAAAATCAACACCTCAACGTTGTGACCTCTTTTTTAAAATTTTTATTTGTAGGTCAATTTTGAAATGAGGTCGAGACATTTTTTTGAAATATTTATTCAAGTTCAACTATTTTTCCAAGTAGGGTGAGAAGAGATATCCTTGACCCATCTAATGTTTGAAACATTCAAGGAAATAATTTGAATGATAGTGGGTTTAAATAAATTTCTCTGTCCCATATCTTAAGGAAATATTTGTAATGATAATCAATCAATTCTTCTATGAGTTATTTGAATGTTTATAGAGAAGTTTAGCATAAATTTCGTACATAATCAATTCGTATTGTTGATTTATATTTTACTTGTACATAATTTCAAATGAACTCAATTTTAACGTGGAAAAATTTAAACACTAACAATTAGGATATAGTAGAAACAACTCGCTATACACAAGATTCTAGATCCATCTTAGATACATTAGTAGAGCTAGAAAAATGGGTTATGCAATAATGATCCATTTTGAAGCTTATTATTATTTGAAAAATACTACAAATAAGGTAGTCAGAGAAAAATCTCCTAATGTTTGAAAGATAATAAAAGTACGAAAAAAAATGGTGAATATTGATTGATCGTTATATTTAAATGGCATGCAAGTTTTGCAGATCGAATAATATCAATCAATGAATGACAAGTGTAGTGAAGGCATCTACAACCCACCAAGTAGTTTTGTGGTATTAGTAAAGTGGGATAACTTGATCTCACCAAGCCATAAGAATCACAACTTGTATGCTTAAAAAAGTGAGATACAAAGAAGATTTTGGAGGAAAGATTTGGAGGAAAAACAAAGATTGAAAATTTGAAACTTAATTCTCTAGTTTCCAATGGCATCATCATCTCGAATTTCTTGGTTTCTGCAAAATATCTTTGACATATAATGAAGGCGCTTCCTATCCGCGGGTTTGTGTCCTCACACTTGGGTTGTTAATTTTTCTCGTTAAATTTGTTCTTGCTTATGGCGCTTCATTTGAAATTCTTACAGGACTTGGTCGTGATGACTTAAGAGGATGCCATTGCTGAGCCTAAGTATCTCCCTTTCTCGACCATTCTAAGATGTCAAGAGAGTGCTCACATAGCAACTCCTTCCCTAGGCAAAGTCGCAATCCCATGCTAGATTTTCATGCCTCTAAAATGAGTGTAATTTTGAACATGAACAAAACCTTAACAATTCCTAACCAAGTCTATGATAAAAGCTTAGTTTCATGAAGGATGCAGCGAGCCTAATATTTTATTTGAATGCACGCGAAGGTTCAAATCATGGTAGATACTAGTGGCTAACTGTATGAATATAATTCCATTCTAATCATGGTAGATACCATGAAAATTTCAATATTTGATATATGAACAGCTTTTTATAACATGCTTATTTACAAGTATGTCATATAAGCTTATATACACAGGGGAGAATTCAAGCGTTTCATGGAATACCTTTATTACAACCTACAAAGAAGATGGATATTCACACAAGTCGGCACTAATTTAAATTCAAGCATGAGTGGTGGTGCTAAAAACAATTTTAGTTAGGCCTCTCTTTGTAGGATGATATATCCTATAACATTCCTTTCATTCTCCCCTTCCATCCATCCAATAGATAAATGTATTTGAGTCACCACTCACCATGAGCAATAGGCTGAATGACCACTAATCATGGAATTACACGTACGTGGAGTCGTTGAGTAGTGGATTAACGACTTGACCTGCCAAAGTAGAAGGTTCAATAGATGGCTTATCGGCCTACCTTACCTGTTCATAGGATCCACTTTCTCTATAAAGTGATAAAGATTGAAAAGATATGACTCTCCTTGTACAAAGGATGTATCGCTTCTTTTATAAATGACACACCTCTCTTTTAAAAGGATAATGACACTCTTTTAAAGGTTAACAACCAGCTTTAAAACTATATCGACTTCCTTATGCTTTCCCTTGTAAGGAATGGACTTTCAATAATTATTCCAATTTGTCATCAACATGATATGATCCTTTCAATTTGCTCCTCCTTAGAAAAGTCATGCCCTTTCAACTAAAGGATATTGATTTATTAAAGGAGAATATGTTGACTACATTATCAAAATGGTATAAAGATATAAGTGTATTAGGCAAGTCTTATATCATGAGTTTATTTAAGGTTTTAATATTATTATATCCAACATGTTTTTCTTCAAATAAAGTCTTAATGGATATTCTTACAAGTTGTTTTGAAATAGGCCTTTTGATGATTAACAGATCATATCTCTTTTTATACATCCAAAAGCTAGTTTTGCATGATGGAGAAAATTGATCACATAGAGATCAAAGGTAGATAAATGCTCCATGATATATATTTAACATGGGACAATGGTCTATTAACATGAACATATTCTCTATATTCATTGTGGTGAGACTTAGAAGGAATAGGTTAAAATATCTAGTCATACATGTGGTTTTACCCAAGACAAATTGGGCTACTTAGTGAGATTACAAATCACTATACATCATGAGCAATTTAAAAGGAGAAAATGAAATAATGAATTATAAAATAATAGAGAAGGCAAATCAAATGTATTACAAAAATGGCCTTACACAAGTATTGTTGAGCATAAACAGGTTTTTCATCAACTTCTTCATATCTTCTACTATAAACTATAAAAATGATTAGAATAGCCTAACTTGGCTTTGATACCATGTTAGAAAATAGGATCTTAGGATACTAATCATTATAAACAAAATATAAAATAAATTAAATGAGATACATACAAGCAAATATTTTACACATTACACAAGATATACGTGGGGAAAACCCTTTTAGATAAAAAAACCCATAAACCACAATTTTATTAAAGTACTTTACAAAAACAGTCTATTAAATAAATAGACTGAACCTAGGGACATTCCTCTACATACTTCCACATGGCCAAAAATACCTAATGTGCATAGTTATATAAGTTACTATAAACCTCCAAATTCAAATCTTCTCAAATGAGAGACAATCTCCTTAAATTTAGGAGAAAGGGTGGCAAAATCTCCTTAAAGACTCTTCCTTTCCAAGCACACAACCTGACACAGGATTTGCTCATTCAAGTGTTGACTAGCACGGAAAACCTTTGCAAACCATAATAGCATTCAATTTACATGGCGTTACAAAAGTTTAAATGGAATTCAATTACCCAAATTTAAAACAACAAAAAAATCGGCAAACCTTCACAAAACTAGAAAATGATTTAATATTCATAACAATACAAGGAAAAATTGTTTTTGTTATTTCATATTAAATATAGTGCATATAGATAATAATAATAATAATAAACGTCGTCTATCAAAAATTGCCAAACATTAAAAATTAGAGTTTTTTAAATACTATTTCAATACAAAGTGTTGGTCCTAAAATAGTAGGTCATGCCACATGGAACATAGCCTACCCTTTTTGAGGCAACCTTATGTTTTTATTAAAAGAAAGTACCTCATTAGGTATAAAATTATAAATTAAAAGAAAAGAACTCGTTAGTGTTTAAAATTTTAATTCTAAAATAAATCCACTCAAGTAAAACTGTGTGAGCAATTTTTCCTCACCAAAGTTTCAGATTACACATGATGTGAAGAGCACTCAATTATGCTGAGGGGTGGGGGGGGCGTGAATCAATATAACAACGATCTTTTACTTTCCAAAACTTAATCAACAATAGTAGTAATACTTCAAAACTTAATCATCCACAGCAATAACACAAATGCAAGATCTAGCAATTAATAACTCAAGTCGAACACACGATCTACGTGGAAACCCTTGTGGGAGAAAACCATAGCAAAATATTGCTTATATAGATCTTCTTGTAGGCACAAACCTACTTCTCTTATAAATCTTCTTTCGTAGGCACCAACCCACTGGAGACACCAAACCCCACCACTGAGCACCAACTCAGCAAGAGACACCTGTTAATGTTCAGCGTCAGAAGAAATACTTCCAGGTTCGATTGGAGTAATAAATTCGAATATAGCCTTTTGGTTATTCTAATTTATTATAAGATAATTGAAATGAGGAGGCGCCTCATTTACTTCACATCTCTTGTGATATTAATAATTTAATTATTAATTAAAATCGCTTTTGTGGAAAATCACGATTTCTTGTTGAGGCCAACTTTTTGATATGAAAAGACACATCACTTATGCTGGGCCGACCTCCTTCGTGAAGAGTCGTGATCCTTCCTTCTTTTGTGTATAAATACAAGGTGTTTATCATTCATTTGATCAACAAGTTCATTCAGCATAATCTAGAGGAGTTTGCACTATTACAGCAGATTGACATTTATATAGCAGCAGATCGATTCAAGGAGAAACATATTATTTGTATCTTTGCATCTAGGAGAGGTGTTGTTCATTGTATCTATTAGGCATTGTGTTGTGCCTGAGTTGTAAGCAGATTTCTGCTCATATTCAATAATATATAAGAGATATATCAGTTGGGTTTTTCTCCCTCAGGTTGGAGGGTTTTCCCAGGGTATTTGTTGTGTTGTGAGTCTGATTTTTATTAAAAATCTGTGCATTTCATCTGATCGTTAAAAAACTAACATGGTATCAGAGCGGGTTTGAAGAAGATTGTGATCAGATTTGTGTATTACAGCAATTCCCTTTATCTTTCTTTCTCATCATTGTTTACTTCTATCTCTTCAAAATGGTGAATGGTCTTAAGATTGAGGATAGGCTCAAGGGAGCATCTAATTTCACTTCATGGAGATTCAGAATTATGCTCACCTTGGAGGAAAACGAGTTGGCAGAATTTGTGGAGAGCACAACTCCCGAACCTACAGATGAGGAAGAAAAGGCTCTATGGAAGAAGAAAGATATTAAGGCGAAGATGTTAGTTGATTCCGTAAAGGATCATATTGTTCCTATTGTCTCCAAACTAAAGACGGCAAGAGAGATGTTCAAAACCTTGGTGGAGATGTACGAAATAAATAACACAAGCCAGGCACTTGCACTGAAGCAACAACTCCATCATTTGAAGATGGCGAAAGGAGAATCTGCTATTGCTTACTTCATGAGATTAACTGAGTTGAGAGATCAGCTCTCTTCTATTGGTCATATTGTTGATAGCAAGGACTTGACCATGTTGGCTCTAAATGGTCTCCCTTCATCTTGGGAGTCTTATATTCAAGGAATCAGTGCAAGATCTAAACTTCCCAAGTTTGATTGTTTAAGGGTAGATTGCATTCAAGAAGAGTCTAGGTTGGCTGCGAGAGGTATTGGTCAAAGTTCCACTAATGAAGACTACATGTTCTTGCCACTCAATCCCTCAAGAAGAAAGGGAAAGGTGGAAAGAAAGGATATTATAAGAGGAATAGAGATAGAGAAGCAGATGGTGCTCCTGCATTCAAGAAGAAGAGGGACCTCTCCAAGGTCCAATGTTTTCGATGTGACAAGTACGGTCACTTTGCAAAGAAATGTCCTACCAGGCCTAGGCAGCAGGCCTCCATTGCAGATGTTAATGATGCCCCTCCGCAGAAGGATTCAAGTGAATACCTATTCTATTCAGCCTTGTCAAGCAATGTAACCACCGACACCAACACTTGGCTGATTGATAGTGGTGCCTCTCGCCACATCACTGGATTTAGGGAGCATCTATCTAATTTGGTGGAAAAAGATTCTAGTGAACAAGTCATTATTGGAGATGATGCTAGTTACTCTGTGAAAGGAGTTGGGACCTCCTCTCTTCACTTGGATTCCGGCATTTCCTTGCAATTGGATGATGTGCTATTTGTTCCAGGCATCAAGAGAAACCTTGTTTCCATCTCAGCCTTGGAAGACAAGGGTTACCAAGTTGCATTTTCAGAAGGTAAAGTTCTTATATGGGCTAAGAACTCAAACATCAAGTCTGCTCGGGGGATTGGAGTTAGACATGGATGTCTCTACAAGCTATGCACTCATCCTCTTCAGGCTCTAGTGCATGATTCTTCAAGTTTGTGTGATCTGTGGCATCGAAGATTGGCTCACCTTCACTTTTGAGCCCTACCTATCATGGAGAAGATGGTCACTGGCCTTCCAAAATTCAACCAAGAGAATGAAGGTACTTCCAAAGGCTGCGCCTTAGGTAAGAATACAAAAGGTCCATTTCATAGTAGTGAAAGTAGATCCAAATGTATTCTTGATCTCATTCATTCTGATTTATGTAGTCCAATATCTATTGCGTCTTCGAGTGGTTTCTTGTATTACATTATTTTTATTGATAACAACTCTAGAAAGACTTGGATTTATTTCTTGAAATCTAAAGAGTCTGAGGAGGTATTACAGAGATTCAAAGAATTCAAAGCTCAGGTGGAGAATTTGTCCGGAAAGAGGATTGAAGTCTTGAGATCCGATAACGGAGGACAGCACACTTCTGTTATCTTCCATAACTTTTGCATTGAAGCAGGGATTAAGAAGGAATTCAGCGTTCCTTATAATCCTCAACAGAACGGTGTTGCTAAAAGAAAGAACAAGTCTATTGTGGAAGCAGTCAAAGCCATGATTCATGACCAAGACCTGCAAACCTCACTTTGGGCTTAAGCATCCAGGACAACTGTTTATGTTTAGAATAGAAGTCCTCACAGGATATTGGAGAATATAACTCCTGCAGAAGCAATTTCAGGGGTGAAGCCTAAAGTAAGTCATTTGAGGATCTTTGGATGTCCAGTGTATGTTCATGTACCAAAGGAAAAGAGGACAAAGTTGGAACCTTCTGGCAAGAAGGGAATTTTGGTAGGTTATAGTGAGACATCAAAAGCCTACAGAATCTACATTCTGGGTCAGAAGACAATTGAGATCAGTAGAGATGTCACATTTGAGGAGGATGTTGCATTTAGAAGATCCAAGGGCACTCATTGGAAATTGATGATGAAGAGCCTCCTCAGGATATGGAAGTTGACCATATTCCTGAAAATTAGAGGGAGGCTCCAGAACCTAAAGAAGATGATGATCCAGTCGAGCCCTTGGAACCTACTGATGGACCTACAGATATTGTGATTGGAATGAAAAGACCTCTTTGGGCCAGGAAAATAATGCAAGAGGCAGAAAGTTTTGCAACCCCAAGAGGAACTTTCAAAGAAAGTAAGAGACCTAATAAGTTCTCCAACTATGTAGCTTTGATGAGTCAGAGCCTTCCAGTGTTGAGGAAGCTTCTAGTCAACGGGTTTGGAAAGATGCTATGTCTGAAGAGTATCAATCCATTCTTAAGAATGATGTTTGGGACATCATTCCTAGACCCGAAGACAAATCTATGGTATCCTCTAAATGGCTCTTCAAGATCAAGCATGCGGTTGATGGGAGCATTGAGAAGTACAAGGCTAGATTCGTGGCTAGAGGGTTTTCACAAAAAGAGGGAGTTGACTATGAAGAAACCTTTGCTCTAGTGGCTCGTTATACTTCTGTCAGGACCATTATTGCTATTGCTGCATCTAGAGGATGGAACATTCACCAAATGGATGTGAAGACAGCCTTTCTGAATGGTGTAATAGAGGAAGAGGCTTGCATTGAGCAACCTGTTGGATTTGAGGTACATGGGAAGGAGTCATGTTTGCAGGCTGAAGAAGGCCTTGTATGGTCTTAAGCAGGCTCCTCGTGCTTGGTACGAAAGGATTGATCGTTAAATATTAAGTTTGGGTTTCTCAAAGAATGATGTTGATTCAAACCTCTACTTCAAGGTAATTAATGGTGAAGCATTGATTTTGGTTTTGTATGTTGATGATCTGATTATTACTGGAGAAGAACACCTCATTCTCAAATGCAAGGAGTTAGCTTATGAATTTGAAATGAAGAATCTTGGTCTCGTGCATTACTTTCTTGGCTTAGAAGTTTGGCAAAAGCCAGATGAGATGATTCTAAGTCAAGGGAAGTATACCATTGACATTTTGAAAAGGTTTGGTATGATGAATTGCAAATCCATGTCTACACCTATGGAGACCAACTTACATAAGTTGAAGGAGGCTGCAGCTAGTTCAGATCTGGAGGATCCCATGATGTACAGGCAATTGATTGGTTCATTGATGTATCTAGTCAACACTAGACTGGATATTTGCTATGCAGTGAGTGCACTCAGTCAATTCATGTGTGAACCAAGGCAGATACATCTTGTTGCAACCAAACATATCCTGAGATACTTGTGTGGCACAGTTGGATATGGGTTGAGATATTCTTCAGGTGTGGATTTGAAGCTGCATGGTTATACTGATTCTGATTAGGTAGGGTGTGTTACTGATCGAAAGAGTACCTCTGGATGTTGCTTCAGTTTGGGGTCTGCGATGATATCTTAGTGCAGCAGGAAGCAGTCTTCAGTGGCATTGAGTACAGCAGAGGCCGAGTATATTGCAGCTTGTGTGGCAGCTCGAGAAGCAGTGTGGCTTTGAAAGCTCCTTGCAGGATTGTTTGGACAATCAATGGAGCCCACTATCATTCATTGTGATAACCAGAGCTGTGTGAAGCTTTCTGTCAATCCTATGTTTCATGATAGAACTAAACATGTTGAGATCAAATACCATTATATCAGAGATATGGTATTGAGGAAAGCAATTCAGTTGAGGTATATCAACATTGATGAGCAGACGGCAGACATTCTCACCAAGCCTCTCTCCAGGATAAAGTTTGTGTACTTTCAGGATAAGCTTGGTATGGTAGAGAATCAAGCCCTAGCTGAGAAGGAGTCTCAGTATCAGTGATCCTCTTTTAATGCATTTCTCTATTGAGAGAGATTTGAGGTGCAAGCCCTTGACAATGCATTTCTCTTTGAGATTTGAGGTGAAAGCCCTTGTTTCCACCCTCTGGGAGAGCCATGGTGGATGTCACGTGTGTGACTCCATGACAACATCATGTGAGGGAGTCTGTGATGATTCACTTGTACTTGTGTTACACCCTCTAGGAGAGCCATGGTGAAACATCACGATGAGGTGACAACATCATGTTGAGTGAAGAGCACTTGTACATACCATACATGGGTGTAGCCATGATGGTTGATATCACGATGAGGTGGTATGCTTTCACGATGAGGTGATAAGCTCCTTTACACATGGGTGTAGTCATGATGGTTGATATCACGATGAGGTGATATCCAATATCAATTGGAAGTATTCCTCCCTAGCTGAGAGGGAGTGTTAATGTTCAGCGTCAGAAGAAATACTTTCAGGTTCGATTGGAGTAATAAATTCGAATATAGCCTTTTGGCTATTCTAATTTATTATAAGATAATTGAAATGAGGAGGCGCCTCATTTACTTCACATCTCTTGTGATATTAATAATTAATATTTAATTATTAATTAAAATCAAGAAAATCACGATTTCTTGTTGAGGTCGACTTTTTGATATGAAAAGACACATCACTTATGCTGGGTCGACCTCCTTCATGAAGAGTCATGATCCTTCCTTCTTTTGTGTATAAATACAAGGTGTTTATCATTCATTTGATCAACAAGTTCATTCAGCATAATCTGGAGGAGTTCGCACTATTACAGCAGATCGACATTTATATAGCAGCAGATCGATTCAAGGAGAAACATATTATTTGTACCTTTGCATCTAGGAGAGGTGTTGTTCATTGTATCTATTAGGCATTGTGTTGTGCCTGAGTTGTAAGCAGATTTATGCTCATATTCAATAATATATAAGAGATATATTGGCTGGGTTTTTCTCCCTCAAGTTGGAGGGTTTTCCCAGGGTATTTGCTGTGTTGTGAGTCTGATTTTTATTAAAAATCTGTGCATTTCATCTAATCATTAAAAAACTAACAACACCAATCTCTTCTAATGAGAGGCACCAACCTCCGGATCTCCTTGGTTAGAAGGTGCCAACCTCCAAATAAACAATATGATAATCATTTGAGATTTCTTCTTGCATCGGCTCTAATTCACCTTCATAAATCTGCTCATTACTCTATCAAAATCTACCTTTAGAATCTTCAAAACTACATAAATTCTGCCATAAAACTCTAACAAATCTGCTCATATATCTCTCATAATTCTGCTCATATGTCTTCAAAATTTTGCACCTATATGCCTTTGTGGTTGTTCCTTATACGAATGATATTCAATGAATTGCTTGCCTTCAAATGATCTTCACAATCTCTTTAAATATTCTTACCAAGGGAGGTGACTTTTCGAAGCAACACACATTCAAAATGGATGCAACCTTTCCTTTTAAATGCATCTCTTCATCTTCAAATTTGGTCACCTAGATAGGGTCGGCCCAAAACAGCAAGCATTAAATTTAAATTTAAATTTTTAAATCTCCAAAATGGGGCGCTAACATGAGGAGGGTTGGTCTCATACACAAACAAAATATTTTGCGATTTTTAATTTATTTCTTTTACTTTCCCAAGAGGGTCACCAATCAAGGGGGGACACAAATATTTATTTCATTTTAAATTTTACTCCAAAGCATGGCCACCAACATTCAACCACGAACTCCTTCCTCGACCTTTGACATCAATGACAACAATTTTCCAACAACATGATCCATCATCGAGATGATAAGCAAGAAAAGATAAGAAAAGGTAGCATACAAACTACAACTATCATCCAATTTGAAAAGGCATCCAATTTCCCATGTTAACATTCAAAGAAAGTCATATCAAGATATGATAGCATCCTTCCTAACAGCATTCATTGTTTGTACCAAAAGAATTATTGGACATCCCATGAGTCCTGATGGCAATATATAATTATGTACTCTACAAGAGGATTTACAGACACCCAATGAATATCAAATTTCAAGTGTCCCAGTTAGATTACGTACTAAAAATAAAAGATTAAAATAATGTACCCTGTTTCTTTGCAGATTCAAGTGTACTTAGACTATAAAGGTAGATGTTTTCTATATTCTTAGCTGAAAAATTAAGGCAAGTCATTTTTAGCTTTCTCCATAAGGTTACACTAAACTACTATTACAAACATGAGTATAATAAATGGTTCCTTTACAGTTTAACTATGTTACCGATCCGTTGGGGGTAAGTCTAGGGTACCAATCCAGTTCGGCCCAGCACAGATCCAAGGACTGGGTTCGGACAAGGTCCAGCCCACAAACTATGGGTCAGGCCTTGCTGAACCCGAGCGGACCCGAGGAGAATTTGGATGTTTTTCAACATTTTTTTAATATTTTTTTAACTTTTTTGAGTTTTTTTAACTTAAAAAAGCCCAATTCGCCCCCCAACCCTAAAATGATGTCCGCCATGAAGGTTTGTGTGGATTTGAAGGTTTTAATTTGGGTTTTATTGTGAATGCAAAATGATGTACACCATGAAGGTTTGTGTGGTTTTGGAGGTCTTAATTTGGGCTTGGTGGCAGAGGCTCCACCCCTCGACCCTGCCTATATCGCAATAGGGAGGGCACCAAGGCGCTACCCCCGAACCCCACGAGGAGTGTTGCCCCCCGACCTTGCTAGGGGTGTTTCCCTCAAACCCCCATGAGGGACATTGCCCCTCAACCCTACTGAGGGCGTTGCCCCCAAACCCCCACAAGGGGCATTGCCCCTCGACCCCTGCAACGGGCGCTGCCCTCAAACTCCCATTGAATTCATTTGATTTGCCATGTACTCTCCAAGTCCAAGTTTCCAAGTTTGCCTACAAGTCTTCATCTATAATATCGTCATCCAATTGGACAATCTTCCTTGATGCTTACCTACAAGGAGAAAAGCAGCAATGTAATTAATTTTAATATATATATATCATGACATTCGAGTTTGACTAACTAACATTCTAATGTTTTTTATTTTTATGGTGGGTTTTGTTTATTATTCAATATATGATGCTGGCATTTTGAACTTAATTACTGTTGTAAATATGTATATAATTTTGGTTTTTATATGTTTTTGTATGGACAAACCCAAAACAAGCCCAACCCCAAAAAAAACTTGCCTGGACCCACGAACCAAACCATCGAACCCGAACCCGAACCAGTAACCTAGCAGTTTAATATAAGAGTAAAGCAAAACTTTAAGCATTTACAGATCAACCAAAGTAAAGGTAAAACAACTGAGCATATACACTTCAATAACAGAGTAAAAGTTACAAACATGCTAAGAAAACAGAACCAATCTAGAACATAAAATTCATTTTATGCTGACAACTATGTTTCCAGAAGAAAAATGATATACACATATTGAATCCATTAAAAATAAACAGGATGAAGCTCACAAACCTGTTTTGGCTGCCCATTTTGACTGGCTATTGTGGTAGAGATAATGTGACCAGTCTCTGTTCCATTGCCATTGACCACTGTGGCCTCAGTATCCTGCATTTGAAAGCCATCTTATGATGAGTCAGTGGAAACAATGAATCTTTAATTCAGAAAAGATTGCTGAAGCTGCTAATCCTTGTTATCATCTTTTAATTTCAGATGAACAACACATTTTGGAAATAATAGAGAAAATAATACTACAATGTCAACTTACCTTCTTATCTGGATTCTTTGCTTTATCATCCCTTATTTTCATCTCATGCATTTCTCTCGGAAGCTGGTCAATGCCAGCATTTCGTATTTTTGGAACTGTTTCCATGTTTGAGGTGCTCGCTTGGACATCCATGGAGGGCTCTACAGGAACAAATGACACCTGCTGCTCTGAAGTCTCAATTGCACCTGCAACAGCAGTGGATGATTCTAAGGACTCCACATCATCTTCCTGTTCAAATTTTGCCCTCTTTGTACCACCATCTCCACCCTGAAGGATTTTCCAGCACCAAATAAGTGATAGAACATGTGAACTGTTTCAATTTATGGAAAGCAGATTAATAGGTTTAGCATTCCTCCTAAACAACCAGAAACAAATGGTGCACTCTTACAAGCATCCCAAAACTATCAACAATACATATACAACATATTCCTGCTTGGAAGAGGCTAATAAATGATTGACAACAACATCCCTAGAAAAAAACATTACATCAGAGGGAAAGCCAAGATGTCTCTAAAGATGTTGATTTGATCTACAAAATATAGTCAATAGCGTGGACTATTTGGGACAGACAATTACAAACATTGTGAGGACCCATATTAATGCCAATATTAAACTTGCACATATTCTAAGTTTAGCATTCTAACATCCTAAATACATAAACTAGGAGCTCAGTCCAGATGCTGCATTAGGCGACCAGTTACACAGATGTAGCTCTCAAATAGTTTTCAAACACAAAATTTTCTGTAATATTGACAAGTCATTAAGTTGATAATAGAAAAATGAAGTGGGACCACCCACAACTCCTAGTGTTTAAAGAGTTTGCCCATAGCTTGATAAAGCCAAATCTCAAAAATATCACTCTTAATTCTAATATATGAAATGTCATTTTGAAAGCAAACTCTCCCAGCAACTTTACCCAACATGACTTATAAATTACATTGTTTTAATTTAATACCTTAAGTTAAAGTTCCATTTATGTTGGAATTTTCTTGTTCTTCTCTCTTCTTTGTACATTAAGAATTGCTTGACAGCCTTCTGCTGAAGTATTTATAGAGCAATAACCTTGGTGTGAAAGGGCCAGCAAAGGCTTCCTTGCCTTGATATATTTTTCACTGCTGGCAATGGGATTCCTGATCTGGCAATATCCAAAATGAACCAATCGAGTTTAGGCGACTGATGAGGTATCTCCCTTCAATACAATGATGATAAGCAATAAACCCCTGATGTAGCAGTGATCGGTAGTCAGTTTATACAGTAGAGGTACTCTAGTTGAGTTCCAGATAAACATGCCAAGTGTTGCTAGCCTTTGACCCCTCTGTAAGATACGAGAAGTCTTGCTTGGTATATGTGACCAAAAGGTAGTTCAATGCTGTAACAAAAGATATTTCTCCCTATTAGCCCAGTTTTTAAACTTGAAAAATTTTAACTTTGAGTCAAAATCCTTGAGCTGAGAACCTCCTAGTCAAAAGTATCTCCAATCATTCACAAATGCTGAGCATCTTGCCATTCTGAAGTGAAATCGTCAGTTGCCTCAAAACCCTTAGGAGCAGCGATGCAGCTTGCCGAGAATCACGAAAACAATTAAATTTGAAAATCAGTGTGATCTAGTGCAAATTCCTTCAATGGGAATATTTATATGGATATTACAATTTACAACCAATGTGGTCAGTTTCCAAGTTGTGGAGCCTCACAGATTGGGAAATATTAATGCTTCTATTTTTCACACGCTGTATTACAGAAACAATTAAATCTTCATTTTCAGAAGAGCTGGGAACATTTTGCTCACTGGGTTTCATTTTATCAATGTTTTAGATAATGTGGCAAGTTTTTAGCCCAATATGCCTCTTGGTGGGTGAGATATTAAAAGTTCAATTTTCTGCAACTTGATTTGTGGAAACAATTAAATCTGAAGTTTTATTAAGATGGAGCTAAAATCCTTCGCAAGGTGGTTTCTGACATTACTATACGCAATGTGGTAAGTTTTTGAAAGAAAATACTTACCCAGTGAAAAGTTATGCACCAATCTACATTTGTCAGGTTAGCGGATTTATTGAACAGATTTTATAAGGTTTTCTTCTTGGATTTGCGTTTTTGGTTCGGCCTCAATTTTGATAGGGAATGCAAACAAACATTGCAATTGCTGCCATTATCTAGATTGTGTACCAGCAAACAAGTGAAATTGTAATGACGGGACTATTTCTTGCCGGGAAATAGATAGTGGCAACTCGTTTACATTGATATGTAATGATGGCAAGACTAGAATGTATGAACTCGTAAATACTCCGGAGGCTAGAAAAGGACAGCTTTGTATTCAACAATGCTCTTAGTTTAAATTTTCGTGTGCACTATTAATTCTTAGTAGAAAAGATGGAGAGGAAAGTAGTGTGGTCAGATGACATACACAATAACAAAGCTGCTCATGATTGAACAATGTGAGGGTTACAAATTCCTCTATGAAAGATGATGACAGGAGCAGAACCATGACTTAACAGCAGAAGCTCATAAATTGACAACCCCCTCTAAATTGCCGATCTAAGTTAAGGAATGACTATCAAATGCCAATCCCACTTTACTGGTTGTTTCAACCCTCCTTCAAATGCCGATCAACATCAAATATATAGTCATCGATGATTTGGTGGTTTTGCAAAACTTGGCAGCAAAACTTGGCAACTCACCTCAAAATGCCGATAGAGGTTATTTATTATGTTTTCAATGCTGAGGAAGTATCTTATCGGAAATTTTGTCAAAGTTGTTAACTCTTATTTGAATGTCGATGACAAGTATTTGCCAAGTCTTATCGATGGTTCATTGTAAGTTGATAACCATTGTTTAAGAGCCAAACGAGAAAAGCCAAAATCTAGGTGGTTAGAAACGGTTATAGGCTCACACACATGCAAAATATACAAGAATATAATGACTTAAATAAATGTGGTCTTATGGGATATCATGATTGAAGGTTATGCACAGAGCAGGTTTGTTGTAAAAATTTAGAAAACCTCAAGGAAATTTAACTAGAAAATGCAACGCCAAACTTATTTGCCTTTGCTATCATCCTCCCCACCTTGTTGGACATGCATGCAGAATATGGACGCATAGGAAGGCGCTGAACTGTGTCTTAGAATGTCTCAAAGATATGTCACCTCATGAAATGTTGTGATCACAGGTATGCATGAAATTGATTTGTTGGAAAGGCTTTAGAAACTCTCACGCAAATGCTACTGGCAGGTGTAAGGCCAAACTCTTCAACCTTACCAGAATCCTCCCTACCGTACTTAAATATAATGATAAATGGAGTGATAAAGAAGATGGATTTTTGTCAGGTGTTGTAGTTGCAATTGCTAAGACAAATGCAATTGGCAGATATAACATGCATGCACAATATGGAAGCATATACCAAGCAAGGTGTATGAACTTTTTGACAAACCGATTCAAATGAATGTGGGCTCATGAAGTGCGATGGCCATAAGATTTGCATGAAACAGATCTGTTGAAAGGCTTTAGAAATCTTCAAGCAATGCAACTGAATCTCACTTTGTCAATGTAAACCCTTTGACAGAACGCTACAAATAGATGTTCCCTTATGCGCAAAATATGGAAATAGAGATAAGGCATTTTATCCCATGCAATACCGTGACTACAAGATATGCACATAATGGGTTTGTTGATGAGGCAATGCAGTTGTTTGACAAAATGCAGCAACGAGATATGGCTTCCTGGAATGCTATGATGACAGGTTATACACGTAAGAATTTATCTTGAAAATTTTTTTAAAGCATTCAAGAAAATACATTTTAGAGGCGTAAAGATGAACACCACAATCTTTGCCAGCATTTTCCAGTTTTTGCCAAATGATAGCATTGGAATATGTAATTGTTGAAGGAAGGCGCCAAGGAGTAACTAATTTTCAGCCTTGTAAATAATCTGGATGCCTATGACATCAAGGGTCAGTATGTTCAATGGATTCGTGATGCTGGAGTGGATGTTGGTTCCTCAGTGGAGTTCAGTACCGCGATGAACCTGCTATATTTGTGTGGGAGCTTATGAATGAACCTCCTTGCCTTTCAGATGTGTCTAGACAAACTCTCTAGGTTTCTATGGGCCAACAACTCCAGAAAAATTTGAAGTGAACCCACAAGATTGGGCGCAGGCACTTGGTGTTGATTTCATGCACAATTCAACTATCAAGGCTATTGACTTTACATTAGTCCATGCTTATCTTGACAGCTGGGTTCCAGATAAGGAACTTGATGGCAAATTTAGATATTTTTCTAAATGGATGAAATCTCATCTTCAAGATAGAGAGCAAGTCCTGAAGAAGCCAGTGTTTTACACAGAATTTGGATTGTCATCACTATGTAAAGACTATGAAATAAGTCACCAAGATCTCTAATTAAAGACAATGTATGATGAGAAATATGAGTCGAGCAAAGGAAGGTGGAGCTGGAGCTATGGTTTGGCAATTTGTACTAGATGGTATGGAAGTTATAATGATGACCTGGATTTGGAAATAACATGGCATATCACTATAGGTTCATGAAAGGAGATGATTCTTAGCAAATGCAATCAGAGTGCATATCCTTGAAGATGAAAATGTTATTGAATGGTTATTCTTTATTTCAATGGTTGATGTAATAATGTATGGGCACATGGTAACATTTGAGCTTTTTCGTACTTATGGAAAACCCCAAGATTATATGTTCATTTCAATGGAAAGATATAAGTTTTATGTTCTCAAGCACCTTGATGGTAATATGGTTAGAAGTAAAAATAGAGCTGACAAAGATGGACAAGTACCTCGGAAAATTCATACCTCAAAGGTTACTTCTAATTGTTTGTTTTGTAAAAGTGACTTATGTCAGTCATTGTAGCCAAAAGGTTAGAAAATGAACCCTGCTTCCAAAAAAGTGATGTAAATCCTAACTAAATAAGGTTTATTATTTCCAAGACCATTGTATTTCAAAGGTAGTTAGGAGGTAGTTATAAAGTGGTTGCAAGGTAGTTATTGAAGGAGGCTTATAACAAGGCTCTTTCTATTGTAAAGGAAGAGACTTTTTGCAAAAAGGGGAAAACTTTTGAGAACTATTCAAAGAGACTGTATCAATACTTTTGGTTTGACACTTTGTACTTAAGAGGTTTTTGGAATTGTATAATTTCAGAAAGATAATGAAGAATGCATTGGGTTCGTATGTACTAAATGTGTTTTGAATTATTATCGTTGGTTTCTCATATGTTAAATTGGCAATCCCTTTGTGTTCATGAAGTGAACTGGTAATTGCTTACTTTCTTATATTAACAAAAAGAAGGATTACAAATATATAGCAGTTACAAGCTACTGTAGAAATTAATGAAACCAACTATCTCTACCTACTACAACAGACAAGACATTTAAGAAGACATTTAAGCTGTCAACTAACTAATTACATTATTGACCATTAACAGTATAAAGAAATATTATTCTAACACCCTCCCTTAATGGTCAATCTGTCAAAAACACCAAGTTGCCCTCTGAATTTGAAAAACTTATCTGAGCTCAAAGACTTGGTGAGAATATCGGCAATCTAATCCGTTGTCGGAACATACTGCAGCTGAACTGATCTGTCTTCTACCAGCTTGTGGATGTAGTGACAATGAAGCTCAACATGCTTGGTACGTTCATGGAAGACTGGATTTTTGGCGAGTTTGAGCACCCCTTGATTATCAAGGTACAAGGGAGAAGGTCCTGCTTGTGGCATGTGCATATCAGAAAGCATCCTGCAGAGCCAAACTACCTCACATGCTGCCTTAACGGTTCCTTGATATTCTGCTTCAGTCAAGGAAAGAGCCACTACCTGTTGCTTCTTGTTGGTCCATGTTATAGCACCTGTGCCCAAACTAAATACATACCCAGAAGTGGATTTTCTGTCATCCACTGAACCTGCCCAATTTGAGTCTGTATAACCAATCAGCTTGGGATCCTTGCATCTGCCATACAAAATCCCATAATCTGAAGTGCCCTTCACATATCTCAACACTCGCTTCACTGCAATCCAATGATCAACTTTGGAGCTGTCATGAAGCGAGAAATGTAGCTCACGGCAAAACTGATATCAGGTCTAGTGGCAGTGAGGTAGATGAGACTACCCACTAGTTGCCTGAATGTTGTCTCATCGCTGATAACTTCAGCCCCTTCTCCATAGGTGTGGAGGCAGGTTTGCAATTCTGCATCCGAAATTTGTCAAGCAGATTTTTGGCATATTTAGATTGAGAGATAAAAATGCTACCAGTGGTCTGCCAAACCTCAATACCCAAACAATAATGGAGAAGCCCCAAATCTGTCATGCCAAAAGCCTAACACAAGTCCTGTTTGATTGTTGCAATCAAATGTGTTGAACTACCAATAATGATCAAGTCATCCACATAGACAACAAGAAACAAAGTATCATCACCAGAGTGCTTGACATACAGATTAGAGTCAGAAGGGTTGCGCTGAAAACCATGATCAACCAAGTACTGATCAATCTTGATGTACCATGCACGGGGAGCCTGTTTCAATCCATAGAGTGCTTTCACGAGCCCACATACCTGATGCTCTTTGCCAGTAACCTTGAAACCAGGAGGCTGCGTCATGTAGACTTCTTCCGGCAACTCACCGTTGAGGAAGGCACTCTTGACATCCATTTGGTGAAGTTTCCATCCAAACTGAGCTACAATAGCAAGAAGACGACGAATTGTGCTCATCTTGGTAGTAAAAAGTCTCCTCGTAGTCAATACCCTCCCGCTGTGTGAATCCACGAGCAACTAAACTGGCCTTGTATTTATCCAAAGTACCATCTGCATGATACTTGACCTTATAAACCCATTTGCAGCTAATAGGTTTCTTCCCAAGAGGAAGATCAGAAAGAACCCAAGTGTGATTCTTCAGAAGACTATGGTATTCTGTCTTCATAGCCTTTTCCCACTCTAGAATTGCTTTAGCCTTTGAATATGTCTGAGGCTCATAAATGTTGTGGATGTTGGCCATAAGAGCAAAATTGACTGTGTTTTGCTGCTTGCGCTTTTTACGAGTTGATCTGCCCTCAATGAGTTCTTGAGCCACCACTTAGGCCGGAGAGTAGAAGTACCAACATCTGGAGCAGGAGAAATAGCATCTTCTAGGATTTCTAGAACAAAGTCATCTAGATGCGAGTCCTGAGGAAAATCAAGTGGTGCTAGATCATGACTGGTAGACTCCTCATCTTCAAAGTCAGAATGCTTTGAAGCCCTCCCATCAGTAGAATCAAGAGGAAGACGAACACCCTCATCAGAAACCTTCATAGGCTGATCCTCAGGGTTGGTAGTAGGAAGAAATGGACCAGTAGTCTCATCAATCACAACATCATGACTGAATATGAGACGATTCGTCTCCACATCAATCAACCTGTATGCCTTGTGATTGTCGTTGTAACCAGTAAACATAAGTTTCTGGCTCTTGGAGTCCAACTTGGCATGCTTGGCTTCTGGAATCCATACATGAGTTGTAGAACCAAAGACTTTTAGATGGCCCACCTTGGGCTTACATCCTAACCAAGCTTCTTCAGGAGTCATCTTCTTAACGGCCTGTGTAGGTGACCAATTCAGGAGGTAGACTACACTATAAGCTGCTTCAGCCCAGTATTTCTTGGGGACGTTTCTATACTCCATCATAGAACAAGCCATTTCAGTAATGGTGTGATTCCTACGTTCAACGACACCATTTTGTTGAGGGGTGTATGGTGTGGTGAGTTGGCACTTAATGCCATGTGCAACACAAAAAGTAGAGAAGTCAACTGAACAAAACTCCCCCCCATTATCTGACCTTAGAGTGACAATCTGAGAACCTGAGTCTTTCTCAACTAAGGCCTTATACTACTGAAATGTACTGAACACATCTGATTTATGTTTCAAAAAATACACCCACATTTTTCTACTGAAATCGTCAACAAATAGTAAAAAGTACTTGGACCCAATAACAAATGGAGTGTTCATTGGTCCACATACATCAGCGTGAACCAATTGAAGTACCTTGGAGGCTTGCCAAGAATCACCATCCAAGAATGGTGTCCGATGCTACTTCCTAGCTTGACAGGCTCCACAAACTCCATGATTTTGAGTTTGGATCTCAGGTAGACCAGCAACCAAACCCTCCCAAGACAGTTGAGAGAGATAGTGCACATTCAAGTGCCCATAACGTTGATGCCAAAGTTTGCTAATGGAAGTACTTCATGCTGCCAGAGTGTGCTCTTGAGAATCACCGGAATCATTAAGTCTCTATAGACCATGATCCTCAAGTCCCATAGCAATTGTAGTACGAGTCTCCCTATCAACAATGTTGCAGGTGGACGAACTGAAAACAACATCCAACTGGGGAGAATGCCTCATGATCTGCCTGACGGAGAGAAGATTGTGTTCCATGCCTGGAACATAGTAGACATTGAGAAATATTAAATTTCTCCCTCCAGAGTGAATCTGAACATTGCCCTTACCAGCAACTTTGTACTATTTGCTTCCTCCAAAGATCACTGAATCAATGAATGGTTCATATTTGGTGAACCAATCCCAACGATGAGTAAAATGCCGAGAAGCCCCTGAATCAATATACCAGGCAGAAGATTTGACTCAATCTGCAATTCTTTTGGCCATAAAAGCATAGAATGCAGATTCTTTCTGCTCAAAGTGCTTTGCGACATTTGCATTTTGTTGAGACCCTCCCTACTTTTGTTCAAAAGTCAGTCAAACCCGACAATCAGCCTTCATGTGACCATATTTATGGCAATAATTGCACTGAACGTTCTTTTTCTTCTTGCTGTCCTGAGAAGAACCAGAGCCTTTTGGCAGAGAAGATGGAGCCTTCCCTTTGTTCTTAGCAAAAGATTTGGCAAAGAACACTTGCTCTGTGGAGGTGGAACCGGTACTACTTCCAAACTGCTGTCTCCATCGATCCTATTGCAGAAGCTTGTTACACAAGTCTAGAAACTTCAAATCAACATTTGTTGAAGTAATATTCAGCATTTCAATGAAATGCTCATAAGATTTCGGCAAACTCTTCAAAGTAATGACGACCATGTCCTCTTTCTCCATTGTTCGACCAATCACCTCCAACTGATCACGAATGTCCTTAATCTTTGTCAGATGTTCCTGTAAGGACATTTTCTCATCCATCATGATGGAAAAGAGCATGTTCTTGAGAGAGATTGCTCTGCTCTTGTTGGAGGTTTCATGAAGGGCTTTCAAATGATCCCAGATTTCCGGAGCAGTTTTTCCAAACGATACCTGAGGTAGCTACTCATCTGTGACTGAGAGTTTGATGAGCATGGCAGCTTCCCAGTTGTGTTCATCCCATTTGTCCTGATCCTTTCCGGCTACAGTGGGACGAGTTGAGTTCCCCAAAAGGATCTGATCGAGGCAACAATATTCAAAGATCGTAAGCATGCGCTACTTCCAAGTGTTGTAATTCTTCCCATTGAACTTTTGGCTACTTTCAAGCATTATATTTGTCAGAGATGCCATCATGTACCCTAAGGTCAAACTGGTGAAGGCAAAAAACCACTGCATTGAAAAAACAAAACAAGTTCTACAGGACAAATTTCAAGGCAAAAATTGAAACCCTAGCACGGATTTCGAGGTATAAAACCAATGCAGAGTTTTTAAGACAAAACCCAAAAACAATCGACAGCACCCATGTGCACAAATTTCGAGGCATGAACTTCGAGACAACCAAAAAAACTGAAGACAACCCAGTTGAGATCTCGAAAAACCCACCAAGAATCTACAGTCGAATAAAAAAATCGACTTCAAATGACTAGTCAAAACCCTAGTCGAACTGGCAGAAACCCTACGTGGCCATGGATATGCAAAAAAGTGCAAAAAAAATTCTAGAAATCTTTTGAAATCGCAGCACAAAGGTTGCAAAAACCCTAGCAGATGCAGGTATAGACAAAAACGGCCATTTGAAGCTCAGAAATCGAACATAAAATCACCAAAAATTGTACTCAAAGGTGTCTGAAAAACGCATCAAAACGCGAACAGATTTTCGCGGCTTTAAGGAGACCAAACGCGTCAGAAATCGCGCCCCAACTGCAGAAAAAAACGCGGCCAAACAAGAGCTCAAATCATGTCCAAGAAAAAACGCAGTCAAAAGTTCTGAAAAACGCGACCAAGAGGAAAACGCGTCCAACCACGATGCAGAATCGTGTGCCCAAATACAGAGAAGTTGTCACCTAGATGAAAGACGTGCTCAAAAAAAAACGTGCGCCCAGATGAAAAAAATTGCATTTTCAAGATACACTCGTTTTTTTTTAACAAAAGGGTTTTGATTTTTAATGAATAAGACTCAAAAAAATCGAAACTCAAAAACCCTTGATTCTAAAAAGAACTGGAAATGCAAATTTCAAGAGCTCTCACAAAAACAAGAGTCGTAAAAAAAACGACTTTCAGTCCCGTGCAAAACCAAATTCGAAATATTCTAAATTTTTTTCAAAAACGAAAGAAAATTTTCTTTTGAAAAAATTTTGAATTTTTAAAGGGCTCTAATAACATGTTCATGAAGTGAATTGGTAATTGCTTGCTTTCTTATATTAACAAAAAGAAGTATTACAAATATATAGCAATTACAAGCTACTGTAGAAATTAATGAAACCAACTACCTCTACCTACTACAGCAGACAAGACACTTAAGAAGACATTTAAGATGTCAACTAACTAATTACATTATTGACCATTGACAGTATAAAGAAATATTATTATAACACTTTGTGTAGTTGTGGAATCCATTAGTCATTTCTATGCAATTGATGAAGCACTATCATATCTTGGTATCTTGGTTTGAATGTGTTTTAGTAGCTCATCTCTTCGTATGTTGAAATTTGTCATTTTCCTTCGTCATCGTTGCATATCAAAACATACTTTGTGATAAAACCCCTTGTAATTTTCCACCCATCATGAAAACTCAGCTAATATTTGTATGTCTATCGTTGGGATTTTTGTTAGTCATTTTCCTTTAGCTTTGCCTTTTCTCCTTTATGTACTTTCAAGTTAAAAGTACACAAAAACTATAAATACCCCCATCATACGAGGGAGCTGCCCCTCTAAAACGCAGAGGAAGATTGTTGTTTCACAAGCAATCTCTCCAATTGTTGGTGCATTATTGTCACTTTCCATTGGGCAAGTCAAGTATCATTTCATGTGCCAATTCGCTTACCAACACTCCCCAAACTAGGCTTTTCTATGGCATTACAAGTATTTTGAATTCTATGAGATTTGCCTCAAAAGATTTGGAAAGATTTGGCAAAGGGAACCAAACCATGCAGATGCAATATTGTATATGATTGCCAAGAACACTACCTGCATTTTAAATCAACCCCCGTGGAGAGATGGTGTAGTACTTATGTTGTCTATATATTTTCAACATAAATGTTACTTCTATGTGAACTTGTGATGAACAAGCTCTTTTTGGAAATAAATGATAACATCTACAATAATACTCTGTGTTATTGTCATAAAGGGTACTAAAGAAGCTCAGTCTAGGCATTCTTTGTTGATACTGAGAAGCAAAAATCTCGAAAAAGTCTCAATTATACCTGATTTTTTGCAAATTGGTCCATAGATGATTTTTTCCCCAAAAAAAATCCCGTTTTTTATAAAAACTGTTGACTAAAATTTTTTGCATTTAAATCACATAAAAATCGCATTTGAAACCTTAATCAATCTCCCACCAGCCTATGAAACCCTTGAAACCTATGAAATGGCGAAATATTTTATGAATAACAGAATCCTGCAATATTTTTAGGGCACAATTACAAACCAGAGCTTGTCGGGTTGTGCATAGAAGGCGCAACTAGTTGCAAACTTGCAAGGAATCGAGAGATGATGCATTTGAATCAAAGGTAGGCGATTTTTTGTTGTAACACTATTGCAAATACATTCTATAACTTCACACCATATAAATAGCATTTGCACAATTCAATCAACGCATACAAATAGATTGTTAATTGAAATTTTCAATGTGCACATCACAAGGATCTTTCAATTTAAATTAACAAGATAAAAATCGTTAAATCTATTTTATTTTGGTGGGGCTTTCATAAAAAGAGATGTATTTTACTATTACGACAGGTGAATGGTCTATATTCCAAGGTTATATTTAGCTCACTGTTCATACTTCATATTTTGTGTCTACTTTATCATGGTTTAATTTTATCTATATTCAGATGTAGGATTTTTGTCAATACCGTCAATATGTTGTCACACATTGTTCAATTTTGTATCTACTTCTTATCTATATCGAATGTTGAATAAAATTTTCAATGTGCACATCACAAATATCTTTCAATTTAAATTAAAAAAATGTTAAATCTATTTTATTTTGGTGGGGCTTCGGTCCAAAGAGATAGTATTTTATTGTTATGATGAGTGAATGGTCTATATTCTGAGGTTATATTTTAGCTCGTTGTGTCTACTTCATATTTATGTCTACTTTACCATGGTTTAATTTTGTGTCTACTTCTTATCTTGATTTTATGCACAACTAAATTGTTATTGTGAAGATTGGTTGGTTATTTGGTCAAAACAACATTTGATAGTCTATCTTTTTCTACAATAGTAGCCTTGTAATTTAGTTCTCTGAAAAGAAATAATCCATATTCCTGGCTAAATGGCTTGAATTTAATGCTAATTTAGGCTCTTTGTCATATCAATGCTTTGCTTGGTGAATACAGCAATGCTATAGTTTCATTTTTTTACATAGTCTCATTACTAGAAATGAAGACGTAATGTTATGTGTAGGTCATCTTTGTCTTCATAACATTTTATCCTTCTGCCAAGTTGTAGTACAAAAACCCTTGGATGCTTAAAAACATTCGCTTGATGTTTATATGTAATCCTGTATTGCAACAAGCTGTCCAATCTTTGTGACATCAAAATCTTGGTCATTGTGTTTTGTATGCTTATTTTGATATTATGCGTATCTATCCTAAAATGTGTTTTGTGTCTATCTTCTACTTCTACTTTATACGAGTCAGTACTTTGACTAAATTTGAAGGTTTGGTTTAATAGCAAAGCTTCTGAAAGTGACTTAATTTTGTATCTTGAATCTTTGAAAATGCATAATTCATGCCCATATGACTCTACCTGTTTTGAGAAATAGTTTCTCTGTTATTGATTGATTAGATTTTTATTTAGATGATATATTCTTTGAAGTTTCCTTTCTTAGTGATAAAATGTCTTTTTCTTTTATCCTTTTGGGGTGCAAACATGTGTATGACAGTTGTTTTGAGGTCTTACTAAGTTTTTCAAAGGTTTCAAAGTTTGTTATGATAGTGCAATCTCTATGATTAAACATTGTTTTGATATTAATAATAATTTGGAATGCAGTATCTAGCAAAAGAAATAATTTGGAATGCAGTGTTGTTAGTAGCATTTTACCATCCACTCACATCATACAACAAGACTAGAGGAGGTTCACTCACATATCATTCAGTGAAATGTTTTATAGTTAACTAAGCAATAACTCTAGCAACTTCATACAGAAGTTACCAAAGAATCATTTACTAGCAAATCTTAAATGCTACACTGCATTCTGCTCTTTTAAACAAAATTTTCATTCGACAATTCATGGGCTAAACTCTCTATTTTATTTGCTCTCTATATCTCTATGCCATGAAAATGACTTTAAATTTCAAAAACAAGTAATTTTTGTCTCTTTTTCAATATTTTTAGATGTTTTTTTAAATCTGATTTTTCTCGATTTCTTCCCTTTTAAATCCTGATTTTTTCAAAAAATCTTATACTTTTAGTTTGCCATTTTTTTTCCCAAAAGATTTTTGCTGCTTTGGTCACTTGATAGTACTCACATTTCATCTAAAAGGTTTCCTGTATCTATTTGGAGTCACAAAAGAAGCAATAGGGTCAATTTTCAGATTGATGTCTAACTTTCTATTCAATTGTCTTTGCTTCAAACGCTTAGTTGGAACAGCTTTTATTGGACAAATAATTTTTGAATGCAAGCAAAGAGAGATGTACACAGGTCAAATTACAAATGTTGGAAAAGGCCCCATGTTTGATGCAGTAACATTCCCAAGAATTTATTTCAAATTGATAATCACAAAAATCAATATTGTTATATGGTATCTGACCTAGCAACTAGACTCACTCTAAATTGGATTCAAAAGCTTGCAAAATCAAAGACCTTGGCTACTTTGATTCCCTTGTAAATCTAGATTTGCCAACTTATTTAAATTGAGAAATTCTCCAAACTGGCCCCTCTGAACACAGAAATTTGGCCCTTTTCCCTGATCCCTAAAATGTTAACAGCATGAACCCTCCTAGAATTAGTTTTTCTTTGATCCAATATTCCTTCTATTGGCTTCACAGACCTGTACAATCTCTGAGTATACTTCATATTGAATCCCCTTTCGTATGTTTTAATCTCTAGACTAACAAATGACTTGCTGGGTATGCACTTCATCCTTTGTTTGTAGACTCTTCAGGTATCTAAAACGTCTCAATCAATGCTTTCTGAGAACTATTTTCAATTCACCCCCTCTGGAAGGGCCCATAGAGTGTAATTCTATCTCAATGCCCCAAGAATATTGGTGCACATCTAAATAACTCCTCATTAGTCTTCTACCATAAATCAGCATGTGCTAACAACTGATATGCCTCTGTGATCTAGCTTGCATGCTTTATACCTTCTGCCGGCTGACCATTTGTTTCCATTTATTTTTATTTTTATTTTGATGGAAACAAGCCGGATTACATACATGTCAGCATCTCTGCCTTTATATAGCAAATTACAACAATTTGAGCAAGCATACATCTAAACCAGAAAGTCACCTTCGGCTAAGCAGCTATGTGCAGGGGAAACCAGTCAGTCAAAATCACCCACATGTCGAACCTGGACCGAACACACCTCCTGGGGTTTGAACCTTGGAGGATGGCTTTTCTATCACATACCATCATCCTCACCAATTGTGCTCAATCAATTGAGCTACAACCCTTGCCATTTCCATTTATTTAATTCAATCCAGCAATTATTTTTGCATAAACCAGATGAGAAGTGTAAGATTGACATGAATTAGTCAGTCATATTTACACTGATGTGATGTTGTTGCTAGGGCTTTTGCAGTATCTTGTGAGTCTTCAAGTTTGTCCTAGAATCTCATGTCAGACCTTCTTCAATCAGCTTCTTAGCAAGTTATAACACACCTCTTATTCCCCAACAGACTATCCTCCAGATATGCCACATTCATCCCAGACCAATACATTTTGAAAATCCTTTGCTTCAATTATTCTACACACTCCAAACCCATTTCAATAACTAAACAATACCTCCCACACTTGGATGTTGAAATCTCTCTAATGCAATATTGCGGGCTTGTGCAGTATCCAATGAGAGTGACATCCAGAGAGCCCCAATGGATGGTTATCAAGTACGACTAGTTGTGGAAGTACAACAGCACAAAAGCATAATTTTCCTGTCTTCTGCAGCATGCTTTTAGGCATCTTGTTGGGTACATATAGCCTTCTACTGTTGTTACAACACTATTGTCCTACATTGAGAATTTACCTGCATTGGGTTCATAAAGAATACCTCTAAATGCATTGTTTTGAGTCTTGACCAATCAAGCGATTGTCACAATAACTTCCTCAATCCTGAATATGAATCAATTGGTCTCTAACAAAGAGTCAGATAAAAAATCCATATTCTCTATCAAATTTGCTCAATGCTGTTTCCAAAAATAGCAAGTCCCGTGTCTTTCTGTATCACAAACACAGTAGCCAAAACCAGTGCCAATTAGGAAACCTGATCCAATGATTAAAATTGATCATTTGAGACAATATATTGTTGTGGCATCAAAGCCATTCTCTTGTCAATCCTAAGCATAATGATGATGATTATTACAATTTGAGCCATTTTTTAGAAGTTGTGTGCACTAAAGAAGCTTGTTGTGTAGATGTGACCAGAGAGGTAGCTTGCTGCTGTAGAAAAAAACTATTACAACGATAAACACTTAGTTTTAAGCTGATAATATTTTAATTCTGAGCTGTGAAAAATTCCTAACAACTTGTGCATTGCAAGAGAACAAGCCGCACTCCAAACTGAAAAGGATCTGGTATCCACAAATGGTTAATAGCTCAGTGGAAGTACATCCCAGTGCATAAATGACAAGTTCTAGTTTTGGTTTCTACCTGGTGAATGAAAAATGACAAAGTATCAGGGTCAGACTAGGAGCCCCAAGCATAGAAATGTGACTTGAGGAGAGGTCCTGGAATAAAACCATATGGAAAACAATAGCTCACTAGCAGAGGAACCTAGCATCTTTTGGAAGGTCCTAGGTTCAAGGCCAAGCTGGTTGATCTGAAATGGCATGATATCAGAGCCAGAAAGCTAGGAGCCCCGAGCTCTAAAAGGTGGGATGTTGGAAAACTACACGCCACAATCCTAACCAAAAAGAAGGTTCAAATCCTATCTTGTCACATATTTCCCTGGATTACATGCAGTTTTCTAGAGATGAAATTACCGATGGTTTTTTACAGTAGTCACTCCGCAATCTAGCTCATGATTGTTTCACTTGAGATAAGTTCTGAAGCTGAGGGTATATTTCTTTTATTTTAACTATTTTCTGTCTTAAATTTTAATAATGCTTTAATATTGTTTTAGGTATCTTTAAGATTATTCCTTCCTTTGCTACATTTATGTCTATTTTCCTCACTTCATGCATGAGTTATCAAGGATTTGAAGTGCACATCTTCTATTTTTTTGCTGGAAAACTGGTTTCAGCTGTATACGTTGCATTTTCAAGAGCTTAGAAATCGAACCAATCAGTTTGAAATTAACCAACGTTCCATCCAAGTAAAAGCTTTAGGTACGTTACATGAATGCAAAAAGGAAATTCTCCCTAGTACCTGCCCATTAAATTACTTTTGGCTTGTTTTTTTCTTTCTTTCTAAATAAAACCTTCTCGGAAACAAGGGCCAAGCATTCTGCACAATTTGATCCCTGGTAGACATACAACAGTCAAGGTAACTCCCAATCGATCACGCCATGGCGGAACGTGTTTTTATTTATTTGTTTTCGCAATCGGAACTCTTTCTTGTGATGTTCAGACAACAGGGAATGCAATTTTCAATTAAACCACCTAGAACCCACCAAATGACTGGCATTTTCCAGAATCATTAATGTTTCGATTTTCCAACATTCTTTAATGTGCCCGCTGTGATAACAATAAAAGAAATTCTTCTACGTATCCAGACTATTCAGTGTTGCCCCGTAAAAACTCAGAAGCACTATTGAAAGTTGTCAACGATTTATAAATTTTCACGTGAAGTCACCCATATCAATCAAGACTATCAATCCACAATTCTACAAACCTAAACCTGCGAAAGGACCAGGGGCTCAGTAAGGAAGGTTTCAAATTTAATGTCACTAGCTGCTCCTTGTCCTCCAATAATCAAGTCCCAGAATTAATCTGAGTGTACTTAATTTGTCCCCAATGCCAAGGGAAAATGCCGGAGGAGGCCTCGTCTGGTTCAACTTGGCGTCGCTCTCTCATCTTTAGGCCTCTTATTTCCCCAACAGAAAAAGAAAAACATATACATATTTTTTCACTGGTTATGGGAGGTCCTGAGTTTCCACTCCCACTTCATATGCGATTAAAACGTTAAAAATTGCAAGCAATGGGTTGTGATTTCATTTGTGGTTGATTAGGGTTTGAAACCCTGCCGGAAAAATTCAAAGTAGATGAGGTTAGGAGAAGGTTACCGGATCGGAGATGGAGGAGCGGCCGGATGCAATACTCTTGAGGCGTCGCATGACGTGCATTGCAGCGCGCTGTGTGTGCAGGGCTTCAATCGAAATCGTGAACGTCCCGGCTTCCAACTTTTTCTAGCGGTATTGCTGTTTGGGGAGCGCAGCGCAGCCTCATCTCCTCCTATGCTGTTCCTCCGACAGCAACCCAACAAAACTAGGAACTTTTTTCAGTCAAACATTATTAACCAATTAATCCATCCCTTCGCCAATGAATTGCCATGTATTAGCGTGCACGGTGCGCCTTTAACCTTCACCTTTACTTTTACATCCCGTCCTTTGCTTTTCTAGCTTCTATCGTATCACTTCACAGCTAGATGGGTTAATTTGTGTGAACAGATCCATTATTTCATAATTTCCTCCTCCTCTATCCATAATTCATAATTTCCTTTTTCTCTTCGGATTTTTTATAAGTTTAGAGAATAAATGAATGAAAGATTTTAATGACGTCCATGAGACTAAACAATTTAAAGGACCGAGACAAACAACTTAATTTGTCTTCAAGTTCTTTTCCAAGTCGGACCTCTTGCTATTGATTTTGAATAGAAGGTTGATCGTCTGATTGATCTTATCCTCCTCAAATAACTGTTGCATATTGTCCACCCTAAACTATTTGTGTACCGATTGCGGATATCTTCATAAGTTGTGCATTCCATGACGAAGTGTCATTCTGTCTCCACCGCCCCCTTATTACAGAATATGCATGTTCTTTCTTCCCAAGTCTCTTTAGATATCTTCCACCTACCAGTCTCGCATCTAAGATGGTGCGATCCCATCCTCAATTGCACAACTAACAACTTTGTCTTCCCTTTAATAGTTGCACCTAAATAGATTTTTTCACCATGATCCTTTGTTGGGTTAAACTCTTTGATGTAGTATGTTTTTTTTCGCCCAATCTGATTTGACCACATGGCAGTCCTAAATTTTTCCCTCATATAGTTTTTTATTTCACTATTGGTGTCAGGACATTCATGCAGTTTGATAGATTTTAATGACGTTCATGAAACTAAACAGTCTATAGGACTAAGACAAATAGACTTAATTTGTCTTCGTGCTCTTTTCCAAGTCGGATCTTCCAATATTAATTTTGACAAGAAGGGTGGTTAATCTTATCTTCCTCAAATAACTGGAGCATATTGTCAACTTTCAAACCATTTTTGTGTTGAGTACGGATATCTTCATAAGTTGTGCATTCCATGATGAAGTGTCATTCTGTTTCCACTGCCCCCTTATTGCAGAATATGCAAGTTCTTTTTTCCCAAGTTTCCTTGGGTATCTTCTACCTACCAGTCTCACACCTAAGGTGATGCAATCTTATCCTCAATTGTGCAACTAACAACCTCGTTTTCCCTTTAATAGTTGTACCTAAATAAGTTTTTTCACCATGATCCTTAATTATCGGGTTAAACTCTTTGATGTGGTATGTTTTTTTTCACCCAATTTGTTTTGTCCACATGGCAGTTCTAAATTTTTTAATCACATAGCTTTTTATTTCACTATTGGTGCTAGGACACTCTTGTAAATTGATGTCCCACTTGTTGTTCTACTTCATCCAAGTTTTTTTCCTATGATCTTGTGTCTCCTCCATAATTGTTTTGGGCCAACAGTGGTTATCCATGTTTTCAACCTTAACTTATCAACCGGATTAACGTCAATGCTTCCAATGGAAAAGTTCTCACTTCAACTAAAAGAATTTCATATGGGACTATGGTTTTAACTTTGAGATTGTTTGTTATTAGATGTTGCTAGATTCTTTCTAGTTGTCTCCAACTGCACTTTGACATATTGCTTCCCCATACTTCACACCCATAAATTATAACTGGTGTGACTAGCAAACCAAAAAGGGTTTTTTTTTTTTTTCAATCCCAAAGTTTGGCTTTTCTACACCTATTTTTGAAGTAGGTAAGAGGCTTTCCAACTTCCCTGTATCTGTTTCATTCAACAAGTCTCCCAATTGAGTTTATAGTGAAAGTCAATCACGAGATACTTGTATTCTTTCACTATATCAAGCGGGTTGCCTTCAAAAAGAAAGGTATTTTGCTTATCTTTTCTATTCAATGAGAAAATTGTGATTTTGGTCTTGGTGATGTTCACTTGCATCCCAACCTCTTGACAAAAGTGTTTTAGAGCTTTCAGATGTTCTCTTAACTGATGAGTTGTTTTTGAAATCAGGATAAGCTCATCAGAATATAAAAGTAGTTTCATCGCATAACCTACCAATTGAATAACATCCCCATCTACCTTGTTTAACCATGCTTCCAACTTATTAATGTATAGCTCAAAAAATGTGGGAGATAGAGGGCAACCCTACTTAACTCCAATGTCGCTACCAAAACACTCTGACATACCTTATCTTTGATACCTTCACTTGTTCTGATTTTAGCTCTAACCTTCTCATATAGCCTGTGAACAATTTCTCTATATACATTTGGGATGTCTAATTCCTCCATTATATTCCATAGTTTGTCTCTAGGTACCATGTTGAAAGCTTTCTTAAAATCTACAAAACAACAATAAGCTTTCTCACCTTAGGTGTCCCATTTTTTTTCAATCAAGTGTCTAAGGGTGATGTAGTGGTCAATGGTAGAGTGTCTTGACCTAAATCCTACTTGCCCCTTTGTCTTTTTGCCCTCATTTTTTGCCTAATTGTTGATCCTTCGTTCAATCATGCTTCCAAAGAGCTTGTCAAAGATAAGATTGACCATAATCGTGTGGTAATTAGATGGATTATTGATATCACCACTTTTAAATAAAGGGATAACCACACTAGTAGTCCACTCCATTGGAAATCATTCTCGATTGACATTATTGAAAATTATTTTTATGTGAGAGGCAAGAGTCTTGATCCCCCATTTTAAAAATCCAGCCTCTAACTCATCTATGTCCTATGCTTTACCACTTGCTAAATTATTTATTCCTTGTTTAATATCATCCATAGTGAATAGTTTCATTGATGTGTTAAACAATAGGTGGATAGTCTTTCTCGTGAACTCGCTCATAAAAAAGCCTAGCATATTCTAGCCATTGGACATCTGTAATATTGTTTTCAATCTTCTTTTTCTTTTGCTGCAGTTATTTCCAAAAACCTTTAGGATTATGTTTTCCAAGAGAGATTAGCTCCTTCCTTCTTTCATTTACATAATTTGCTTTTTTAGACTGCACCAATTTTTCATATTTTTTCTTGTATTCTTTGTCCATTCCTCTCTCTTTTAGTGATCTCTTGGTTGTCTTACATTCTTCATCATACCACGGATATGCTAGAAAAGTGTTTGCAGCCCCCATCTTGGGGTGAGACTTTTTGCATGCATTTAAAGCCTTATGAATTATTGGGATCAATGAATTGTTGTGAATGTGGGCATCCATCTCTTTTGTTGCTTTAACCTCTATGTTATTTTTTAAATCATGGAAATGTTGCTTAAGAACAACGCTAAATATTTCTCTATTCTCTTGATTTATGAGGATTTTACCCTTGGGGAGGTTTTTTTTGCATGTGTTGAACTTGTTTATTGTGTTGACTGATTAGAGAAATGTGTAGCTTAACCAAAAGAGGTAAGTGGTCAGATTTCATCTCAATAGGGCACTCCTCAATATCAAACTCCAATAATCTAGAAACAAAACTCTAAGAGTAAATCACGTAGTCCACCACACTTTGACCATTATAATTTTTTCACATGATACCCCCTTACTTTGGCCAATTTCTCATAGCATTGCAAATAACCATACCAAACAAACTATAAAGCCCTAGTAATTCTGCCCCAAACAAGGTCACATTGCCATTACCATCTTGGTATGTTCTTTCCCAATATTTACCTCCACCTTCCTCCAACCATAAGGATTTTTCTCCCCTTTTTCTTCGCTGCTCAACTGAAGAGATTGATTATTAGATGTCCTTGCATTAAAGTCACCCATTAATACTATGTCTCCAAGTGTGCTGAAAATAGATATCTTTTTTTAGTGAGGCATACGGGTCTTCGTTTTCTAAATTTCTCTTCTTATAAAACTTTGAATTTTTTGGAGCAAGGTAACAAGCAACCAATCTAAAAGTTACCCCATTCTCTGTTAGTTGTAGCCATATGTATTATTTATTTGTGTCTTCTTTTTCAAGTTCAACAATTCCCTGCCACTTCTCACCTATTAGCACTGTAACTCCCCCATGATCTTTACCTGTTTCATGCCCTTTGTTCCAAACTAAAACTTTCTTATATCCTTCAAAATCTAGAACTTTGCAACTATCATGTTCATGTGTTTCTGTAAGAATGATAATATATTTTCTTTTTGCTATGGGCCCCGATCCAAGTCCTCTTATCCATGGATATCCTCTACAATTCCAACTTACAACATCTAAGTATTCATGTGGGTCCCTATTCTCTATTTCTTGTTTGAAAAATGATCACTAATTTGGGATCTCATTCTTCAACCATGCCCACTTTCCTTCATTTCTTGTTGTTTTCACTTTCTCCCATTCTTTCCTTTGTTCTTCATGCTACTCAAAGGTCAAATCTTCATCCAGGTAAAAATGTGTGCCTCTAAGTAACCCTTTGGTTTTTAAAATCCTATTATTATCCTCTAAGTTTCTCAAGGTGACACTTACATGCCTATCCCTTCCTCTATATATCTTTTTTCTAATTACGTTTGCTTGTTGAATATATCCTATCCACTTTAGCTTATCTTTAAGGAAGTCCCTTCTTAGAATGTCGATTCTCTCCTTCTCACCAAAGTCTCTCAAACCTTTAATAATAATTTTTGTAGCCTTGCTTTGTTTATCTTTTTCTTCCCTTAGTTGTCTTTTGACTTGTTTTTCAATGATTCCTTTCTGCTCACTTGATGATCCACTTACCACTTGTGACCATGATTTGGCCTCTTCTATCTAGTCTCTTAATCGATTCTCTTTTTTCTCCAAATCTGCTAATGTTGATTGAATTACCTTTAGTTCCATTATGTTTTCTCCTCCCTCCATTTATGGCTTCTTGTTTTCAATTATTTTTAGTTGATCTAACTCCTATTTTAGAGTGACCAATTCTTGTTGTCCCCTCTCCATGTTAACTTGCAGATTTAAAATTCATTCCTGCAGTATTTTATTATCCCCTTCCAACCTGCAATTGGCTTTTGTAATTATTTTAATCTTGTTGTCTTCATACATCCCCTTTGTTTCTAGAACATACAGCCTATTTTTCATTCTCACGAGCTCTTCTATTTTAATCCTATTGTCTCCATGCATCCCCTTTGTGTATAACTCTTCTATATATTATGTATTTATTAAGTAGAGTGGATTCCCTCCACTACCTTTTTTTTTATGGCTGCTTCTTTTAACTCTCATGTCCATTTTTAAAGTGGTAATTTTAGTTATAAGTATTTTGTATATGCAACAAGAAAGGAAACAACTGCAAGGTCTAAAAATTCATCAGCTAACACACAAAATTCAAGAAGCTTTGGAGGGCTACAAAAAAGTAAAGAATAAGAGGAAACAAGTAATTCAATTCTTGGCAAATGGCTGGTTTGATGAGGAGTGCAAAGTTGCAAGGAAAGCTAGCAAGCAGCTAAGTAAAGAGATAAATATGTATGTGGTTGAGATTTTTCAAGGTTATGTGGGAAAAGGCGGTGGGGAGAGAAAAAGTATTATTTTGAAGAATTTAAACCTAGCATGGACCATCAATAAAAGACATATATAGAGGCCAATATTCCTTGGAGGTCAAAGATTCTCATTGCTCAATTGAGGACTAACTCACATCGTCTTCGATGTGAAACAAGGAGGTGGAAAAAGCCAAAAGAAGTGTGGGAAAGAGAGGGTTTGTATCTTGTGTATAGCAAGGAACCTATAGAAACTGAAAAAACATTTTATCTTAGATTGCAAAGCGTACAATGACATCAAAGACAACTGCATAAGTGATTTAGCAGCAGTTACTTTTCAAGATTTATTTAGCATGGAATAGGTGGAGAGAAATGGGAGAGCTCGTTATCAAACTGAACTACAGGAAATCAGAACTTCACAATGCTAAAATAGCAGGGTCTATTATCCCATAGTCTATCTTTGGCCTTGTGGATGTTAAAAAAATTCTATTATTTTCTATATGTTGGTTTTGTCCAAGAAATAGATGTAAGTTTTATAAGAGCTAAGGTATTTATAAATTAGGGAATATATTAGTGTAAGGGAATTTTTTTTAAATGATAAAATTGTGGGGAGAATAAATAGATGTAAATTAGTTAGTATAAATTGATTTAGATTAATTAGAGTTGGGATATATATCAGTAATGAATATGTCAAAATTAAATATAATGGATAGAGTTGCTTAGCTTTAAAATTAACAATAGAATAATAGTGTTGAAGTTGTGTAAAATTGATTCATCGCTATTGGATAACTAATTGTCATTGTATGATGGTTATCTTACATTCTATGTCGAATCATAAAATTTTGTAGCGCATTCTCAAGCATCACGAGTTCAATCTTGAGTGTTACAAACTTGATCTACCACATAGGATCAATCTAATAAAATACATGCCTAAAACCTTGTTTTCCTTCATCTTCCAAATAGCTTAATTTGTCAGGGTGGTGTCTAGAAACATCATTTAGGAGTTTGTTAATTCAATAGATGAATCAAACCTCTTTAGTAAGTCAAATTAATGTGCTGAGCAATGTTAACAACAGTATACACAAACATGCATATAGTCTATATGATGGTGATGTAGATATGATTCTTTATTGCATTTTAAACATCAAAGTTTGCTCTAATTATTCTCTCATGTCAAATTAATTGGACGTAGAATATCTTTAAATACAATGACATAGTAATATGTTGCATAAATGTGAATAAATCTGGGAGAAGACCATTCCAATGCTCCTTTTCTCCATGCATAAACTAAACCAAAAATTAAGCTAATCACAAAAATAAAAGCTTCTATAAATGTAAATATACCTAAAAAATTAAAACTCATAGCCCACGAATAAAGAAAGATTATTTCCACATCAAAAACAATGAAAAATAGAGAAAACATATAATAATGAATTCTAAATTGGATCCAGATATCTCCCATTGGTTTTATACCTAATTCATAACTAGTGGCTTTCTCTGACCCTTTAATTGTTAAAGCCAAAATTCTGGAAATTTAGAATGTTAGGAAATGTAGAATGTTAGAATCATAATAAGGCTAGATATGGATAAATTTATCTAAAAAATATCATATTTAGAAAATATAAACATAAACAAATTCTTATTTCTATATAGATCAAATTCTTATATTTATTATCAATTTATTAGTCGCTTCTCTCCCCTAATATACACAAACATGTAGATAGCCTATATGATGGTGGTGTCAATATGATTCTTTATTGCGTTTTAAAAATCAGAGTTTGCTCTAATTATTCTCTCATGTGAAATTATTTGCACATAGAATATCTTGAAATACAATGGCATAGTAGTATGTTGCATAAATGTGTATTAAGTTGGCTCATAAAACCAATTGATGGGGCCAAGAAAGATAAAATTTAATTTTGGGTTCATTTCCACACACCATGAGATTGAACCAAGTTATTCCTAAGCCACTTGGAAATGAACCATAAGGATACAACATTACTTTCAAGAAAAGGAGTGAATGTATGGAAATAAATGTGAATGAAGGTGCAACAATAATGAGTAAATGAAAAGTGTATGGGAATCAGAGTAAATGGACATAAATAAAGACATATATGCATCAAACTAAGAGCCAAACATAATATAAGAGTATGCCACTTATCAATGTGTTATTTCTTTAAGGCATTCTACCAAGGTGTGCAAAAAATAAGTGGGTAATAGCACAAGTATTCTAATTTTACCATTACATTTTTCCTATGAATCTAACAAAATTGTGCATTAAAGATATAATATTTCTATAGTCCATGTAATGAATTTGTTAAAACCTATAAATAAAAAGATAAGTGTGCATTTCAAAGTATATGAACATTCTTAATTTATACTCTATATATAATTCGACCATAATTTTATGTAAATAAAAAATGGAGGAGCACAAGCATTATCATTTAAAATTAATATGAAATTGTTACATAATCCAAGTAACGATTTCATATTACACAATCCCACGTAATGATAACATTTTTCCAATTACAATTTCCATATAGATAGAGATACATGAATACATACATAGCTTCCAAGAGCTTAATGAAACAAAGTACAAATGGTCCAGATGCCCCTTCCTGGGCATACATCCTCAAATGTTGGCTACCAACTGTATGAGGGAGAGTATCACTCAAGTGCTTTTTTCCAACCACGAACTTACTATGGTCCCCCGCACATCTACCTAACTGGTAAGATGGCCCTACCCTTTGACAAAGAGATTGGTCTGGTAACCTCATAATACTAGCCTTCTTGAGCATGGTGTTGTGTCCAACATAACTAGAGCTACCATACACTGGCTACAACCTACATGCATGATATTGCTAGCCTAGTTATGCAAACTTGGCTCATAGTGAATCAACAAGTGTAATTAGTGGCTGCTTACAATACTTTGGCCAAAGTTTGATATAAAATAATTCGCTTGAAAGCAAAGTTGTATGTTTACCCACCCCTTAGCTCGATTTGGTAAATGACCGCTCATACTCTTTTCAAACATAACATAATTTCAACCTAAAAGGTGATGGCATAACTAAGCAACCAACTAGGTTACTCCCATCCATGGATTATCCTAACCTCGGGAACAACCAAGTTAACCTCACATGTACATATAACATTGCAAACTAACAACTTCAATAAAATATCATTTCTCATATTTCATGATCCATTCCAAAAGTATAATCCACACACAACATTAAATGATTCAATTTCAAAAGTATAATCACAACATTAAATGACTCCATTACAAAAGTATAATCACAACATTAAATGACTCCATTATAAAAGTATAATCACAACATTAAATGACTCCATTACAAATTGTACAACATTCAAATGATCAATTTGGCCATATAGGTTAATCCCAACCCGACATGACTTCAATAAAAAAGGAATGCGTCAAACAAGTGATTATAACAATCATAAAACCTCTCTTTCAATATGACTCCAATATTCACATGTGTACAATGTACACTAATTCATATCTAATTTGGAGGATATTTTCAGCTAGATAAGAGTTTGTGCTTCTACACCTTATAATTTCCTCGCATTATGGTTATGGGTTGCCGAGATGTAAAGTCCTCTTCTTTAAGACTATAATACCATAAAAAGGCATAGTCTCTTGGACAAGTATAATATAACAACATAATAAAAAATATATGAATATCATCAATACGTTTTCAACCCTATTGTCGATTATTAATATAATAGTTTTTAAATGTATTTCCTAACCCCAGGAACAGACTTTTCTCCTTCCTTCAAGGAGATGTGAGTAACCAACCAAGGATGAACTACCATTACGGTTTGCATCATAACCTAACAATTTTAATATAGCATTTCCATGCAATATTGTTTCCCATACTACATTATCCATGTAAGCATACATATGGTCTATATCAACCTTGGTATTATACTAATACTCCATGGTTATCCCATTTAGCAAACACAACCAAATAAATTCCAACATAATGGATAAAAATATAGGTATCAACCAATAGGGTTTCACCAAAAGAATTCATCAAAGATCATACAAGTTAACCTAAATAAGATTCCATCAAAGTTCATGCAAGCAAGCTTAACATACATATAATCATCTTTCCTTCAAGCACTTGTATTCATAAACAATATGATATCAATATTAAAAGAATAGAGAAGTAAAATCAGCATGCTCAGAATTATAGCTCCCAATGAAGAAACTGCCTTCTAAGCTTAATTCCCACAGTCACGCTTGTTGCTCCCTCTATGATCAACCTATCTCCAAACCTAACCTTTCTCAAAATTCTCAACAAACTAAAAACTCTCAAGCAATCTCTTTTTTCTCACTTGTGCACTCAACGACTTATTTACACAAAAAACTACATTAATGAACTTCAAAATAATGAAAGAAAGATAAAAAATGAATGACCAAAAGGTAAAGAAGCTACCTCTACTTATACTAAAATCTGAGAAACTTATTGCTACAAACAAGCTCTACAATTTGCCACCTTTTCTCTTCCAATTGCCACCACTTAATAACAAAAACCAACTTATCCTCTAAATGAATCGACTAATCCATATGAAGTCAAATGTGGTTGCTCAAATAGTTGATATGCAAACACATATACATTTCATGTATTTTCAATCACTCTAATATGGCTATGTCACCCCTTTTAACTGATAGCATCTACTCTTTTATTGAGTCAAACACATAAATGTTTACCAACAGGTTTCTTATTGGCATTGTGGCTGCCACAGAAAGTCAACTTCTTCCCTTAGCTTTAGCCAGCTCGTGGCTTTTGATAAAGTCATATATTATTATTTAGTTGTGTGTGGCTTTTCAACGTAGTACTTTGACTTCTATTTGTTTTATACTTTATACTATGGCGCAATATATTACTTAATACACACCCTTTATTTGTTGTGTGTTGGTTTTAATATAGTTTACAATAAAATGCATCTCTTTACCTTTGTATAGTGCAACAATTTAGGTGCTTCATATAACTTTATTAAATGCCTCATTTTACAAAGAATTCTTTACATAGTATGCACCATATATATGCGCTTATGGAAGCGATAACCATTTTATTGCCTAAGTTGATATATGTGTTTTTATGGTTTATGCAACATGCACATTGCTTGCTTTATATGAGCATTACATTGCTTACTAAATTTACATATATAATGGGTTGGAGTTGAATTTATAACATGTATATATGTTATAACTTTCCATAGTTATAATAAATATAGATAGATATATACATTTATTAACACAAATAATTTTCAATCATATACTATTGGTATGTAGCGACTAATCATGCAAATATTGTACACTCTTTACGTATCCTCACCGGGGTTCGGGGGCGGCAGCCCCCAAATTTTGTCCCCCTTTTTTGTTTGTAAAGAGGTTGGTAGTTAATTTTTTTTAAATGATAAATGAAAAACGACTTTGTAGAACCCTTATTCTAGAAGGTTCCAAAAAGATTGTTATAAGTGGTTGGGATGTATATTGCGGTATGGTATTCACGAGATTGTAATTTGTTTTGCAATGGATATTAAAATCATTGGATGACTGAGTTTTTGTGGATGTAGCCCATATTGGGTGAACCACGTTAAAATTTTGTGTTGATTTCTTTTGTGTTATTCTTCATTGTTATTTATGGGTTATTTAATCTGCATATAATTGTTAATGTTTATTGCTCCAATCTGCTTAAATCCTAACAAATGGTATCAGAGCCATGTGCATTTCGATCGATTGGCAAGAAACCTCTAGATTTGAGTGGGAGCAATGGAAGAAGGAAAATTCAAGGTTGAAAAGTTCAACGACCATAATTATCAATTATGGAAGATGCAAATGGAAGATTGTTTGTATCAAAATGATCTATGGCGGCCATTACAAGGAAAAACAAAGAAAGATGCTATGATATCCGATGAAGAATGGGAGATTCTGGATAGAAAGGCACTGGAAACCATTTGGTTGTGCCTAGCACAATCTGTGGCATTCAATATAATAGAAGCAAAGATAATAGAGGATTTGATGAAAGCTTTGGCTAAATTGTATGAAAAACCCTTAGCCTCAAATAAGGTATTTCTCATGAAGTGTTTGTTTAATCTGAAAATGATTGAAGGTGGATCTATGATAGATCATTTAAATGAGTTTAATACGATTACTAGTTAGTTAACTTCTGTAAAAGTGAATTTTGATGAAGAGGTGAGGGCTCTCTTGGTTTTATGTTCTTTTTCAGAAAGCTGGAATAACTTGGTAATGGTTGTAAGTAACTTTGCCTCTAGCTCAAATACATTAAAATTTGATGATGTTGCTGGTGTTATCCTTAGCGAGGAAATGTGATGGAAAAGCATAGGTGAGAGTTCAACATCTGGTAATGATTTGACTGTAGAGAACATGGGAAGAACAAAAGAGAGGGGAAAAAGCCCAACAAATTGTGGGAAGTCACAAGGGAAGTCAAAGAAAGGAAAATCTAAATCCAGAGGAAGAATGAATTGTTGGCACTGTGGAAAGCCAGGACACTTGAAGAAGGATTGTTGGTCTTCAAAGGGAAAACAAGGAAACAAACAACATGATGATAGTAAGGAAGCTAATGTTGCAAGTAATAAATTGTAGGATGCTTTAATTTTGTGTCTAGATAATGCTAATGATTTGTGGGTAATACAATCAGGGGCTTCATTTCATGCCACACCCCATAGGAAATATTTTGTAGATTATGTTCAAGCTGATTTTGGACAGGTATATTTGGGTGATGATGAACCCTATCAAATTGTTGGAAAAGGAAAGATAAAAATCAAATTGCAGAATGAAAATGAATGGTTGCTACAAGAGGTAAGGCATGTTCCAAATTTGATAAGGAATTTAATTTCTACAAGACAACTGGGTAGTGAAGGTTGCATTGTTACCTTTTTAGACAAAGTCTGGAAGGTCACTAAAGGTGCATTAGTAGTAGGTAAAGGTGAAAATGTAGGCACATTATATTTGTGTACTGGTAATACTTCTTTTTTTTAGCAAATCGCTATTAGTGAGGATAGTACTCATTCTACTGTTTTGCGAACAAAATTACATATTTTAGATTAAAATCGTGTCCCACTATTACCACTTTTTATAACAGATCTAAGCATCATACGGTGTTTCCCAGCCAAAGGTTTCCTTCTTTTGACCTCAGTCCAATCATTGTCACATTGAGAGGAGTCCATAGTAACATGCTTTATACCTACTGGGAGGATCTTCCCCCCCAATCCATCAGAGAAATTATCAAGAGACATTGAAAGCGTGGAGGCTTCAATGCCTATGGAAAATGTGGATGTTGTAGCCTTTGCAAGTCAAACAAAAGTGTGATCCCCTAGAGGGGGAGGGGAGATTTTCTTTGGAGACACAGTGTGATGAACAATATCCTTTGGTGGATTGGGTGGAATGATATAGTGTTGAGATTCAACCCCAATCCACCATGTCAGCTTACACATTGAGTACCCTAGTTCGCGTTGCATATGACATTTGGAGGAGACATGATTCATTGAGAAGCATTTCCTACACCTGAATGCAATTTTTTTATAATCGATTAGTTTCCTCCTACATCTGTTACCCACCTTCAACAAAACCTCGGCAGGGAGACCACTGGCTAGATCCATTTCAACACAAATGTGAGCGCAAGTGGAGTTTTGATAGTTGATCATTTCCTCGAAGGAATAGTGGTACTTCCCAAGGCTATTACCATAGCCCTCAAACAATCTAGTTCCCATAATTGAATGGGAAGATACAATAGTCTAACCCATAGAAATGTAATGGAGAAAGTTTTTGTATGCATATCAAAATCAAGGAACTAGGGTTTCATGCACAAAAAATCTTCATGATAGACCCATGGACCATTTTCCACCACCAACTCCTTGTCTTCCTACGAATCGAACTCTAAAATGAAGAACCATTTTGCACAGTGTTGGGTGAAAATTATGTAATCCTCTTTTCAATGGATTACACAACCTTGATTTCAACCATAGCTGTGTGAGATGTAATCTCTCCTCTCAGAAAGGGGAGGCACCCTTCTTATTGCTTACAAAAGCTAACTAAAACTAACTAAATATACACTACAATTACAAGATGGGGGTGTGTGTCACATTCATAATTCTCTCTTTTTTTAGATAAGATGTCTTACAATGCTTCACGATTGATAGTTATTCAATACAACTTTAAACTAAAAACAAGCAATAATCCCAATATCTCTATCTTGTCAAAGCAAAGCGTAGAGATACCAGTATGATAATAATAAACAATAAAATGAGAAAGAAAAGCTCATGAAGGCACAAGGCCATTTTGTAGCTTTTTGTTGATGGATCCTTGAGATACATAATGTTTGTCATATTGGAAGCACAAAGTCTTCTTAGATACAATAATTCCACGAGCAACATGAACAATTACAAGTGCAAAGTCTTGTAGATCATTCAACAATAGTATTCAAACATAACACAAATCCAAATAAAGAGTGTAACACAAAGTCTACATAGATTTATCCAAAGCCCTTAGATCTCACACACTAATCACAACCAATCTTAATCAAACCACAGGAGAATCAATTCCAACACAAAGTCTAATATGCAACTTTCTTCTTTATTGATCAGATTCAGATTCACAAAGTTGAACACAAAGTTTCATACATTTGTTTCAAAATGAGCAGCACTTCGTTGCTAGAGATAAAAGATAAAGATTACAATAGAAATCCCTCCTATTTATAAAAGAGAGGAAAGAGAAAATCTAGGAAATTAGCGGAGCAAAATTAGGAAATTATTTGAGCTAATTTAGGAAAATCTCACCTAACTTTGACTTAGTCAAAAATGTTGTCTATCTTTTTGGGAAAATATATCAAATTTTACATGCAATTACATTTTCTCAAAAGACATTTAAGATATCGAAAATTATTTACAAAATGTGTAAAAGAAAGCATAAAAAATATTCAACATTGGAGAAAAGAAGCCTTCATGGTTCCTTGCTTTGGGCGCGAAAGTCTTCATATCTCTTTCTTGTCTCTAGGATGAATGCCTCATCTAGACCAACAGTGTAATCCACAATGGTGTGAACTCTGGTGATTAATCTCTTGGTAGAGGAGTGAAGCTTTTTGCATCTATCAAGATGCGTTTTGAGATTATCAAGAGAAAGCCGCAAGTCACAAATTACATGCATTGATGCCTTTGAAAAGTTGACATTCTCTACTTGCTTCATGACGACTTCCTTGTAGATCCTAGAAAGTTCGTTGGTAAAGAGGAAAATATGATCTTTATCAAGGAGGTTACCTAACAACTCCTTAACTTCATCTTCTAGGATAGCACGATGTCCTTCGACATCTTCCTGTAATTGGTGGAGATCTTTGATAAGAGACTTGACCACTTGAATACGGTGCTTGAAAGATTTTATTACCTCCACATATTTCTCCTTGTCAGGGATTACCTCAACTTTCACCAACTTACTCAGCTTTGCCTCTTTCATTTGAGACCAAAATGAGAGGCGTTTGTCCATTTTTTCTTGCTCTTGGTAAAGTACACTTTCTTCATTATCAAGCTCTAATTTTAGACTGGCTATTTGAGTGTCCCTTTCATTCACAATAGTTATAATCTATGAACCATTTTATATCATTTCATCAATGAAATCATACAACACCTTACACTTAGAGGCAAACTTTTCCACCTTTTGAAATGTTGGTTCCTCGATGCTTATCATAGCCATAGATTGTGTATTGCCTGAAGAGCCTGCTAATTTTCTCAAAACAGCTACATAATGCTCGACCTTCTCTCTGTAGACATCTTGGGCTTGCTCGATCTTGTCAAGCCTCCTTGCCAATGCATCCAGGATTACCTGTGCATCTACCTTAGCACTTTTATTTGTTACTTTGTTGAGCTGGATTCTTGTTACTGTGTAGTCCTCCATGGCAACATCACCTTCTTCTTGTGGGGGTAGACCAATCTCCGCAAACTTTTTACCATCTTTATCAATATGAAGCCTTGAATGTACTTTGCCCTTTTTCTTCCCCTTGGCTTTTGGAGGGGTTATCTCTTCAAGATCAAGCTCTTATGGAGAAATCATTTGTTTCTTTCGCTTCGATACTTGAGATACTAACCAAGGGGGAAGAGAGGAAGTATATGCTTCTTGATTTGTTGTCAACTCTTGTGTCGCAAGTACTTCAGTAGAAATGAATGGTATGGTAACAATCAGAGTAATATCTATCATGATCGCTTTAGTAGACTACATACCAAATTAACTCTGCAAGGACACTCATAAATTTGTTGAATTCAACTTTAGATGAAACATCAAAAGATGGAGATGACAAACTTGGAATGGATGATGGAGAGCTTGATAAAACCTCAACAATTTGTGGGTTTAAAACTACAGGAGTGTTAAGAATGGTTGATGTTGCAGGGGGAAGAGAAACAACCACTGCATGTATGATAGATGTGGGAGGAGGTGAAGTAGGAAGAGGAGGTGGAGGTATGTTAGGATTGGGAGGTGTGCTAGGAAACTTTGAAGTATCGAGCGATGATGTATGGGGAAGGTCTTCAACAACATTCTCATGTGGGGATAGAGTTTGTTCTTCATCATGCATGTGTTCCTCTTTATCACCTTCTTGGTCACCCTCATATTCTTTAGACTCTTGATCTTCTAGAGAATCCTCTTCTTCAACAAAATCTTCTTTAGAAATCGATTCCTCACTTTCATTTCCTTCACCTTCAGATTCTTGTTCTTCATAAACCAGTCCTTTCCCCTTTGAGTGAGTTGATTCATATTTTGTGGCCTCTTCTTCAACAAATACCTGTGTATCCCTTTTGCCAACAGTAAACTTGATTTTAGGACCTTTACAGGAAGAAGAGGGAGTAGTTGCATGCATATATTTTGTGTGGAGTTCCTATTGTTGGTTGGCTTCTACTCCAGGTACCTCTCCTTTCGATTCTGTCTTGAAATCTTTCATCTGGAAACTATGTTTGTGCAACCATTCTATTGTGCTAGACAATATGGGGGAAAGCCTTTCCCTAATGGATATACTAAAGGTCTCTTAGAAATTTCATTTTCATCATAGGCAGTGTTCATGATGTCACCAAGATCTTTGAAACCCTCTGGTAGGTCGGCAATACCAAGATCCCTGATTTGCTCTACGGTTAACCAGCAATAATCCATTTTGTGGATGTCCTCTTCATTTGTGCATTCAACCCATACGTCTTCAAAGCGGTACTTGTGGTTGTGATCCTTCTTTAATTTCCTATTCACATTCTGGTGATCAAAGTCAAATCTATGTTTGTATGTCCTTATTGTCATGACTTGCATTTCGGCATAGACTGATTTGGGCTTTTGTACACTTTGAATGGTATATCTACCAATCGTTAGTGGGAACTTGAAACCCCTTTTTTGATTTCTCATTCATTCCTTATGAACTGAGATAAGTTGTCTGTATAGCTCCATGAGTATCCACTTATCTGAGGGATACCTAGGCAAAATGTAAGGACACCCAGTGTAGCAACCTACCCTCATGTAAGTGAAAGTTGGAAATTGTAAGAATATACACCCGACCTTACTCACCACTTTGTAGGCCTCGTTAGATACTCTCTTCTATTCAAGAGTTGGGTCAAAACTGAAAAGGAGAGGTGCAAAGAAGGCATTAGTAACCCTCCTGAAATGATGAAGACTTTCCCTCAACTCCAACTGATAGAAATACTTGTACACAAGCACCGAGTGTCAGTTTCCCTTTGTAGGTAACCTTGGGAATTGCCTCGTCACAAATGCAACATACACCAAATAAGAAGTCATATAGAACTTCAAAGTGGTTTGCACATTTATCAGTTGTTCATGAATTTCATCACTGATTTGTGTTCCCCAATCAATATGAGATTTTTGTCTTCTAATGATTCAAATGTATTCATACATCCACTCCTAAAAAATGATATGATTCAGGAAATCCTTTAACCCTGCTCAGCAAAGTAATCATTTCCTTGACATCTTCTTTGAAGTCACTCCTAGGAATCCCCTTTGGCCACCTTGAGATAGTAGGCCCAGGTGTCTTCAACCATTGGTTATTAATCAAATTTTTAGCCTTGGTGGGATCTGCATCATAAACCTCCTGTGCTTGTTGCATTGAAATCTCGTTGTATTTTTCCATGTGTGGAACTTTGAAAACAATGTCAAAGAATTTAGGGTCTAGCCTCATCATCACTTGTCCAAAGGAACCTATTACACTTTTGCTCTCTTAGATGTAGTGGGATGCAACTTGGAGAACAAACTCTATGGGATGAGTAGATGTCGGGAATGTGGACACTAGATGCAGATTGATATGGACAATGGCTCTCAAATTGTCTTCCAAGGGTTTTTGTTCGGTTCTTTTAACAAAGTCTACAAGGTCCTGATGACCAACCTCGGTTTCCTTTATTTCGTCCACCTTCAAGATCACCACTGTAGGTGGAAGGACATCTTGGTATTTATATTTCATCTTGTCCTCCTTCTTAGAAGATGATGCTTCTTTGTTGTCATCTAGAATAATTAGGATCAAAGGATATCACTTTCGGGATCACTTGATGAAATTTCGAGAAAAACTACAAAGATGGTGAATCAACATACGTTAGGTGAAATTGTAGCATTGGGAAGCATGAATCAAGCGAGTAATGTGGAGCAAGTGCAAAATAAGCAATTTGGCACAAAAAATGAAGCGAGAGCGAAGAAACAGTGTTTGGAGCAAAGACGAAGTGATTTTGAAGTGTTGAGATGAAAAACTGCCAAATGTGTAGGGGCGCTAAAAATCAATGCTCCTACACTTGGAAAGATGATTTAATATGTAAGGGTGCTGAAAATCAACATCCTTACATGTTGTACATGTAATGTGTAAGAAGTTTCAAGGCACTAATTTTCAGTGCCTTGACATTTTGGTGGAGTTTGTGATTTATGCTTGAGCACTGATTTTCAGCGCTCGAGCATATCCTCCCTTTGTGAGTCAAGCGTATAAGTGGGCTATTTAACCGCTTTGGAATATGAAGGAAAATAAGCTCCATGTAGGAGTGGTGATTTTCACCGCTCCTACATGGATTTGATGAATTTTTTGATGGAAACAATAGACTTAAAGACCGCTTCAACATCAAAAGGTTGAGTGTTCGAGTGGTGAAAATCACCACTCGAACAATTGGAATTTGATAATGGTTTTTGGCGTTTGACATTTGGAAGAACAAACAAAAATCACCATTCTTCATATTGAAAAACAACAAAGAAAAGGTAGAAGGTAATCGAGGGAGAAACATGCGAGAGAGAGATGGCGAAACCAGGCATGAAGGAAAGGGTGCGATATGTAGAAAAGAATGGTGAATTCGAAGCACCAAGAAATCTAACCCTAGACTCAGGGGAAAGCAAAAGGTGAAAAGTGAAAAAGAAACCATAAGAAAGACTTGATTAAGCAAGAAGAAAAACAACATACCTAGTGAAGGATGCAAAAAACTCCAGCTCGAAAGTTGGAAGAGATCTTCACATGTGAGTTTGTAGGAGGTTTGAAGAGTGTCCAGTGCACAGAGGAGGAAGGAAAATAAAATGAAATGAGGAGTGATATGTTTAAAATCACTTAAAAAATGTTTTTAAAATATCATTAAGTGAACTAAAGTAACACATTAATGATGATGTCAAGTTGGGAAAAAACATGAAAAAATGTACAAGCCCTAAAAATCAGTGCTAGAACATCTCAAAGACTCGACAAAGGGAAAAATGCACTAGCGCTGAAAATCAATGCTTGTGCATTTTAAATTTGGCGGCAAAGTGTAGGAGCATTGATTTTCAATGCTCCAACACTTGGAATTAAAAATGACTAAGGCAACATGTAGGAGTGCTGAAAATCAACACTCCAACATGTTTGATAATTTTTCAAACTTTGAAGGTTGAAAGCTGATGAAGATGCTCGTTTTGAAGCTCTTCAAAAGATAGATGAGGGGAGACCCTCAAATAGACTATTTGGAGGTTTGGAGCATGCATCGAGGTGGATTGAAAATTGCCTCATTTTGCATGCTTGAACATCATGAAGCTATGAAACAAACAAGTTTCGTAAGGGGTTATCCATGAATCGAGCGTTGATAGATTCCATGATAACACACAGGGGTAAATGTTGATTTCTCCTTCCAAGTATTCCTTCCATTTTTCTGAGACCCAAGCATGGAGATTGCAAAGCTTCGACCAAGTCTTCGTAAAATGACAAATCAAAGCATGGTCAGACAAAAAACCCTCTATGTCTAGTGCCAAACGATCCAAACGAACTTCTGACATTTTATAGGAGGGACGGATAGGGAAATGTGTGCACATTATTGTGGTGCTTTTATTAGCAGCATCAACACACTGGATCAAATGAGGAACCCTGCTTCCAGCTATGGTCAAGTCGTGCCCTAACCCATGATTTTATGTCGCGCACCTTTGCTTCAGATCAAAATCCGTAATGGTTATTGCTTTCAAAACTTGGGCATAGTCAGCACCTTAAGCCCTTGCGCCAGATGGTGACACTATCCTTCCATCGCCAGAGCCATTCAAACAACCATCGGGAGAATCTGAGCCTGTGAGGATGAGAAACATGCGCAACATTTGGAGTTGCAGAAGTCGCATCCCAAAGTTTTTTCGATGCTTTGGTATATATTGGTAATACTTATTCTACCTTAGCTGCTACAAAAATAGTTGGTATTGAGATAGTTATAACACTTGCTACAGGGACAAAAATAGAATTTTGGCACCATAGACTTGGGCACATGAGTGAGAAAGGGATGAAGATCCTTCACTCCAAAAATTTGCTACTAGGTCTGAAGGAGATTAACTTGGAGTTCTATGAAAAATGTGTTTATGGAAAACAAAAAAGAGTCTAATTTCTCAAAGTTGGGAAAGAGAAGAAGAGTGAGAAATTAGAGCTTATGCATTTAGATATATGGGGACCAACTCAGGTATATTCTCTTGGTGGCTCTTTCTATTTTGTTACTTTTATTGATGATGCAACTAGGAAAACATGAGTGTATTTCCTATAACAAAAATCAAAAGTATTTAAAAAATTTAAAAGGTGGAAAGCTTTGGTTGAGAACGAGTCAGGAAAATAGTTGAAGTGTCTCAGTTCTGATAATGGAGGCAAGTATTGTAGTAGAGAATTTAAAAATTATTGTTCATACAATGGAATTTGTAGGCAGAAAACAGTTCTTAAAACTCCACAAGAAAATGGTGTGTTTGAGAGGATGAATAGGACCATTATGGAGCGTGCAAAGCACGAGATTGCATGTTAGACTACCCTTACACTTTTGGGAAAATTATATATATACTATTTTTTATTTAATAAATAGGGGACCTTCAAATGCTTTAGATGGTGGCATTCCAAAGGAGGCATGGACGGGTAAAAGGGTAAACTATTCTTTTCCGAAAACCTTTGGTTATGAAGCTTTTGTCCATGTTGATATTGAAAATAGAACCAAGCTTAAGGCTAATTCTAAAAAGTGTACCTTCATTGGATATGGAGTAGATGAATTTGGTTATTGATTATGGGATTATGGGATTATGAAAATCATAAAATTATTAGGAGCAGAGATGTTATATTCAATGAGAAGGTCATGTATAAGGATCGACTGCAAGAAAAGAAACATGAACAAGCCAAAAAGGAATATGTGGCGCTAGATGAGATTCTAGAAAATAAAATGCTAGTGGAACCTAATGCTCAACAACAACAAGTTATCCCATAGACTCCTGCAAGTGTTAGGCGTTCTACAAGGATAACTAGATCTCTAGAAATATTTTCTCCATTGTTATATTCTATATTATTAACTAATTTTGGTGAACCTAAAGGTTATGAAGAAGCAATCCAGGTAGATACAAAAAAGTAGTGGGAGGTAGGCATGAAAGAGGAAATGGATTCCTTGTTGTAGAATTAGACTTGGGACTTAGTCCAATTGCCTACAGGTAAAAGAGCATTACCAAATAAATGGGTTTATAGGTCGAAGGAAGAAGATGGAGGCAAGAAAAGATATAAGGCTAGACTCATGGTAAAAGGTTTTGCACAGAAAAAAGGTATAGATTTTGATGAAATATTTTCTCCGGTTGTAAAGATGACTTCTATTAGAACTATTCTAAGTCTCGTGGTTGGAGAAGACTTGCATCTTGAACAAGTAGATGTGAAAACAACATTTATCCATGGGGATTTGAAATAGGAAATATGCATGCAACAACCACAGGGATATGAGGTCAAGGGTAAGGAGGAATTTATGTGTAGGTTAGAGAAGAGTTTGTATGGCCTGAAGCAAGCACCTCAACAATGGTATTTGAAATTTGATAGTTTTATGGTTGAACAAGGTTACAAAATATGTCATTCCGATTATTGTGTTTTTTTTAAAAAATTGGGTAATGGTAGCTATATAATCATATTGCTTTATGTTGATGACATGCTTGTTGGTAGGTCTAACATGCGACATACTAATGAAATTAAGCATACATTAGAAAATTCATTTGCTATGAAGGATTTGGGTGCAATAAAATAAATCCTTGGTATGAGGATCACATGGGATAGGGCAAACAAAAAATTATTTTTGTCTCAAAGTGTGTATGTAGAGAAGGTGTTGAAAAGGTTTAACATGCAGAATGCAAAAGCAGTTAGTACACCTTTGCCTAGTCATTTTAAGTTGACTAAAGAGATGTGTCCAAAGACACAAGATGATGCAGGAACATCTAGGGGTACTAGCAATCTTGCATCACCAAAAATATTGCTATTTTATTTTGTTCATTTTCAATAAGGACTTAGGTGTTAGGAGAATAATATTCTAATTTTCAACAATGTAAATTCCCTTGGTGTGAAAATGTAAATGTAAACTTGATGGGAAATAGGTCCCGATAAAGCGATAAAAGTATCTAGTGGGGGAATATTCTATTTGGGCGTCCACTTTAGGATGAGGATAAATATTTTTGTCTTTTAGTGGTTTTGGCATGCTTTGCATGTACATGTGTCATAAAATGTCATAAAGTGGGCTGCAAAGAATCTTGCATGTAAAGTGTAACCAAAAAGCTGTAAGGAATCTGTAAGAGTTTGTAAGATGTCATAAATAACCAAATTTGATTGGATAAAGTTTAGGAGTCCATGAGAAGGATGGCATGCATTGGACTTCATTTCTATTTTTCAGATTTTGTAACTCCCAAAGTTGGGCATGGATTTTTCAAGATGGTTCTAGAAGGTTATTTTGTGAAACTATGAATGGTTTTCTTTATGTACATTCTCTATTTATTGATGCCTTTTCATTTGGAGAGGGGTCTTGGAGAAGGGAAGTTTTCATACCCAGATGCTACCAAAATTATGCTAGATTTTTGAAGACACATTTATTGCAGGTGTTGCATGTAGGATTGAAAGGGAGCCCATGACCTTCAGTTTTATGTAATCTTTTGCATATTTGAATATAATAAAAGTTGTTGATTTTCTCTTCCAAATTTTGTTCATTTTATGTATTTGCAACCTTCTTGTATTATGTTTAGTGAGGTTTTGTGATCAGAATCAAAAGGGAGAGTCCCCCTTTTCATCAATGGTATCAGAGCATGATTTCCTGAGAGTGCAGGCATAAGCATCGATTGGAGACAGTTTGCACCAGGACCTGAGGGTGGAGAGTGTGTGGATGTGAAACCTTCAAGAAGAAATTTTTAGAGGGTTTGAGGAATTGAGGTTCCCATGGTTGTAAACAAATTACTAAAGGAGACAGTTCACAACAATACTAGTGAATATTGAAAGGGTTTTGTAAACAAATCGCCGAAGGAGGCAATTTACATAGGTAAAAACTTGAGGATTTGAAGATTTGTGTTGAGCCTTTGTGAGAAAAGGGAAAGGAGAAAATGATTTTTTTCATTGTATGGATTTTGAGGATTCCTAGACTTGAGAAAATTAGAGAAAGAATTAGAGATAAAGAATTAGAGATAAAGAGCAGGAAGAAATAAGAGTTGAGATGATAGAATTGCAACAACAAGTGGACGAATTAAGAAAAGAGATTGAAAGGAGAAAATGAGAAAATAGAAGAGTTGAAGGTAATTTTGATTATCCTTCTAATGATATTTTGATTGCAGGAAAGAAAGAAGATGCAGTAGGGTGTCAAACAAGTGGCACAAAGGAAGAAGAAGAGGATGAATGCGAAGAAATCGATGAACCTGAATCTAAGGGATGTTTATTGGAAGACATGAAGGATGAAATTATAGAGGTTACAATGACATAAAAAGAGTTGAGTGCAATGGAAGACATTGAAGAAGAGGAAACCAAATTTGAATCAATAAAAGAGGAGGTAAAACTTGCATTTTGTGAGTTAATTGGTGATTCTGATTTGCTTATGAATTATGTGAGTGGAATGGGTAGATATGAGGAGTCTGAAAATTTTGTTGCAGTAGTAAGTAAAAGAGGAATACCATATTTTGAAGAGGTTAGAACCAAATCTAATTTGTGTTTAAGTGATATGACGAGTGACAACAAAGAAAGAATTGAAGTAGTGAAAGTTGTAAAAAAAGGCAATGAGGTAAAATCATATTTTAATGTATGTTTTGATGAGGATAAGAATGTAAAAATGGATAAATTTTATGCAGCAATGAATCATTTTGAGAAGGATTAAATTGAGGAATAAGAGGAGAAGGTAAAAGAGGAGTTTTTCAATGATTCTTTGTTTGAAAGTATTGAAGATGAAGATTCCTTGGTTAGAGAGCCTAATTATTTGTTAAATAATATGGATGATAAATCTTGGGATTATTGTTCTAAGGTTGTTTTGGATATGGAAGATCAGTTTGCAGCAGCAATATGTATTTCTAAAGGCATAAAAATAGTGACATATCATGTTCAAGGTAAGGTTGAAGTTGCAATAGTGAATGAAACCAAAGTAAATTTCAATTTTTCTAAATATTATTCTAAAGAAGGATGTGAGTGTGATGAGGTTGCAGAAAAAGAGAATAGTAAATCATATTTTATTAAATTTGAGAATGATAATTTTCAAGTTATGGATGGGTTGGTTTAGGAATATTTTGTTAGAGATGATTGGTATGCAGAGAAGGATTTGTATGGTGTTGTTGAGTTAAGTGTAGGTGCAAATTGGTGGAGGTGGGTGGACTATGGTGGGTTAAATCCCACAATATTGGAGGATAATGTGAGATACATTTGGAGGAGGTGGTCAGGTTATGGTGGAGTTGATTCCACATCGAAGAAGAGGAGTAAAGATTAGAGTTGTCAGAAGAGGTTGCTTGATTTGGTTAAGTGTTGGAAGATGAGAAAAAAGAAACAATTGTAGGTATCAATTTCAATAATGGAGTTTGTTGAGGATTTCTTGCAATCCGAAAGGGTGGTACTACCACTCAACTCCATTTTTTGAATCCATATTCACAAAAAAATTCCTACCTTGGGTGTCTGATGCTGGAGCATTTAGGGGTACTAGCAATCTTGCATCACCAAAAATATTGTTATTTTATTTTGTTCATTTTTAATAAGGGCTTAGGTGTTAGGAGAATAATATTCTAATTTACAACAATGTAAATTCTCTTGGTGTGACAATGTAAATTTGATGGGAAATAGGTCCCGGTAAAGCGGTAAAAGCATCTAGTGGAGGAATATTCTATTTGGGCTTCCACTTTAGGATGAGAACAAAGAGTTTTTTCTTTTAGTGGTTTTTGCATGGTTTGCATGTACATGTGTCATAAAATGTCATAAAGTGGGCTGCAAAGAATCTTGCATGTTTCTTGCATGCCTTTGCATGTAAAGTGTAACCGACAAGCTATAAAGAATCTATAAGAGGTTGTAAGATGTCATAAACAACCAAATCTGATTGGACAAAGTTTAGGCACCCATGAGAAGGATGACATGCATTGGACTTCATTTATATTTTTCAGATTTTGTAACTCCCAAAGTTGGGCATGGATTTTTCAAAATGGTTCTAGAAGGTTGTTTTGTGAAACCATGAATAGTTTTCTCCATGTACATTCTCTATTTATTGATGCCTTTTCATTTGGAGAGGGGGCTTGGAGAAGTGAAGTCTGCATACCCAGATGCTGCCAAAATTATGCTAGATTGTTGACACATTTTTTGCAGGTGTTGCATGTAGGATTAAAGGGGAGCCCGCGAGCTTCAGTTTTATGTAATATTTTACATATTTGAATATAATAAAAGTTGTCAATTTTTCTCTTCCAAATTTTGTTCATTTTATGTATTTGCAGCCTTCTTGTATTGTGTTTAGTGAGGTTTTTGTGATTAAAATCGAAAGGGAGAGTCCCCCTTTTCATCACAAGAGGAGGAAGACAAAATATATAACATACCATATGCATCAATAGTCGGTAGCTTGATGTATGCAATGGCATGGACAAGTTCAGATATTGCACATTCAGTGGGAGTTGTGAGCAGGTATATGAGAAATTCAAGAATAGAACATTGGAATGCGATAAAATGGATTCTTTGATATTTAAGAGGTACTACTTCAAAGAGACTATGTTTTAGAGGAACAAATTCTACTCTAAAATGATATGTTGACTCTAATCTGGCTGGTGATATTGATAGCAGGAGGAGTACTACAAGGTATATTTTTACTGTAGGAGGTACTGCAGTCAGTTGGATTTCAAGGCTGCAAAAGGTTATTGCGCTTTCAACCACTGAAGCTGAGTATGTTGCTGCTACATAAGCTAGAAATGAGATGATTCGGTTACAACATTTTCTGGAGGAATTGGGACAATGACAAGAAGATAGCCCTTTGTACACTAATAGCTAGAGTGTCATTCATCTTGCTAAGAATTCAACTCTGCATTCAAAAACTAAACACATATAACTTAGATACCACTTCATCCAATCAGTTTTGGAGGATGGATAGTTGAAGCTGGAGAAAATTCACACAAGTTATAATCCTACAGACATGTTCACAAAGGTAGTTACATGGGATAAATTGATTTCCTCACCAATTTTTGTTGGCCTTCACGACTGATAATGGTTGACATAAGAAACCAGCCAAACCTGTAATCTAGTGGAAGCTGCAAATACAATAGTGTCATCTAGGATCAGTCTCCAAGTGGGAGATTGTTTGGTGTGGAGCCTGATTAGTCTATAAGTGGGAGATTGTTGGTATGTGGTGATTGATCATGCAAATATTGTACACTCTCTACATATCCTTGTAAAACCCTAACTCTAGAAGCTTCCAAAAAGCTTGTTATAAGTGGTTGGGATGTATGCTGTGGTATGGTATTCACGAGATTGTAATTTTTTTTGCACTAGATATTAAAATCATTGGATGGCTGAGTTTTTATGGGTGTAGCCCATATTGGGTGAACCACGTTAAAATTTTGTGTTGATCTCTTTTGTGTTATTCTTCATTGTTATTTTTGGGTTATTTAATTTGCATATAATTGTTAATGTTTATTGCTCCAATCTACTTGAATCCTAACATATACATACTAACTATATATATTTATACATATACGTATATATGTATACATATTTTATTCGATACATACATATATATATATACATATATAATATTTACTATTTCATAATAAACACAAATGCATATATATTTATCGATATGCATATATATAAAGTGTGTGTATATATATATATCTAATTGATTTCCCATGTATGGGATATATATGTGTATGAATATGCGTAAGTATTTGTACCTATGTATATGCACACACACATATGCTCATATGCTCAAGTTATCCAATATATGCATATACATATACATACATTTGATGTATGTACATATCAATCAATATATAAACATAATTACATGAAGAAGAACATATACACAATACAGAGATCCATTCACATAATCGAAACTAAGGAATAATCAAGAAAGCAAAGACCAAAACCCAAACCTATTTCAAATCATCCCCAAACAATGACTGAAGGTTTACTTACCCATTCCTGAACTAACTCAACTCAACTTGAAAAAACTAGGATGTGAGTGTGTGATAGCTCAAATAGGCACATTAAGGGTTACCAAACCAAGCTCTTCTCCTAAGTGATACCCCCCCCCTCTTTCAGAGGCTCGATTCTTTTCCTACATCCAACTTATTGCATCATAAAGGTAGTTATCCGATAACATGAAATTCATTTGCATCATATATCTTTTGCATCATCAAGCATTGAAACAATCATATTGCAACACATATTTATTCATCACTTTTTCCATCGGAATATACAAAACATATTCATGCATTAAAACATTTGGTAATCCCATAATGAGGTGTAACATATCAAAGTCATGATTTTGCATTTAATATCATATTTACTCATAAAGGTAAAAGTAACCTGATAACTAAGAAACAGGGTGTAACACATTACATGTGTGTGGCTTATGTATGGATAGATCATTCTTTCTCATGTGTCAACAATAATTGAAGCAAGGGAGTGTATGGAGCACTACCTTCTTCATGAGGGAGGAGAAGTGCCCCATGGGTGGCAACATTTTTTTTGTAAAGGTGTGATGAACTACATGTTTGTTATCTAAAATATGCTTAACATATCTCTAACAACATAAAAATTTGAAATATCACAATGTTTATTTATCATTTACTATATAAAGAAAGAATACAAAACTAGATTATGTATTTTTCCAAAACATTATATCAAATAATTATACATTCTTGTCAAGAAACTATATCATATAAGTATTGCTCAAGTATCTAGTTTACAAATATAAGGCATAAAAATATTTCATTACTCAATTGAACATAGTTCTTTTTATCAAGTGTTACACTATACAAAGTGTCATTCAACAATTCAACACATATTATGTAAATGTCATAACATTCACATGAAATATATATATATATATAATCAGTAGTGCCATAACATATATAACAAGATCTTGTCTCTAAATAATCAAGTACAACATCAATAATACAATTTTAATTTAAATCAAATATTGTCTATGATAAACCATCTTTGGCATTTCAATTACAAAAGGGAGAGCATCACCCAAGTGTTTTTCCTCTAATAATAGATCGACGCCCCCACACACCTTACAATTGACAGTGGCCCTACCCTTTTGCTTAGTATGACTTATCTGAATAGTTTGTAATAAATAGACACTATGAATCGAGAATGCAAGCAATGATTTTATATTACTTTGGCCAAAGACTATAAAATAAAAAAATGTTCCATTAAGATAACATCATCGTATATATTCACACACCTCTTTCCCAAATTGGTTATTGATAATTTAATTTCACATTCAATTATTATAATGCTATGGTTAATCAAACACATGTTCACATTGATATAGAATTCTCATATCTTATTTTTATACTTTAACAATAAAATCGATGATATTGTTTTTATAATATAGACCATCCTTGTATAATCTTACAACTTATATTTTTAAATACACATACACATATATATAGACTTATATTGTCATTTAATAAAAGCAATTTCAATGTATGAAATTGCATCTGTACATACGTATGCATTCTACATATATATGTATAAATGTAATTGCATATTCAACATGTTAATTCAAAAGCATATATAGAAAATTTCGAAGGAGAATACAATCTTGTCCAATAATATCATTTGTACATATGTATGCATTATGCATACATATTAACCTATGGATAAAATTCCAATAATTTAATATAAACATAGTCAATACCCAATATTTCATATGTTTTCTACATAATGTTGTAAAACTAACCTCATCGATACCGCTTGGAAATACAATTATACCAAGGCATTGGCATTTTCGAACCCATACAATAGTGCTTAGATATAAAAACAAACTTATCACTATCGAAACATAAGAATAAGACATGATTAAAATCACAATTTTATCATTGTTGAGGCTAAGAATTATGTATAATTAACATCAAAATTTAATCACTACCAAGGCTAATAATAATGTATGGTTAACATCACATTCAATCATTGTCAATGTAATAATAATGCATGGTGAGCATCATAATTAAATCATTATCAAGACAAGAATAATGCATGGTTAACATCACGATTTAATTACTGTCGAGACAAGAATAATGCATGGCTATGCACTAAACAACAATACATAGCGTTTAATAAAATAATTTAAGAATAAAATGAAACAAATGGATTGTATTAAATAATGGCTTGTGATCAAAATTACGAGACTTGGCATATAGCAGGTGTATAAGGTGTGGTAGATGGAGTTGAAGGAATAAAAGTTTGGGAAGAATCAAACAAGATACCTCCATTTTCCACATGCGCAAATCATATTCTTTTAGTACAATGAATGAAAAGCAAGGAAGGACCCTTGAGGAACAAAGGAATTGCAGATACTTTTTGCAAGTCCAGGTAGCTCAGTGGATCTAAAAAATCATATAAATGATCATACTAGCTTGAGGGGAGTGAAAGAGGTGGAGGAAAAGGTGAAAGTGTTTGATGCTATAAGGAACACTTCACCAATAGTAAGATGATCATCATAAATATGAGGGCTCTTCAAAATGAAACAGAGAGACTGAAGGAGAATTCCTTCTTTATGAAATGGGTGGGCACTCAAATTCCATGGGCAAGGATTCCTAAGTGGTGGGAAGATTGATGGGGTCTGGAAGTAAGTATAAAATTCCTTCTGGAATGACTTCTTGTTAGTATAATGTAGTACCAAAGAGTAAAAGGAGGAAATTTTGAGTAGAAGGCCATTAATGTTGGAAGGGTGTGGTTTCTTTATAATTGAGTGGAAGTCAATTTTTGATCATATACATCACAATATGGGTAAAACCTTGATTTGGATCAGATTGTATAACATCCCCTTGGAATATTGAAATGAGGAAGCATTAAAAGAGATCAGTGATTCCCTAGGTTCATTTATCCAAGTAGAAGAAAGTTTCTCAAAGAAGGAATTTGAAGTATATGTAAGAATATATGTGGAAATCGATCTCAATGATATTTTTTGGGATGATATGGAGATCATAATAGAGTTTAGAAGGTGGAAGAAGAAGATTGAGTTAGAGACCAATCTACCTAGTAGCGATAAGAAGGGAAGTGGAGAGCAAACAAAGAATAAAAGTTTGTTTACAAATCCTATGAAGGGAAAAGAGAAGATAAAGGCGAACAAGGCAAAATATATAAATCCAAATAATAAAGAGATAAGGGATATTTAGTTGATGGTTAACGATCAAATAGACTTGATGCCTTTGGAATCTTTTCCACTTAATGAAATAGTGGAGAAGATTCAAAATCTGATTGGTGGCGAGAAAGTGTTGGGTGGTCTAAAAAATAAGGTAAATCATTAGAAGGAAAAAGCCCTAAGATGCAAAAGGAGGAAAATTGTATTAATCAAGATAAAATTCTTTCTTGGGAAATAAAAGGGGTGGTCAATATTATGGAGAAAATAAGCCAAGAAGGGGATGCTAAAGTGCAACTGGAAATTACAAGGCTTCTAAGGTCTAGGAAGGGAAAAACCTTTCTAAGGAGCCATGAAGATCACATCATGAAATGTTAGGGGCTTAAACACCCCTGACAAAAATTTCTTAGTAAAGCACTATATGGAGGTGTTAAGATTTTATATCTTCATGATGCAAGAAACAAAATTATTAGGTAAAGAGGTGGAGCTTTTCAAATTGAAGGTAACATTTTGGAAAGTAAAAATGGTGAATGTAAAAGGAGCTTCAGGTGGGCTAGCTATATTTTGGAAACCATAATATGCCTCTTTGGAAATATTAGTACATAATAGGACATGGATGGGATGTAAGGTTACAAATCTCATGGAAAACTTGTATTCCATCCTCATAAATATTTATGGTTTGACCTCACCCTTGAGAAAGAAGTAGACTTGGTAGGAAATAGATATTTTTTAAACTTGTTCCTAGATGAATTCTTTATAATAGGGGAGATTTTAATGCTATTCTTCACAATCATGACAAGTTAGGAGGAGTGCAAAGACAACTGCAATCTCATTTTGACTTTGAGGAGTTTGTGGATAAAAACTTTTTGATTGAATTACCAATGAAGAATGGAAGATTCTCTTGAATAAACTAGATACTAGACTTCACCAACATAGCAAAGAAATTAGATAGGTTCTTAAGTAAAGGATATTTAAGTGCACTCCCTTTCATGATGGAAAGCTCCATTACCCAAGTCTCACGTTCAAATCACTTCCCAATTTAGCTGAGCATCATAGGGGAGAAAAGGTCAAAGAGGAGTCCCTTTAAATTTGAAAAATGTGGATGCAGGATGATTTTTTTTGAGTTAATATCAAGGTGGTGGTGATAAATTATTTGTGATGGAACCAAAATGTTTTTCCGAATAGAAAAATTAAAATATGTAAAGAGGTAGCTGAGAGAGTGGAACAAAAACAACTTCAAGAATATATTCTAAATAAAGTTGGAATTAGAGAGGAAGATCCATTTCCTCGATGAGGTCATTAGAGATGGGATGAATCAAACCAAATATCTTGAGGAGAAGGAATTGTTGAGAAAATGCTCATATATATTATACAAGGAAAAAATACTCTAGAGACAAAAGTCTAGAGAGGTGTGGTTGAAGGAAGGGGATAGGAACTCTAAATATTTTCACAATGCCACAAAAATAAGGAGGCAACATAATAGGATCAACTAATTAAGCTTGGAAGATGACACAACACCAAAGATCCAAGAATAATTAAACAAGTGCGGTAGAATATTTTCAAAATCTACTCAAGTGGGATGGATCCATTATCACATTAGAACACATTCTTGGAAAACATTCCCAAACTAGTAATAGAGGCACAAAACAAAATGCTTATCGAGGCCTTCTTAGAAGAAGAGATAAAATTGGCGACATGGTAGTTACATCCAAACAAAGAACCTGGTCGAAATGGATTTCTAGCATCCTTCTTTCAAAAGTTTTGGCACATTGTGGGGAAAGAATTTTGTGAGGCAATAGAAGATTCCAACAAAAAGGGTGAATTGTTGAAGGACATAAAAAACACCTTCATAGATTTAATCCCAAAGAAAGAGAAATATTTGGCTCTAGAAGATTATCGAATCCAATATCATTATGCAATATACAATCTACAAAATATTAGCAAAAGTAGTTGCCAATAGGCTCAAGAAAATCCAACCATAAATAATTGTTGAAGAACACACAAGGTTTGTGTTAGGAAGATCAATTTTTGATGGTATCATCATTGCCCAAGAAGCAGTTCATTCGGCTTTGAAAATTAGCAAATAACAAATGTTGGTAAAATTGGACATTAGGAAATCACATGATAAAGTAGATTGGAGATTTATTTTCAAGGTATTGAATGCATTTGTCTTTGAGCTAAGCTGGACAAACTAGATTTTCATTGTGTTGCTAGCCTGAGGTATTTAGTTCTAGTAAATGACTCTCTAAAAGGCTCTTTTGAGTCCTCACAAGGCCTTTGACAAGGTGATCCATTTTCCCCATTTCTCTTTGTAATAATGGTAGATGCATTAGGCAAGGCAATGAATCAGGCATTGGTGGAAAGGAAAATAGAAGGGATTCAAATTACAAGTGATCTCCCTCTTGTTTCTCATCAATAATTTACAGATGATACGATGTTGTTTGGGTAGAAAAGAGCAAAGAAGCCAAATGCATGAAGGAAATACTGAAGAATTATTCTAAGGCATTGGGGCAGGAGGTAAATGCTTCAAAATTGGAAATCTATTTTATCTCAACCACTCCAAGAAAACAACAAGAAATACTTAGTGTAGACACTAAAAATTGTCCTAGTTTGCAAGCAACATTTTTACACTAATTCTCGTCTTACCCATATGATTAAATAATTATCAATTATTTAATTATTACCAATGACATATTCTACTATTAATTAAATAATTTCATATTATTTAATTAATTCACCTTACTATTATTCTTCCTTGATTAATTAAATATGTCACCAAATATCTTTATTCTTCTAATTTAATTAAATAAATTATTATTATTTAATTAATTATTCATTATCCCTTACCTAAATTAAATAGTTAATTTAATTATCCATTAATCTCTCAACATTATCCATTCTCCATAAATAAATAGAATCATTTATTTAAATATTTATTTAATTCAATTTGCACATGTCTTTAATAATTAATTATTTAATCTCATGCATTTCCAACTCATCTTCTGACTAAGACTTTAAGTCCACTAATCAACCAATCTAGTTCACTAACACTGAGTCTAAGTTAATGTCTCAATCAATTATCTTAACTAAATCATGCAAATAGTTGATTGATTCATGCACTCAGTTCACAACAATCATGCAACCATTTAACTGATCAATCAATTCCTCTCATCAATTCCCCACCCTAATCTTTTCAATTCTTCCTCAAATCTTGACCATCCATCAAACCTACATTTTCTATAAAATCAATCTTCATCCTCATTTGAAGTGAACCATGATCTTCGATATTTTTCTATCATATTAATTTGAGCTTATTGCAATTGTGCACATAAAATCTAAGAGCAACAATAGCTTACAAAGTAAAATTAAGAAGGACAATGGAGGTGATTCAATGTTTGATGTGAGAAAAGGTATATCATTTGATTAATCTTTTATGTTTCTTGCATTTATTCATTCTTCATTAATAGTTTGGAATTGATTTGCTTGAATCTAATGGTTTTTGTGGCTATTGTTTATGATTCTAGCTTATTTTCCTGGCTTCTAGTTGTACAATTGGTGAACCCAATATGAATTACTAATGAATTTTATGACAAAATAGGAATTTTTGAAGTTACAGGTTCTGCAATGCATCTGTTGATTGCAATGTGATGCATCTGTAACATCCTCTAACACATCTATTTTTTGCAACACATGTGTAGATTTCCATGACACATTTGTTGAATTCTGTAATGTAATTGACTAAGGTTGGATTTTTATTTTTTTTTAGCTTTCTTGTTTATGATTATTACAGAAGGTTAGGAATTGATTGTGTGAAACCCTAACCTTGAATTTTTCCTTTTCGGGATATCTTTTTTGTTCATTTTTGGTGATCTTGGTGTTTTCAAGTTCTGTAACACAATCATATTTTCGCATCCCAATTGTTTCTTATGATGCATCTAAATGTTCCTGCACTACAATTGCTTTCTATACCACAACTATTTTTTGCTACCCATCTATTAGAATCAGTGACACATCTATCTGATTGAATCAAAAGGTATAAATTTTTATTTTTTATTTTTTGTGCAAACGGATTCAGATAGATTAGGTTTTTTGGTTAGTGATCTTTGTTTGCATCTTTGTGGTGACCGTTTGGAAAAGACATTGCTTCTATACTACTAACTTCATTTATTGTAGCACATTGACAAAGACATCATTCAAACTACTGACTAGTTTGATGCAGGTTCATTGGCCAAGAACTAAATTTGAAACTTGGGTTTCTTTGATTTCTATAATAGATAATATTTGGATTGGGATTAAAAGAATCTATTTTTCATGTCTGGAAGGCTAGTGGTGTGTATGCTCTCTCCTTGCACTACGTACGATCTTGGAGATCAAAAACATCATTAGTTTAAAATTTGTTTGTTCACCTGAGGTGTGACTGTTCTACGTATGCTCTCCCCTCATGACTTAAGAATGATCTTTTGGATTAGAACAACATCATTACCATTTATTTCAATAGGGGGCTTTCTTGGGGACTTCATCACCCCAGGGTTTGACCCCAACCACGTTTCTCGATGGGAGTATAGAAAGCGGGGAGAGTGAAAGTTGTACCTCAAGGAGTAGCTAGCATCATTCAAGCCAAGCCTTGTGAACCTTAGACCAATGAGACACATACAGGTGAAGAGGAGAGGGGATACCCCCTTGACTCAAGTACTATTAGATGAGCTCTTTGTTTATAGTAGACTCCCACTAAAAACCTTTGTTAATTAGAAGCCTAGGAGCCATCAACCATAGCTTGATGTAGTGCAAGGTATAGTATCATGCCCAAATCTACTCACCATGTAGTCCCTTGAGATAGAAAATATTGGGTTTGGCTTTATAGCCTCCCAAGGAGAGAAGGAAGGTGAGCCTGTTGTCGTATTAGGCCTGTGCCACTAGACTTCTAGATATCTACTTTTGCAAGAAAGGTGTTTCTATCCGATCTTACAGAGTATTAAAACTTAATTGTGTAGTGGACCTACTTCAAGTATACAAACCTATTTTGATTAATTAAGTTGTGCTTGTCTTCCAACTATCTTTAATTTGTGTTATATTAGTGACACGATTTGGCCTTATATCTTATTACCCAAGGGTCAAGAGTCAAATAGATATACTATCTTTTGAGTGTTTTATGAGTGTATTCTATCCAAAATAAAAAAAAATGTAACATGAAAAAATCACTTAGAACACTTGATTTGATAAAAAGGCCAGTCACACATTTGAGCCTGTCTATAATGCAATCATTCAAAAAGGAAAACCAAAATCATGCATATGTTAACTCATGCACCACATCTATATACTATCTTTTGAGTGTTTTATGAATGTATTATATCCAAAATAAAAAATATACAACATGAAAAAATCACTTAGAACACTTGATTTGATAAAAAAGCCAGTCACACATTTGAGCCTGTCTATAATGCAATCATTCAAAAAGGAAAACCAAAATCATGCATATGTTAACTCATGCACCATATCTATATTCTATAATGCATCTACAAAACTAGAATCACGCATTTGTTAACCCCTGTGTCACAACTATTTTTTATACTACATTTGTGTTCTACACCACATTTATAACTTTTTATAACAATTATTAGAAAAAATAGAAAAATCTAGAGCAACACAATTGTCTAGATCTATAATCCATCTGTCACTATCACATAATTGTCTAGTTCTATCACACACCTGTTAATATTCTATAATGTGATTGTTGCTTCTTGCACTACATCTAAAGCTTTTTGTACCACATCTAAAAAATATCCCAAACACATCTGTTCACACAAAGAAATTAACATTTATATTTAAGGATACAAACTTTAGACCTGATTTACACAGTGACCTAAGACTTGTTAGATTAGTATTGCACTTTCAGTATTTTCCCACTTTGCTTAGCTTAATTGCATATTTAGAATAAAATTTTGTCATCCAACATCATAAACATTCATCTTTGTATTTCTAAACCAGGAAACCAATCAGATTTTGATCAGACCATAGTTATCCTTTGAACGTGTTGACCTAATACTCTTTCATTATCCCATCAACAACAAGACCTATAACTCATAAGTCTAGTTTATGTTTGACTTTTATTAGCCATCATCCCAATCTTTGTCCTTTTGAGGTCTAGATATTTCCTTTGATCACCTTGGTCTATCATAATTTGTCAAGTATCCTTTCAAAATTAAACAAAATCCAAAAACATAGCATAAAATTCATTTGCAAACATCCTTTAAAATTAAAAAAATCTAAAAACATTTAAAAACCACAAAATCCAAAAAAACCAAAAATCACAAAAAACCCCCCAAAACAACATATTTTACAATCTCAAGTCTTATATGGTCGAAACAAGGTTGCAAAGAAAAAGAAAACAAATGGATCCCACAAGTGACCCTACTTTTAATACCATTAGTGTGATGCACTTTGGGTCATCCTTGAATGAACAACCAAAGTTACAAACTGAAACTACACCATCTTTTGATGATGAGTTTCACTTGAACAATGTGGAACAAAATCTAACCCAAGAGAAAATTGATGATGCTTCACAAGATCCCTAAATATTGAGGATAATGGATGCACTCATATCCACTGATCCCAACATATGCTTTTTATCACTTGCACAAAGTAGAGCTAGACTTCCTATAGATTTTGACATTTCCACCATAATAGAACAAACATCAAATATGGTATCTCAAGAATAAGGTGCAGATAATGCAACACCTCCATCACATAATCCCACCTCACAACAATTGAATACAAGCATGCCACTTTGAAGGACCTACCATAATGCAAAAAGTGTAAACATACCTTCTACCTCGACTTTTGGCACACAATTCACAAACCCACTTTACCACATGTCACCAAAAGATCAAGCAAAAACACAACCAAGAAATATAGTACCTGTAACCCAATACATCATAAATCAAAACCCAACCAACAAAAGTCTAAGGACAACACCTTTTGTTTCCAATGTGACAGGTAAATACGAGCCACACTTCACAAAACACAAACATACCCACGACCCAAACTCGAACATTCGTCGAATTAAACCAAAACTTGAACCAACCTCCACCACAAAAACAACCTAACTCAAATCCTACATTCACATATCAGTTTTACCAAACCAACCAACCTATTCCACAACATAATTTTAACACACTTAATCAAAACATTCACGCTTCCACTTCAATTATAGGCTATCAGAACGCAAACCCGTTCATAGACCCTACACAAATCCAAACAAACACATCTCATACACCATCACCAACAAAGATATTACCTCAAAAATTACACAACTTGCAATAACAATTACAAACATTCAGGTTACTAGAACCAAAAATACCTACTCAATCAAGGACTTATATCCTTATCCTTCTGATAGAAGTATATACATGTCGCCTTTCCCACAAACTTTGACGTACCAAAATTTGACAAATACAAGGTGAAAGGAGATCCTATAGAGCATGTGAGAGAGTTCCACACATCTTGTTTATCTTGGAAAATGTGTTGTTAGTGTGTTGTCATTGATGTCAACTTATGTTACTATCGCATGCCCTTGTATGTTGTCTTTATTGAAGATTGTGTTGAAGGGCTATAATGTTGTCATTGGTACACAATTGTACCTTATCTTTTGAAGTTTGTGGCTGGATGCCAAGATGATTTGTTTGATGTTCTTGATGAAAGACTTCACATGGGGTATGAAGAGAAATGCATAAGTCTCCAAATTTCCAAAATTACAAAGACTGGCAACATAGGAGCTTTGTCAAATACTCTGAATTTCTTCACAGATGAAGATATGGTATTACAGTTTGAAGGATACCTCAACATTGTTGTGAGGTATGCATGTTCAAAGTTTCAAAGTATAATTGGTACCAAAATGCTCTCTAATATTAGTAGGTTAAGAACAAGTTAGGTTCCTGAGAGTGTTGACTAAGGTTGAACAAATAGTCTTCTCACTTCACCTCATTATCTCTTTTTGTCATGCGATTTTGGATTTATGTTCTTGTAGATAATGTGCTTGCTCAATTTAAGTTTCATATGATTTGGTGCACCATCGGTGATTCTCTTGATGAAAGTGTGTTGTCCGTGTTCTAGTAAATTGGATGGTTGTTATGGTGACAATCTAATGACTTTCTCTAACAAGAAATTTCCTAATTCTACAAAAATATGTTTTGAGAAGCATGGTTGGGTCTCAGTGTGTTGTCTGGAAGATCCACAAGTTAATATTTAATCCTCTCCTATACCGTAGTCTATTTGAAGTTAATATCTTGAGTACTATGTGTTTGTGCTAGAATGAAATGATCTAAATTGACAAAAGGGGTGTACATGAATGTTTGGCAAGGCATAGTGTATTTATGTGATGATTCACATGATGATAGTTTTGTTTCTCTAGTATCACTCTTGGTCTGGAGCTAATATGCATAAGGATAAGTGTTTGTTGGGGTGACTTGTTATATTGAGATGATTGTGCCAGATGTTTGAAAATGTATTCTATGGAAAAATAGGTCTTGTCTATCTCTTGGTTTGAACCACATGAGTTTCCTTCTATTGCAGATGTTTTTGGAGCTGACCCGCTATGGTCGATGCACATTACATGTTTTTTTATCTTGGTTGATAAGGAGAAATTTTTTTATGCTTGAGGAGGATACAAATATAATGTCAAAGCTATTGAAAAGGTGTGTGTATGAGCAGTGAATATTTTGAGAAGGTAATGTGCGAATAAGAATCTGGATAATCTCTTTTGATAATGAAATATAGTAAAGATCAATTCAGAGAGCTCAAAATGAGTGTATGTGAAACTATGAAGAAGAATGTGCTAATACAAGTATGATAATGTGTGTTTAAGATAGTGAGACAAAGGAAACAAAGTTTGTTGAGAAAATTTATGTGTGAGTGTACCAAAAATTAGTGAGCTAGAGGTATTAAAAGTGTTGAAATATTCTAGTTGTATGCTAAGGTTGTAAACCTCTGTTGTAAGTGTTGTATTATGCAGGGAGTTGTAAACTTCCTTTGGTTGAAGCCATAAAATCTGTTGTAAAATTCTATTTTTATTTGTGAGGATGGATTTGGATATTAGATCCAAGTAGCTTGCTCACCGTGGTTTTTCCCTTGTAGGATTTTCCACATACAATTTGGTGTTATGTTTACATGCTTATGTGTTCTTTTTCGTGTTATGATTTTCATGTGATTAATTGTTGATGAATGAAAAGAATTTTATTAAGTACTGATTCACCCCCTCTCAGTACTTATGTGTGTTCAATAGTTTATATGTTGCTTACGATCATAGGTACCTAATACATTTTTCCCATGAAGTGTTGGGGGACGAGCACTAGAATAGTTCACTCATTTGCCTCCCGAGATAAGGACCTAGAGTGAATTGGTTGATAAGTTTGTTACACAATTCTCCTACAATATTGAGAATGAAATAACATAATAAACTTATGCAAAACTAAACAGAAGGATGGAGAATTATTTACTTCATTCTTATAGAGATGGAGAAGCCTTATGAGAAAATGTCCTTGTCATATATCAAAAAAGCAATTGGTGCAAATATTCATGGAAATCCTCAATTCAGAAGTGATGTTTCATCTCCAAATTCATTGTTCCAATAAATTTTAGGGCATTATTGAGAAGGGTCTCTCTATTGAGAAATCCCTCATTGCAAAAGGGCTAGTGTTTTTTTTAAAAGAGAATAACCATAACCCGAGCACTTCAATAAAAAAAAATTGGTCATGAAAAAGAATGTGAAAAATGATGGTGTGTTGGATGCAAAAGTGATGAAAAAGGCTCATCCTATCATTAGTCTTAAAGGACCTTCCACACCCAACAATAACCAATCACAAAATCATCCGAAATTAAATAACACAATTCAAAACAATGCACAACGTGGTTCTTTGAGGACTAATAATCGAAGCACACCTGAGGACTAAAGAAGTTGTTGCAATATAATGTTATTCAACTCTTAGAAGTAAGACATTATGATCCAGGACCTTTCAAACTAGCCTAGTGGAATGACAATGACTTATGTGAGTATCATAGGACCAAAGGGCTTAAAACCTCTACATGCTTTAAACTCAAGAACATAATTCAAGACCTTATAGATCAGGGAGACTTAGTGATTGATAATCTGCAAGGATCCTCTAACAATGATACCATATTCAAAGATCCTCTACAAAATCATGGACAGGGAAAAGCCTCCAATTCAAGGATAAATACCAAAGACACCTAACTACACTCGTGTCGCTTATGAATTCACAATGAACCATATCTAATAGACCGATAATAATGTCTCAACTATACCTATCAAGAGAAAGAATCTTGAGCGTGCAATTACATTTATAGAGCATGATGTCCCTTTACATTAAATTCACCATAACGATGCCCTTCATCTTGAAGTCTTTATCAATAAATATAAAATTAAACAAGTTTGGGTAGATGGTGGAGCAAGACTAAATCTTTGCAATCTAAGTTCAATAAAGCAATTGGGATATTCTGATGATGTTGTTGATCCCAACACAAAAATCCATATCAAAGCATACGATGAAGATGAGGGTGAATCTAAAGGCTCTATCACACTACCCATCGAGGTCAAACTAGTTATCATCGAGACTACTTGCCAAATATTAGACCTTTATATCCCCTATAACATCCTCCTAGGACACCCATGGATCTATACCATGCAAGTTGTTCCATCAACATTCTATCAATGCATAAAGCTCCCTTATAATGGAATTGAAGTGACTGTACATGTCGATCCAAATCCATTTCAATATTGCAAGTTCTTAAAAAGCAGTCATGGCCTTTCACAACATTGTCTTACCAACACCACATTCCCACCTTCATCTTCACACATTGATCCTTCATTGCTATCCACATCTCACAATCCCTCAAAGATCAAGGTTAAGGTCAAAGACCTTAATATTGGAGAATGTGAGTTATAGCCCTTCCATATTGAACTCGCACCACTATCTAATTCATCCCAATTCCTTTGATGTCCATGATAATCCCATGTTTGATCATGATATCTATGATAGTCTACTCTTTCATCATGATCCTATCGAGGACATCCAAGATCATCCCCTTTCATCCCAAGATTATCCTCTTTCCATTCCATCTCACCAACTACCATCATTCCATCTTGAACATCCTAGGTTAGGGTATGCATCTCCAACTGTTGCTTCTACTAGATTTCTTGCTAACCCATTAAGGATGTGCAAGATTCCTTTTAAATTAACAATGCTAAAAAAGATAGTCATGAAGAATCCATGAAGACGTCGCTAATCCCTTACATGAATCATATATCTTTACCATTTCATCCATTCCATCTGACTCATCCACTTCCATCCATCTCATAGACTTGGATCAATAAGTATCATCCCAAAAGAATAAGTCTATTAATCAAGAGTCAAAAATAAAAAATCCTTTATCAAAAGGAGATCCAAAATCAAATGAGAAAAAGAAAGATCAAGAGAAGTCCTTTAGTCAAAGTAAAAATCAAAAGCTATGGGAAAAGTCAAAGATAAAAGTCAAAAGTAAACGTAAGAAAAAAATGATCTCCAATTATGTCCCTTCATTCAAAATAACTGGGGCATCTATTGATGTAAAATATCAAGAAATGAGAATTTTAATCCTAAGTTTTCATCCTCATGATCTTTTTGAAACCCATACACTTTACCTAATTCACCCATATTCATACACACACCATATCACTCCATTCCCCTTGGAAATTTCATTCAATGTACCCTTTACGATGACCCCTTAACATGTTCTAATTCAATGGTTTCCCAAACTCTTTTTCATGCAAAGCATGATGGTCCATGTAGTACACACTTTAGGGATCATACTTTAGCTCCTCCCATCTACACCATGTCACATTCTCCATATTCCATCTTATACCATCCATACCCATCCATCTAGCTTTGTCATCCATTTATTCATGAGCATCCACCATGATCACAACATCAGCAAGCCTCCATTATTCCAAAAAAAAAGCAAAAAAGCAAAAAATCGTCACCTTGATCAAAACGGGTGGCAAATAGGTGTCTTGTGTGACATCAAAATATCTAAAATAAAATATAAAATTTGAAAAAATAAAAATTAAAGAGAAATAATTCATTAAATAGTGAAAACCACTTTGGTGGCGCTTTGGATAAGTACCATGATGAAATCCTAACAAACAAGCACCATGTGTAGTAGGTCATTGCTCTACCGTCTACCATCATTCTATTTAATTTTTCATTCCATCCTTAATAAACCAAGCATAGGCTCCATCATAATAAAACTTTGTCGCACCTCTCATGGATTGAGAATGGTTGATATTTTGTGTCACCTTCTTTCCATACCCATTCATAGTAAGATCAACCCACCTAATTCCTTCCATAATAACTTGTCCTATACATGACTAGGAGCAATCCTCAACCTAGATTTTCAAACAGAATTTTTGACATGATATCAAAGGACATTATCACAATCACACCATAATTCAATTTTCATAATAAACCATCCTCGATCCATAGCAAAATTTACACCCATAAAAACCCACATTTCTTAACAAACATTTCCTTACCAAGATTAACATCTTGATCATACATAAACATAACATCCAACAAAAAAATGAGCTCATAAAATCATGAAACAAAAAACAAACCATCAAACTAGCCTTCACCTAGCTAATCAATTGCCTAATTATCTATCAATGCAATCTATCTTTATCAACTATCATTTGTCTTATATAGGGTTTTGCATCATTGAAATCAAACTAGGCATCTTATACGAGATGTTTCACTCCTCAACTTAGACATAATACTTTGAATCTTGCCATGTAATCACCCACCATCAGCAAGAAGATGTAAATGGCTATTGACTCATTTAGTCTAGTTAGTCTTATATTTTATCTTTTTTATCTTTTGTCATGTTCCTATGCTACTCAAGGATATCCATAAGAGATTAGAGGAGCAAGGGTGGATCATAAATTTTTTTGTTTGATTTATATTTGTAGTTTGTCTTGATAATATGATTGAGGCAATTAAGTTCTTTATTTGTGATTGTGGTTCCATTTGGAATAATCAAAACATCCTAAGCAAGTTAAAGTTCATCTAACGTTTTCTTGCACCAGGATTAACATGCTTTGTGGCTACTTGCTCACATATTTCGCCAAGGTTCTATTGTCACTAGTATGCATCATGGCACTCCTTGTCTACTATCTATCTGTCTATGCAAAGGGATAACATTTCACACCTTGGTCTTCTCATACCTTGGTGTACATTATCTATTTGTAAAATGAAAATTTTCTATGATGATAATCGTGCACTAATGAAAGCTCAAAATCTATTTTACCAATCACACATCAATATTCATCCATTTCATTCAATCTCATTCTATCTTGATCAAGATTATCCACACCTAATATCAATTAAACTAACCATTTTTACTTATTATTGACTTTTTCTTCTAGCTTATTGGTAAATTTGGCTCAATTTCTAGATTTTTTCACCAAATTTTGTGAGGGGGCACCACACTATCCTGCTATCACTAGGGAACACTAGGGTAGGTCTAGAGCAAAAAAAATCTTATTTTTTCTTTGAAACAATGCTAAAAATCGTATTGTCTCAAAGAGGGGAAAAATGTAGACACTTTGGAAGTAATCCATACAGTAATAGGGTTAAGCATGCTACTCACACCAGAGGCTTTGATTTTCAAGCGAGAGAAAAGAAATTGGATGGAGGACATGAGGATGTTGCGCGCATAGGTGTTTCAAGCATGTGTGGCCTAGTGAAGCTACAAGATTTGTCTTTGGACTGCATAGGGTGGTGTTGGGGTGTGGGGGATCTTTCCCCTTGCAAGTCACCTCTCCATATTTTTTGGTATTTACTTCTTTTTAGTGTTGCATTTTGTCATTTTTTCATTGGTTTTTTGTGGGTGTTTGGTTGTGTAGGCTGCATGGCCCATGCAGGGGGTTTGGGGGACCCCCGTATAGTTTCTTTTAAAGATGCTATTGTTGGTGAGGTTTCTTCATCCTCTGGCCATGAGGATGCAATAAATTTCCTCTTGCATGCAGTAGAGGAGTTGAAGAACAATCAAACTCAAAAATTTCATCCAAAACCCAATGGGTGTTTGGAAAGATCTAAAGATCACTCAGTGGTGGTGATCAACCCAAATTCTATTATAGAGGATGTGTTGCATCTGTTTGAGCATGTGCTCATTTGTAAATTCATGGGGGTCCACATTTCCTTACCCGTTTTGGAAAATTGAGTTCGTACCAACTAGAATCCTGAAAGGTTTGGAAGTCATTTTGGGAGCTAATGGGTTTTTCTTTGTGGTCTGTTCCTGGATTGCAGATCGTAATGTAGTTTTTGAAGGGGGCCCATATTTTCACAATCAACTGGGACTCTTCATCAAACCATGGCATTTGGGGTTTGATCCAACTAAAGAGATGTCATCAAGAATTTTGATCTAGATTAATCTACCCCATCTTTCGATGGAGTTAGGTGCAAGGACATATTACATTCTATTGCAGCTATTTTAGGGAAGTCCTTGGGCCCTTTCCATCAGACTCTTGATCGTAGGGTAACCTCTTTTGCTTGCTTATGTGTGGAAATTAACTTAAATAACCCTTTATTGGAGTCTGTTGAAATTAGGTTGGGAGGTATGTGTTGGATTTAGTAGGTGGATTATGAGGCCCTTCCCTTTTGTTGTCGTACTTACCATGAATATGGGCATTTGCAAATAAATTTCCCTAAGCTATGAACTAAAACCCAATAGCCTTCATTGGGTGTGCATGCAAATACATCTAGAGCAAAAGGAAAAGCATCGATTCAAATTAAGGAGCTTGGTCCAAATGGGTTTATACCTATGAAATCCCAGTCAAAAGCAAAGGTGTTGGAAATGAGACTGTTGGAAATTGGATTGCATCAAATGGTTGTCATTGATATCAACACAGTACCAAATATATGAGGCATTTACCAGAAGCTATTCGCTATCAAAGATGTTCTTTATCGGTAATCGATGTTCTAGTTTTTGGGTCTGGATTCTATCACAAGACAAGCTATGACTCTGATATCTTAACTACGTCATTATGATTCACTCAAACAACTATATTCGAGATTTAGAGAATTTTTGTTTTGGGAGCAGTAAGTTATCAATGATAGAGTTTAACTCTGTACGCTACAGTTGGTTGATGGTTTGAAGCTTTTGTGTTTGGGGTCCGGTCTTGGCCGACCTAACACATGTTATGTATTAAAATGATTGGGGGATGTCTCGTATAGATCCTAGCTGACTTAATAGAATTATGCCAACAAGAGTTCTCTTTGATTGTTTTTCTTTCATCCAATTAGGGAAACCTAATTGATGAATGAAATATAGCTATATATATATATACGAGACTCTCTAGAGAAGATAAGAGTGTGTGCATGAGTGATGCGAGTGTATGTATATGGTGCGAGCCTAAATGATTTATCAGTTGAAGACTAGAACATAATTATTGAGCGACTATTGGGAGAAGCAATACTACTTATATTGAGCTTCACTTGGAATTGAATTATGTACAAGGAAGGTGTAGTCCATAAATTCACACTTTTGGCAGTGAGCCATAACTTTTATATTCTGGCAGTAAGCCATCTTTTGTATCTCTGAGTTGTAACCCTATGGACAGTGAGTCCTATTGGCAGTGAGCCTTTTTGTAATCAGTTTTGATATTCTCTATATTGTGAGTTAATCCTCACCATGGTTTTTGCCTCATTGGGTTTTCCATGTAAATCTAGTGGTACTATGTTTTGTGATGGTTTTCAGTTTTTGTACTTGCACTCAATGTTTAATTATTTAAGAAGTGTTAAGGTTTTGTTCTAGTAAATGACTTAAGGGTTTAATTTGGTGACAACTGATTCACCCCCCCTCTCAGTTTTCTAGTTCAACAAAAGGTACCAAACCACTATAAAAAAACCTTGCTTAGAGAGGTCTCTAGCAACAGATTTGATGTTCTTTAGAAATTTGAAGAGTTGGATTCAATGGAACATGATCACAACTTTGGGGGTTTTTCGAGGATCGGACCCTCGTGGTCAATACCCTCTATTCTCCTCTCCAACAACTGACATACATGTAGTTTCAAAGGAAGGGATTGTTCCCTCATCTTCTCTAGCTGAGTTGGGAACTCATGAACAAGATACTTTGGTTGTTCTTGTGGATGCTTTGGTTTCTAATCCTTTGGGTGAACCTCCTCATGAGCACACTGGTATCGATGGGCTAAATAAGTTGGAAACTAATTTTGGGGCTAAGGATGATGGTAAAAATAAGAATGGGCCTCTCTTAGGCATTCACCAAAAAAGCTTAAAGAAAGTGATTGGTGACAAGATGGCAAAAGTTGGGAGGAAGGACTTGGAGAAGATGAAGATTATGGGAGAATCTTTGGTGGAATATGGTGTTGTTAAGACATTGGAATCCCACTTTACTTTCTCTCATAAATGATTGTTTTATCTTGGAATGATAGGGGTTTGGGTAGTGTCCCTAGATAAAAGGCTACTTGTGATTTAGTTCATCATCATAATCTTGAAATTCTTTTTATTCAAGAGACTAAGCTTCTTATTGAAGAAATGTTAAAAACTACTTCCAAAATTTGGAGAGGATATTGCCAATATTTTGGATCTCATGGTTTTTCTAGAGGTGTGGCATGTATTTGGGACCCTTGCAGGATCTTGCCTCTATGGTGGATGGCTGGAAGGAACTCTCTACTGGCATCTTGTTTTGATTCTGGCAGGGTGGTTCTATTCACCAACATGTATGCTCCTAATGACTTTCCTGGTAAGAATTGGCTATGGACTCATAGTAGATTTATTCGTTCTTTGGCTCCTTCTTTCCCTTGGATTTTGGTAGGAGACTTTAATTCTATATGTACCTTGGAGGAAAAATTGGGGGTAGTCTGCAACATAGGTCCTTCTTCTTCCTTGCTTTAGGACAATATCAAGTTTCTCAATTTAGTAGATGTTCAACGCATTACTGGAACCTATACCTAGCATAATCGAAGGTGTGGAGAGGACTTTATTTCAAAGAGGCTAGACAAGTTTTTAGTGTCTATTGAATGGATTCGTAATGATTGTACTTATTGTTCTGAGATCCTAGGGTGGAAGGGGTCTAATCATTGGTTGGTTAAGTTCTCCTTCTCTTAGTTCTCTGTGGTTAGGAATCCCCCTTTTAAATTCCAACTAATGTGGATCATGGATCTTCATATACACCAACTTGTGGATCAGTGGTAGGTTGAAGGGAGGCCTGCTTTTGGCATGACAATATTTTCTTTCTTCAAGAAGCTCCAATATGTAAAATTCAAGCTCAAGAAATGGAATAAAATAGTTTTTGGTATCTCTTTCATATGCAAAAATAGATTCAGGATCAACTTGATTGCATCACTTTCAAAATCAAGGAAGAGGGGATGACTATGGATTTTCTTCAGGAAGAAACCAAGTTCTCTAGGGAAATTTCTAAATGGGAACTTCGGGAGGAGATTTTTTAGAAACAAAAATCTCGAGTTGATTGGCTCAAAGAAGGTGACAAGAATACTGCTTTCTTTCATAATTTGGTCAAGGTGCATAGAGGTAGAAATATTATTTCCTCTCTCTTGTTGGCTCAGGGAGAACAACTAAACTCGCATCAAGCTATTACCAAGGAGGTGGTCCATTTCATTACTTCTCTCTTGTTTAAGGATAGTCTTCCTTCCTTGGAGGAGGAGAATCTTGTTCTGGCCTGTATCCCCTTGTTGGTCTCAATTTAAATGAATAATTCTCTTCTGGTGCCCATCTTTGTGGTAGAACTTGAGGATATTGTCTTCCATATGAAGAACGGTAAGGCCCCTGGCCCTGATGGTTTTCCTATTGAGTTCTTTCAGGAATTTTGGGATACCATCAAAATGAATTTGTTGGAGGTGGTTCAAGAGTCTCATAATAACAAGCAGATGCTTAAGGCTATAAATTCCACTTTCCTTTGTTTGATTCCAAAGAAAGAGGGTGCCACTTCATTAGATTCTTTTAGGCCTATTGTGTTGTGCAATGTGACGTAAAGATTATTTATAAGTTGATTGCTGAAATATTGAAATATTGGAGTCAAATGAACTGATGAGAGAATTTATGGCAAGGTTTAACTACCTCATCACACGTATTTCCCATACACTCAATCCATAAAATGAGATCTTGTTGAGTAGCTTCATCAATGCTCTTCCATTAGAGATATCATTTTTCTTAAAAGTAGACCATGAGACAAAAATACTAATTGCACAAGAAAGAGCTATCGAGATTGAAGAAAAATTGATCACAACCAGAAAGATGAAGAATGATGCCATCAGACCGCTTGTTCAAGCATTTGCAGATCCATTGCTAAAGAAGGTAGCCAAAAAAGTGACTATCCTCAAAAGATAGTCACCCAATCAAGGGCAGAAAGCACTACCCACACCGCCACCATATCAACCTCAGCAACCATACTAGCCAAAGAGGAACGAATTTCAACCGTTTAACAACTACAAGCCAAGATTTATAGGACCTCCATCGAGACAAGCAGAGGTCGAGAGATCTAATGTGTTTTGCTCTTTCCACGAGATTGATGCGCATATTGGTTCATCATGTCCTAAGAATCTAAGAATCAACCAAATCATGGGATATACTAAGGCTGCACCAATTTCAAGTTTTGTACCTTCACCAAGTTCAAATGTTGTCTTACCACAAACATACAACTTTGATGGTGGCTATACAATAGGATACTTCGATAGTGAACCTATCAATCAAGAAGAAGAAGAACAATACTGTCAGTATTCTCTTGCAATGAATCATGAAAATGTTTCATCACTTATGTTTACATGTGCTCAACACTTCAAGGCATAGAAAGAAGAAGAAGAAAGATGAAAATCAAATGAAAAGGGAAAATAAGTTCCTTCCACTTCTAATCCCAATTCTTCACATGAAAACACAATGTCAGTTGCTCAAGATCCATCTTCAGTAAACTTTGATATCATGAATTCCATGATGAATACAAAGGTACAAATATCTCAACTAGAGTATCTTTAGGACCATCCAGAATAGTTAGATTGGATTCTCAAGGTCATAAAGAAGCAAGCTGCAATTCAGTCCACATTGCTTGTCATCCGTACTAGCGAAAGAAAAGCCAAATCCTTTCTATATATCTCTATATATAGGAGGATTCAAAATCAACAACTATATCATAGAATTAGGAGCTTTGAATAACATCATGCCTTTGCAAGTCATGAATGCATTGGGACTCTCATGCACTAAGACCTATGACAAGTGTTATTCACTTGAATCTAAGTTGGTGTCATTGGTCGGCCAACTAAAAGTTGCTCAAGTAAGGCCGACATCTTGTCTAGAAAAGAAAATAATGATGACCATCCTAGTAGTTGATATTCCAACTAGTTTTAGGATGCTACTAAGTAGAATCTTTTGCAAGGATCTTGAAGGAGAGATTCAGTTGGTTTGGTTTTTCACAACAATCCTGTTGAAGAAAGGCAATTTCAAGCTGGAGGCAGAGGCAAAATCCAGATTCACAATGGTGAAATCCCAGGATCCCCAAGCATAAGTGTTGTATCAAGAGATGGGTCTTGGAATATATGCCATGTTGTACAAAGTAATTGAAGAAAGGAAAAAATTTGCATATTCTACAAACGCATGAAAAGAAGATACAAAGATGTGGACAATGCAATTTGATGAAAGTTGCTCAATAGCAAGCTTGGGAGCAAGAGTTGTCATCACCTCTCTCAGAGGTGTTTTATACCCATTTTCATATTGCTTGTAGTTTGAAAACACAAAAAACATAGTGGAATATGAGGCACTCATACTAAGTCTCAAAAACACAAGGGATATGGGTATAAAGTTACTCCAAGTTGAAGGAAATGCAGAGTTGATCATGCAACAGATCAACGAGCATTATCAAGTAAGAAAAAATGCCTTTAGTCTTATCGACAAAGGGTGTGGAATGCAATTGACTGGTTTGAAGCATTCGACATCAAGTACATTCCATGTGAGCACAATAGCAGAGTAGATTCCCTTGTGGTATCAACCGCTCTCTTCATGCCTCATTCTGACTTTCATTGGAATGCTTTTGTTATTGAGCTCGTATATCGATCGACTGTCCTCGACAATTGAGACAATTGAGAAGTCTTCAATGATGATGATCACATTGAAGAATTCATTTGCATGGTAGATAATTACAAAGAATGATTCTTTGAAGATAGTGCTTCTCCCTTGAGAGAATCTATAGCAGAAGATTCTGAAGCAGCAAAATCAGGCATTATCCAATTGAGAGGAAATAAAATTCCCAAGGGTCTAGTATCCTTGGAGGATATATTTGATAGACATGACAAACATGTTCAAGATCAGAGAAATTCAACCGATAAGACATCTGATGATTATTTTCAAGTGAACACTGGTACCAAAGACAAGCCTTGGCTTGTTAACTTGGGAAAGTGTTGCACCATAGAGGAAAGCAATAATTTTATCTCCTTATTCAAGCAATATTGAGATGTCTTCGCCTGGTCCCATGAAGATTTAAATGTCTTCATGCCTAAGGAGTTGTCTCACACAATTCCACTCAAACTTGATGCCAAGCCCTTCAAACAAAAGCAAAGACACTACAACCCACGTATCCAAGATACAATCTACGTGAAGGTTCAAAAGATGGTGGACGCAAAGATAATTTTTTGAATCCATCATTCCACTTGGGTGTCTAATATAGTTCCTATGTGTAAGAAGAATGGAGAAATCTGAATCTATGTGGATTTCAAGAGCCTCAATCAATCATCCCTAAAGGATAAATATCCTTTTTCAATCATGGATCACACATTGTAAAAAGTCATTGATTATGAGATGTTGCCATTACTTGATGAATTTTCTGGATACAACCAGATTGCAGTAGCTAAGGAGGATCAAATCAAAACAAAATTCACTACCCCATGGGGTACATTTACCTATGAGAAGATGCCCTTCGGCCTCATCAACACTGATGCCACTTTTCAAAGAGCCATGGATTTAGCGTTTGGGGATCTAAAAGACAAACTAATTTTTGCCTACCTTGACGACCTTACCGCTTTCTCAAAGAAGCGGTAAGATCATTCTCAACACTTAGTGAAAGTGTTCGAGAGATGTAGGTACCAACACATATCATTGAATCCAAATAAATCCATCTTTGCGGTGACAGAAGGCAAATTGCTTGGCCACATCGTCTCCAAAGAAGGAACTCAAATTGACCCCAGTTGGGTTGATTCTATAAAGAACTTGTCTCTCCCAACAAGCAAAACTAGGGTACATTCTTTCTTCAACAAAGTCAATTTTATATGAAGATTTGTACCTGACTTCTCAGAGCTGACAAAAGACATATTAGCTATGATGAAGAAAACATTCACCTTCAAATGGACTAAAGAAGGAAAGAAGGCATTCGTCCAAATAAAAGAAGCCATCAGTCAAGCACCAATGCTGATCCGACCTAACTTTGATAAGGAATTTATTCTTTATTGTTACACATCGGAACACACCGTTTTTGCCATACTAACACAAAAGCTGAATGAGGAAATCAAATCGTCAATTGCTTTCATGAGTTGTAGCTTCAAGGACAATGAATCTTGATATTCCCAAATTGAAAAGAATGCATATGTAGTTGCGAGGGTTAAGAATTTCAGATTCTACATCTTGAACTCTCACACAATGGTGTATGTCATTGATCTCGCAATCAAAAGTTTCATAACTCAAAAGGAGATGGGCACAACAAGAGGTAACTAGATCGAAAGGGTTCAAGAATACGACTTAAAGATCAAGCTGACCAAGCTCGTTTGCAAGAGAGGTCCATGTCAGCTTATAGTAGAAGATGATGATCTAAAGCACAAGGCTATCAATGGTGTACTAGAAACAAAGATCGAAGATGACCTTCCCATGGTACTACTAGTTGATTCTGCTAAGGAATGGTACAATGAGATTTGGTACTATTTAACTTATGGAGAATTTCCAACTCACTCAAGAAAACAACATAAAAGAACTTTGAGATTGAGAGCACAAAACTATGTGCTTAGAAATAATGTTCTATACAAGCATGGGCTTGATGGAAAATTCTTGCTATGCGTCAACAAGGACCAACAACAGCGGTTGGAAAAATTTCATAGTGAAGCATGTGATGGACACTTCTCATCAAGGGTCATGACGTTCAAAATCTTGTGAGCACAATTCTACTAGCCAACTATGTTCCATGATGCATATGATTGGGTACACAAATTTCAAATGTGCTAATAGTTTATAGGCAAACTTAAACTAGCAGCCATTCCACTCAGGTCGGTAATCTTTGACACTCCATTTCAACAATAGGGCTTAGAATTTGTAGGTCTGATCAACTCACATTCCAGTAAAGGGCATGTTTATGTTCTTGCAACAATGGATTACTTCATAAAATGGGTTGAAGTTGATCCTACCAAGTAGGCTACTTTAGAAGTTGTGTGCAACTTTTTGAAAGACAATATCATTGTTGTAAGAGGGGTTGGATGGAACAATCACTGTTCCATGCTCTGGGTCTCACCTTGGTAATTACCTTTGGTGGCACTCCCCACCAACTCAACCTATAGGTCCTAACTCAAATGTAGGTACCCTTGGTTCTACTAGCCATCCCCACTTCCATCCATGTCATACAACCCAACCAAAACTTGGTGCTTTGCCACTGTTTCACCCTTGACCCTTAATCATCCCTAAAGGCCAAACACACACAACACTCAACTAGATTCTTGCAGGGGTGTAGAGATGTGATATCATGATTCCTAGAATCCTAATAGGGTTGTTGAACAACCATTAGGCTCCATTTCTCCATCGCTCCCTCCAAACCCTCACTTAGGGTTAAAAAGGCTACAAGCCTAGAGCCACTATTAGCCCTCCTAACTCGAGAAAAGTGGATGTTACTCAAAACTTTCCCAAAGAACCCCAAAGCTCCCCTATGGTTTCTTGGTCCTGATTCCAACCTCTTCAAGATTTCCAAAGTCTTAGGCCTTGTCTTGTCGTACATAGGTTTCTTCACCAATTTAGCAAATGTAGGGTTTTTTTGTCATTCCCTGGCCACCCGATTGAATTGTCAAAGAGTTCTTCCATCAAATGGATTGATGTAGCCTCTTACCAGATACCAGACCTCTGTAGGGCCTTCTTCCACCTTTCTACCACGGGAATTGTCATGGAGAGGTCTCCCCTGCAAGTTAGGTGATTTACACCTCTTGACTTTCTTAGCCAGGCACTGTTTAGCTCGCCTAGGAAAGGTCTTCTTTCATGCTCACTTGAATCCTAGTGACTCCTAACCCTACTAAAAGTACAGGCATGGAGCCTAGCCACTGCTTCCAAGATCCCATACACTAGGTACAGGGGAGAGGTGGTCTAGGACTCCATTTATTGCAGCTTGCCAGGCAGAATAATAAAAAATAAGAACTTAGAGAACAAAAAATTAACAACTTGTACGATGAAACAACTAGCTATTAACCAACCAACACTTTGAGATCAGCTAAAATACATTCCAAACGTATGCCAATGCCTAGTTATGCTATTAACACACTGCCAAAAGCTCAAACACAGAAAATTAAACAATTGCTCCTACTGTTCTTATTTCTCCTTCATAAAAATTTCAAGATTACAAAACTTCAAATGCCTTCCAACCTTTCACACAGGTCGAGGCAATCCTTAAATAGGTTTCCCAAGGTGGTTACCCTTCCCCTGGTTAGACATAACCACCACATTTGGCCAAAATTGTACAAAGCAACATTTGGTCTTTATTTCCAATTACTAGAACTTACCAACCATGAATGTCTAAACTCACAACTCTTCCACTCCTGATAGCTCCTGACCAAGATATTTTTAAATCTCTCCCACAAGTTCAATGGTCAACATGACCTTATCACACTAAAACAAAAATTCACAAACCTTTCCTATTCCTAGTGTTTCCTACGTGTTCTTCTAGGTGCTCCTGCACCAATCATTACTTGCTTTGGGCTACCATGAAAAATTGTGACTGAAAACGCAACAATTTTCTCATCTAAGGAGTTGGTAGAATTTTGTTTTGATCACGACATCACCTTGTCTCATTCTTCAAATTATTATTTGCAGGGTAATGGACAAGCCAAATCATCTAACAAAAACATTGTCACAATCACGTGCAAGCTGGTTGAATCCAATCAATGAGCTTGGTATAATAAATTATACGACGCTGTTTGGGCTAATAGAATCACTCCCAAGAGAGCTATTGACACTTCGCCTTTCACTATTTTATATGGCATGGAGGATATGTTATCCATCACACTAGAATTGTCCGCTCTACAGTTAGCATCTGTGGTGGAGGATGAGGAATTCAAATATCCAATCGAGAAATTTATCTTGTGCCTAATGAAACTACATGAAGAAAGGGTGGAGGTAGTCGATAAGATCACTCAAAATCAAGAGAGAGTGAAGAAGATCTTCGACAAGAAGGCTCATTGAAGAGACTTTGAGATCAGAGGCAAAGTCCTATTATGGGACAAGAGACATGAGCCCAAGGGAATGCATGAAAAACTTGACTCCCTTTGGCTAGGGACATTCCAAATCCATGAGTTCATAGGAGAGAATTCCTACATTCTCTGACATTCAGATGGAAGGCTCTTCTCGTTGCCATACAATGGGCAGTATCTAAAGCATTTTATCCCTTCGAGGGTGGAATGAATTCCTGTAATTAATTTTCTTTCTTTTTCATTATGTGTTTCCCCTTTCCATAATGTAAACGTTGTGTAGTAATGTATTTCCCCGTTATGTAAAGTATTATCGTGTTTTAGGTGATTTAGAAAACTCCAACTGTTAGGTGAATTAGGAAATAAGTCCCGACTCCAATGCCCAAATGATAAGGTACTGGTCTATGCTAAATACCTAGAGATTCTCGGTTCTCTTATGCTGTAAGTATTCGACATGGTCACCAGACGAAGCCTAATGTTGTACCCAAAATAAAAATTTTGCTTCAATAAGGTATTTTGATAAAAATGGTCTAAATCTTGTAAAATTGTCATCAAAAGTCTATTTTAGGTCAAACCAAGCATTGGCTTTTTGTGGGTTTATTGTCAAAAGGATACTTGCAAATTTTTGAATTTTTGAAAATTAGGGTTTTAGACCCCTATTTTTAGGAAAACCATAAAAAATAGGACCTTTCCAAAAATAACTCAAAATGATTTTGATAGGTCAATTTCATTTCACGATCACACTGGTCAAGTCAGAATCACAAGAAAGCCAAGTTTTCTCTCATTGGTTTATTTCATTTTTTCAAGATAAAAGCTAGGACCTTTGAGGTCATCAATGGCATATGGCTAGTACTAGATATCAAGATCTAAGCTTTAGACACTGCACAAAAGATGCTTCACGACGGAGGGGAATTTAAAAAGTTGAAAAATGTTAAAATGTTCTAAGTCTGGAAGATGCATACCTTGCTACAAGGGAGACACCTTGACAATCAACACCTTGGTCAACTTTTTCAAATGCTCATGCACACAGAATGGTGAATGCTATCACAACAATGAACACGATCACGTCGTCAACAACACAGTCAACACAATCAAGCAAGATGGTAAACATAAAGCACAAGGATGTCAAAATCATTAAGAAATGACTAAATTTGGAGCCCACTACACCCCTAATAGCCAAGGGCACCCATGAATTCAAGAGGTCAACTACAGTTATTACGAAATGCAAAACTAGTCATATTCTTTAAAATTCTACTAGATTTTTGATGGATCGTCAAGCATGTTCACCAGATTCATCGAACATCGACAAATAAAGGTGGAGGCAAAAGATGCTGAAAGTTGAGAGTCGTTAAAAATGGAAATCAATCAAGAAAACTACACCCCTATCGCCTAGGGACACCCAAGAATGAAAGCATTCATAAGTCAATCTTTGGATTGGTTGTTTTTAGATGATCTTCTTGGCTTAAAACCAACTTTATGACAAATCTGTTCACCAACTCAACAAGACCTACCAAACAATAGTAGCTGTTGATCAAACAAGCATGTGAAACGGAGGATGGATTGATGAACATCAAAGGAATTGCACCCCTGCAGGCTAAGGGTGCCAACATTTTGAGCAACTAGTTATGGTTTCTAGTAGTTGTCTTCTCCAAGGCATCTGCTTAGAGTCCTTCTAGCTTCATGATGAATCTAGTTGCTAGCTCTTAGGACTTGTTAAACACTCATAAATGAAGATCAAGAGTGAAACGTTGAAAGTGAAGGCAAGTTGAAAAATGTGAAAAAATGACTAAGTGATGAGAAAAAATGCACCCAACTTTTTGGGTAATAAAATGCAGCTTTCATGCTTTGCAACTTCCAAGGAGACCTCCTTAGAGTTGATCAATCTTCGTGATGAGACCAATAACATGAATGCCATAGCAATCAATCTCCCAATAATGAGGGTCAAACTGGAGCATTTTGTCAAGGGTTACAAAGTGCAATATATATCTTAGAGCCACAAAATCACCCCTGTAGGCTAGGGGTGCTTAGGAATTTGAGCCTCATAAATCAATTTTTAGAACTTGCACATACAATCATCCTTTCCAAAATTCTCCCAGCTTCACGATGGATTCAACATCTAGTCTGCGAGAATCATCAATCACTAGCAACTGTAGATTGAATCACGAGAGGTTAAAATATAGAAATTAAAAATCATCCAAGGAATTGGCTAAGTCTGGCAAGAAAATGCACCCTTCTAGGAAAAGGCGCCCAAGGATTCAAGCCATCATAACTTGTTTTTAAGGTTTGCAGCCTCTAATAACATCTCTTCAGAGTTGAACCAACTCCACAGTGAATCTATTAGCCAAGCTTCACGATCAATCTGGCAACCAGAATCAAGGGTCAAACAAAGGTTGTTTATCAAGCAAAAGTTGAAATTCTTCAAAAATCTTCTAACACTGGCAAGGCGACGTCCTAAAAATTCAACTCCAGTTAAGATATTTTTGAAGACTTTCTCAAGTCTAGGCATCCCAAAATTGGTGGAGATTATTCCAACTAACTCCCAATTATTCAAGATAACTCCCCAATTAACATTTTGGCACCCAAACTAATTGCTTTGTTCCAAATTGCTATATACCAAGCATCTAGGCGTCATAATTCATTATTCTTTGCAAGTTGAAGAGCTCAAACACAAATATTTTCTCTCCAAAATCATTTGAAGGATCTAATAGAAGCCATTCTCAGTGTTCTTCGTAGTTCCAAGTACAGGTTGCACAAGACATATTTCACACTTCATCTCCAAGCACCATTTTTAAAGGCAACAACTTATAACTTCTAGCTTCTCCCCACAAATTTCTTCTATTCCTATCTTAGGTATTCTTTCATGTCCAAGTAAACAAAATTTTCTCGCAGATCTGGCCTTCTAGGTTCATCCAACACGAGATTAGCCATAAAACCCATGTGCCAGATTTCTTTAGAAAAGTTGCCTCATTGCTTCTAATTTTTAGGGTTTCTACAAAAAGTCACTTTTTCCATAAATTGATGAACTGGGTTTGCTTAGCACAGAGGCGCCTACAAAACTCATGTGCCATAAGTTAAAAAAAATAAAAGCTTCTACATAGCTTCTGTAGCTTCTTCACAAAGGGGTTATTGCATGTCCAAGGAAAAGTCACTTTTTCAAATTTCTGACATTTTGGGTCCATTCAAAAAGATATTCCTAACAAAACCCACGTCTTATATTTTTTTTTGTAAAATTTACCCCTCAACGAAGCTATTTTTAGCCTCTATAGAAAAAGTTATTCAAATAGTGTTGTGTGCCTAGTCAATCTTCCAGATTTTTAGAATGCAATTCTCACAAGTTGAATACAAGACCAAATATGTCTTGCTTCACAACTTTTTGAAAATGACTGACACTGATTTGCATCGAGAAAACCCATAAATTGATTTAGACAAGCTAGATGGTGTAGATCACACCACAATGCAAAATATAGAGCAATTTGGGTTGCTTGAGGTAGTTTCATTTCCCATCTCAGCACAGAGCATTGATTTTGTAATCGCTTGTGTAAAGCATTACAACCCTACTACATGAGAGATTTAATCAGTAGATGGGCATGTAATATGTAGTCTCAAGCCAAATGATATCGAGAGATGTTTGCTATTCCACCTTGTGCAAACAATTTGGTCATATCCATGGGGGAATGTGAAGGGGAATTCAACACGTCAAAGGACAAATGTGAGAAAAGAATGGAAGAAAGGTGGCTTAAAGAGAAAAGAAACAACTTTCCCAAGAATGTGGGGCATGGAGAATTCAGAGATGAGTATATGATCATGATCACACTACTCAACCATGTCACCGGTCAAGCAAAGGAAAATAAGTTCTAGCCATGGATGTATTACATCATGGCTCAACTTGTCAATAGGAAAGAACACTATGACTGGCCTACCTTGATCAACGACATTCTCCACAACCAGATGACCAATTTCTTCAAGGTCCACATGTGTTCGTACCTTATATATTTGATAGCCTTTCAAGGCCACTTTAGAGGGTTGAATACTATAGGAACACTGGGTGTGTAGAATGTTCATCAACATTTCTCGTAGCTTGAATTCACACAATTAAAATGACACTTCAAGCAAGTGAATGACCAATTCCTGATGCACATAGTAAGAGACCTTGATCACGAGTCCCATGTACACATCTCACCAGAAGCCAAGTTGGCAATGGTAGATTGGGCATATTGGTTCATCCAGTTCCCCACTTTTACCTACATCCACGTATATGGATACTCAGGTCATCCAGCCATGTTACCCCATTATCCATCGGATAAGGTGGTATTCATGGAATTTCTATGACAATTTCATGAAGTCCATACCTTTTTGCATCGTAAATGCAAGACAACTGCCAACTTTCCATTTTAGATGGGTATTTACAGGTGTAGATCAATAGCTGATGCCAAGGCTATGAGCTATGAGGTGATAAAACTTAATCTTAATTTTCTCATCGAAAGATGCTCATATGACCCTTGGGGTCACTTTTCAACACGTCTTGGACACTATTTCTCACACAAACCTTCCATGGAGGATTACTGGTTTACCTATGAAGATGAGTTCGAAGTGCATTGACACAACTACAACAGGTTCACCCTTTCGCAGATCGTTTAATTCTTGTCAGAGGATGTGGAAGGATTATCGGATGATGATGGAGATGTCATAACTCCCACATTTTTCAGGGACCAAATTGAATTGCAACCACTTTGATCCATGGATTGGTACACCAAGGAAAGCATATCCACTGATGAAAGGACAAGCAAAGCTGTAAGGAACAACCAACTTTTCTTAGACACCAAGAGGACGTGAAAGGTAGTCATTCCAAACATAGAGCCACAACTGATTACTTCTACACTACCTTCCACTTCAAAGTGGAAACCTAGACAAAAATCAAGGAGTAACCTTCCTGAAGGAAGCAAAATGTTTGGGCATACAACGAGAAAGATGCAAGTTTCCGATATAAATTAGCAAGAACAACATGTGGACATAGCCACAAATATAGCTAAGACAATGCAAAAAATGGAAACAGAGTCTCCCATTCTGTCACCACCGCAACAATTTCCAATTCACATTGAATTGGAGCTAGATTCGCCACCACGTGACATCTCAAAACAATCTCACTCATCAGGATTTCATGGGAATAGCACCAATCCTTCCAACGAGGTTAGTTGAGATTATCTTGGCTTGAGAATCTCTTGGGTAGGAAGAGGAGAAAGTCATCCTACCAATTGGAATTTGCAAAAAAAATTCATGTCTACCAAGACACATCAAAAAAGAAGCTCAAAAAGTAGGTTTATGTGGAAAATAACACCGAGAACGAGATTGTCATTGAGACTTCCGCACCACCTTAGTATAAAAATGCAGATGAAGCAGAGGCTGGCGACTTCACTTTGGTGAAAGTCAACCTTGGCAAAAGTACATGCCAGGCTGAGGTACATATATTTGAGGTTGTCGCAATGAGCATAAAGGAAAAAGTGGTTAAGCATGGTGAAGACAAAGTAGCCCTCAAGGCTGAAAACCAGTAGCTACACCAATATATCTCCAACCTCCTTCACAACACTTCGAACGTCAGCACCTTGCTTCTACAAATGCTAGAGCTACCTGTAGAGAAAAATCAGCTAATTCAACTGATTATTTATGGTAAACACTTGAAAGACCAAGTGGAAGAGTTCCTCACCAGGGGTTGGTTCATACTGAAAGAATTGTACCAATTGAGGTACAATGCCCATGACCTTCACACAAAAATCCAAGAGTTGGAACAAAGCCTAGTAGAGAGCAGGCCTCAAGATGAGATCACAATCTCAAACTTAAGAATGGTGTATGATTCAATCACTGCAAAGGAGAACAAGTAGAATATTTTCACTTGGAAAGAACAACTTATCTACAAAGATTATGATACGATCTCTATAGAATTGACTGATTGCAGACAAAATGTGGCAAGTGTTGTTAATTTTGTAAGAACATTGGTGACATCTATCCCTTGTCGGTACCAGCATGAAGGTGGTGAATACATTGAGCTCACTGAAGTGCAGACACAGTTTCAGGACCTCATCCGTAGTAGTTTATGCGGTGACCCTATTGAATATAGGTTGAGTCAGGTTGCAACCATGTCAAAAAAACTTGATGATGTAGTTGTAAAGAGGATTGAATTACAAGATTAGATTGCAAGTCGTGAGGAGATGCTGCGAAGATATGACATCATCTTGAGAAGTATCAATTATCTAGACAAAGAGACAGTTAACAACTAGTTAGAGGAGTTGATCAATCAAATTGATGAGGTGTAAACTACCAGTTAAGATGTCCCACCTTCTCCAAAGATAACATTTAAACACAATAGTTAAATTGATGCCTTTTCCAAGTTAAATCGTTGTCCCACCTTTTATGCATGTCTATTTTGGAGACACCTTTGTACAGTGGAGTTCTATTTAGTTTAGAATTAGTTAGCTTAAGTAGTCTTTCCAGTTAACTGTTAGGTTACATTTAATTAGACATAGGAATAAATCATGTTGATTGGAAAGAACTGAATGTTAACTCAAGGAGACTTTAGGGTTCCCTACTCTTGTGAGTATCTATAAATAAGAGCAACCTTTGCTCATTATTTTCCAACTTTACTTCATGATAACAAAATGTTGAGCTCAAAAGCCTTCGACTTTGTTACTTAGTATATGTTCTTGAACCATACTTGTGATAGTGAAAGGCTAAGCTAGTTTGGCTTGCTCTCTTGTTGTTCATGTACTTGTGTTCAATCTATGTCAAGTGTATATTTGGTTGATTGTATGTTGGATGATTGTCCTCTTTCATACAATTTGTTGTCCCAAAAAAAAAGTGTAATCATTAATTGAGTTTGAGCAAATAAATCAAAAGAGCAATGAGCCTTTGATCCAAAGTTTCAATATCTTTCAATTTATGTTGTTTCTTGTAATCTTCATTTCAGCCTACACCTCAAAAAGAGCACCTCGCCTTCAAGGGAATCTTGAGATCTAGCTTACCATTTGATGTTTCTTTCAATAACCTTTATTTCAGCCTACACCTTGGAAAGAGCAACGAACCTCCAAGGGAATCCTGAGGTATAGTTTACCGTTTGATGTTTTACTTACATTGTCTTTATTCCCAACATGAATGTGAAAGAGCAATGAGCCTTCAGATGAGTTTTGAGAATAAGTTTTTTTAAGTTACCCAAATCCACTCTCGTTACTTCTAAATCTTCTCGCTCTGAATTTACTTGAGGAGATAGAAGCGTTTTAAGTTTTAGCCTAGTTGTAGTTGATATTTTTTAGATTTAGGATCAGAAATGAAAGCAATCAAAAAATGCAACACATAAGACAATGGACACAACAAGATACCCTAGGAAAACCCTCCTACTCAAGGGAGAAAAACCCAACAAATATATCTCTTATATATTGAAGGAATGAGAGCACAAATCTGCTTACAACTCAGGCCCAACACAATGCCGAATTTGATACAATGAATAATAGCACCTCTCCTAGATGCAAAGATACAAATGAATATGTTTCTCCTTGAAATCAGTCTACTACTAAAAAATGATGATTTGCTACTACAAGATGATGATCTGCTGCTACAAGATGATGATTTGCTGCTCAAGTATGAACTTCTTCTAGGAATGCGAATTATGATGAATGAACTTTATGATCAAATGAATGATCATCACCTTGTATTTATACAAAACTAGGTGACTCTTCATTTGGGTTGGCCTCTTTTAAGAAACAAGGTGACTCTTCATAAAATTATTATATATAGCAAGTCCGACTTGCCTTGGTATTATTTATCCATCATTTTTAAATTTGAGAGAAAGATATCTCCCATTGCTATAACATCAACACTCCCTCTTATCTAGGGAGGTATCTTTCTAGATATCCATGTCATGGAGTCTCTTAACATGACACCCAAAATGGCTACACCCATTTGTGGAAAACTTAAAGGTTCATCACAGAGTCTCTCAATGTGATGTCATCATGGAGTCTCTCAACATGACTTCCACCATGGCTACTCCCATGTATGGAAAGAAACACAAGTACAAGGGTTCATCATAGAGTCTCTCAACGTGATGTCTTCATGGAGTCTCTCAACATGACATCTCATCTCAGTCACCAAGATGAACAAGGGTTCGCACCTCATATTTCTCTATCTTAGAGAAATATACACTACAAGGGCTTTCACCTCATATTTCTCCATCTCAAACAAGTATACACTACAAGGGATTTCACCTCATATTTCTCTATCTTAGAGAAATATACACTATAAGGGCTTTCAACTCATATTTTTCTATCTCAGAGAAATATACACTACATGGGATTTCATCTCATATTTCTCCATCTCAGAGAAATATACACTACAAGGGATTTCACCTCATATTTCTCTGTCTCAAAAAAATATACATTACAAAAAATCTTCAAGATGATGTGACTCCCTCTGGAGCTCCAAGTACTTGCATCAACCTCCTGACCTCCTCATCCAAGATTGTCTGTAATGCTTGCCTTAGAGGAGCGGTTTCCAATTCACACTTTCGACACTATTGACTTGCTTGAGTCCAGGACTGTCCTCCTCAACCTCATTCCAGATCACCCTATTCTAAATAGGTTTGCGGAGCTACCAATGTCAAATCTAGATTAACTGTCTTGTGCAATTATGTTCTTAGCTACTAAAGAGGTCTTCCAAGGATTTTGCACTTGGCCTTGCAACACTGCAACCTTCACCTCTTCTTAACGAGTCACAAAACTCCCTCTTCATCCTTGCCTCAGATATTTCAAAGAAAACCTCTGGAAGTGAACTCCCCTCCATTGACCTATCTCAGAACCTTAATCCTTTTCCTGGACAAGCTCTCAACTTGTGCCTTGAATTCTTTGAATTTGACTCCCTCTGAATGTCATTTCATCCTCTTCAAAGAAATTGATCGACTTTAGAATAAGAAACCTTCTAAATTAACTTTAGAGATAGGCTCCTTCTGAGATGTCCCTTTGTCAATTTCTGCAATAGAAACATGTTGTGTAGACCTTAATTTTCAATCTCGGGCAAAGTGACCATACTTGTCACACCTGAAACATTGAATGTGAGAGAGATCCTTCTTCTTCTTCGGTTCTGGGGCAAAATATGATTCTCTGTCTCTATTCCTCTTTCTTCCTTTGCCTCTTTCTCTAGAAGTATGTGTAGCAAGAACTTGATTTTCTACATCATGATAGTTTCACCCAATTCCTCTTGTTGCCAACCTGGACTCTTCTTGAATACAATCAACTCAAAGATGATCAAACTTGGGAAACTTAGATCTCCCACTGATGCTTTGAATAAAGGGTTCCCAAGATTGAGGAAGACCATTTAGTGCCAACATAACAAGATCTCTGTCTATAATTATATCCCCAATAACGCTCAACTGATCTCTCAAATCAGAAATCTTCATAAAGAATGAGATGACTGAATCATCTTTAGCCATTTTTACATGGTGAAGTTATTGTCTCAAAGCAAGGGCTCTGTTGGTGTTGTTGATCTCATACAATCCTTTTAGAGTATCAAACATTTCTTTAGTTGTCTTCAATTTGGAGATGATCGGTACTAGGTGATTCATCACAGATTCTATCATGATCTTTCTAGCCTTCATGCCATTTTTCTCCCACTGGATTTTCTCAGTATCATCGAAAGGCTCAGACATATCACTTTCCATGAAATCAAGATCATTCTCCTCTAATGCAATGAGTACCCTAGGTTTCCAAGAGTTGAAGTTTGAAGCTCCATCAAGCCTATCTTCTACCTTGACACCACTCACCATCTTCTTTTTTCGCACAAATTCACCTTCAAAGGTCTGCCCTTAGGTTAGAAATAATTTGAACCTTAGATCTATGATACTTCAAGATCTGCCCTAGATGAAAAGTTGACTTGACTGCTTAAAAAAATTTGATCAAATATTTTCTTAGACCCGCTCTGATGCCATGTTATATTTAGGATAAAAAATGAAAGCAATAAGAAAATGCAACACATAAGTCAATGAACACAACAAGATACCCTAGGAAAACCCTCCTACTCGAGGGAGAAAAACCTAACAAATATATCTCTTATATATTGAAGGAATAAGAGCATAAATCTACTTACAACTCAGGCCCAACACAATGTTGAATTTGATACAATGAATAATAGCACCTCTCCTAGATGCAAAGATACAAATGAATATGTTTCTCCTTTAAATTGGTCTACTGCTACAAAATGATGATATGCTACTACAAGATGATGATCTGCTGCTACAAGATGATGATCTGCTGCTCAAGTATGAACTTCTTCTAGGAATGCGAATTATGATGAATGAACTTTATGATCAAATGAATGATCATCACCTTGTATTTATACAAAACTAGGCGACTCTTCATTTGGGTTGGCTTCTTTTAAGAAACAAGGTGACTCTTCATAAAATTATTATATATGGCAAGTCTAACTTACCTTGGTATTATTTATCCATCATTTTTTAAATTTGAGAGAAAGATATCTCCCCACTGCTATACATCAACAAGATCTACGAAACCAAAGAAAACGTCAGCCGTAATGCATGGTGTTTTATAACCTTGTTGTCTATACTGAGTAAAAGGATAGGGAACTTAGTTTACTTTATTATTTATGCAAAATCAACAAAAGAGGGAGCTTCCCCTTTGAAGAGCAGTTTATCTATGCATAGCTGTCCATTTCCAATACATGCTCCAGAGGTGCAAATTGAAATGCCAACACTATTCACTCCATATCATCCTCCAAAGAAAAATCAATATTCATCAAACTAGATATATCCAAATCTTATGATAGATTTAGGTGGTCTTTTCTTCAGCATCTGCTCTTAGCTTTTGGTTTCCACTCTAAGTGGGTCTTGTGGGATATGAGTTGCATGACCACATCTTCCTTTTCTATTCTTGTTAATGGATCCCCCTCACCTACCTTTTCTATTTGTTGGAGACTTAGGAAAGGGGATCCTCTTTATCCTTATCTTTTTATCTTGATGGGTGAAGGTTTTGGGAGGATGTTGAAACAACATAGAGAGAGGGCTTGATTAGTGGCTAGCATTGGGCATAGGGTTTGGAAGCATAGACTCATCTTTAGTTTGTGGATGAAATTGCTCTTATGTGAGCTGCTAGGATTGAGGAGGCGATTAATTTCAAAAAATCCTTGGATGTGTATTTGGCTACGTCTGGACAAAAGATCAATAAGGGTAATTCTTAGATTCTTTTCTTTAATACTCCCGGTTTGATCTAGTGTAGAATTTCCAACATTCTTCATTTTTCAGATTTGTAAAATTCCCTTGGAGTATTTGGGGATTCCCCTTTGTGATAGTAACTTGAAGAGAAATGATTGGAAAAATATCTTGGATAAATTTTAGGCTAAGGTCAATCACTAGACTTTTAGATGGATTTCTTTAGCTGGCAGGGTGACTCTTGTGTCTTTTTTCCTTTAGGCTCTCCCTTTGTATAGGTTCATGGTGTTGTCTACTCCCAAGAGTGTGCTCAAGGAGCTCGATTCCCTCACCAATAAATTTTTATGGGTAGGGAATCTTGATATAAAGAAATGGAGTTTAGTGAGCTGGGATCATGTTTGCAAATCAAAGGAGAATGGTGGCATTGAGCTTAGGTAGTTAGAGCAAAATAATCTTGCTTTAGCTGCTAAACTATTTTGTAGGTGGTGTAGATTTCTTGAGAATCCATGGGCACATGTTGTAAATTTTAAATACTTGGACGAGGTAGCTAGTGAGGATATTTCACGTATGGATTTGGTTGGAAAAGGTTCTATGATTTGGAGCACCATTAAGAGGGGTTCAAATCTCATTAAGGAGGGTCTTTTTGGGATAATTTAGAAAGGGGAGCACACCCCTTTTTGGATTGATTCTTGGGGATGGTTACCCCCTAATTATTTCTTCATTTCCTCATCTTCGACCTTTAAGTGATATTTTTGTGGCTGCTGGGTGGTCCAAGGTGAGCAATTTCAAATGTTTGTCTTATTTGGGTGGTACTAGAGTTTATCAGTGGCAAAATCTTGATAGTTGGCTAGATGGTGGGTCTCAAGATGAGAAAAGTATGTTGGAATCTATTGTGGCTGAGAGGCCTTGTTGTTCTTCAAAGGACAGTGATCTACTAGCATGGGGTCATGGTTCGAATGGTATCTAATTTGTCGCCCAAGGATATGTTGCTTTGGTGTTCCACTAGGCTGAGGTGAGAGATCATATTTGGTACAAGGATGGGTGGCCTAAGTGTAATATGTTCCTATGGTTGATGAGTCATAACAAGTGCCTCACTTGGGAGAACTTCAGAAAATGGGGTTTCTGTGGTCCTTCTATTTATTTATTATGTGGCTATGGTGAAGAAATCACAACTCATTTATTTTTGAGTGTCCTTTCACTCTTGAAATTTGGAGACTTTGGTGAAAAATTTGGAGAAGGATTTTTAGATTTGCTTTGTCTTTGTAGGATTTTTGGGTAATTTGGGTAATCTTCTAGCATTTGCATCCTGTCTTGTGGCTGCTTGGGATTTGGGACCTTCTATTATTATCTAGCAAATTTGGTTGGAGAGAAATCAACACATTTTTTGTGAGTGTCCTTTGGGGGTTTTACAGGTCTAGTACAGGGTGTGAAGTATTATGAAAGAGACTATCTCTTCTAATTTGATTTGGGAGAGTCTATGTATTCTTTGGACATGCATATTACTTCTAGTCTTGAGCTTTCTTCTTCCCTTGGCCCCTAGGGGTCTTGGGGAAGGAGGGAAAAAACCTCTATAAAATGAATATAGAGGGGAGATGGTGTCCTGCCCCTACTGGGACTCTCAAAATTAACATAGATGGTTCTGTTAGGGGCAATCTTGGTGTTGCTGGGATTAGAGGAGTGGGTCGTGATAGTACCAGGAACATGTTTTTTTCTTCTCCATTCACATGGGTGTGCAGTCTAATAATCAGATGGATGCTTGTGCAATTATTAAGGCTCTGGAGAGAGCTTATGAGGTTGGTTGGAGGGATGTGATCTATGAGACCGATTCTATGATTTTGGTCTCTCTTCGTAATAAGCAATATTTCTAGGATTGTTTGTGGAGATTAATTCTAATTGTGAAGAAAAACCTTCATCTTGCTTCAAATTTTGTTACCATCTCATTTGTTCACATTCCCAAAGAATGGAATAGGGTGGTTGATTGCTTGGCTAAATGGGCCTTCAAAGGTTGGGGGACTTGGAAAATGGGTGATTGGAGATAGTTGGACCTGGATAAAAGCAACAATTTGTCCATATATCTTTATGAGGATTAGAAGGTGTAGCCTTGTGTTATTGTTGGACGGTCTCTCTGGGTGTGGGCTGATCTTTGACATGTTATTGTATGGTTTTGTTTTGATGCTTCATGTTGATTGGTATTTTGATGGTTATGCTCATTTTGGCCTCTGTTTGTACTTGGATTCTCTTTATTGAATAAAGATTTTTCACCCTTTTTATAAAAAAATGTAGACACTAAAAATTGTCCTAGCTTGCAAGTGACATTTGTACACTAGTTCTCGTCTTAACCATATGATTAAATAGTTGTCAATTATTTGATTATTACCAATGCCATACTCTAATATTAATTAAATAAATTTTATTCATTTAATTACACCACCAATTATCTTTATTCTTCTAATTTAATTAAATAAAAAATTATTTAATTAATTATTAATTATCATTTTCCTAAATTAAATAATTATTTTAATTATTTAATTATCCATTAATCTCTCAACATTATCCATTCTCCATAAATAAATAAAATAATTTATTTTATTTTATTTTATTTGCACATGCCTTTGCATTTCAAACTCATCTTCTAATTGAGACTTACTTTAAGTCCACTAATCAATCAATCCAATTCACTAACACTTAGTCTGAGTTAACATCTCAATAATTCTCTTAAATAAATCATGCAAACAGTTGATTGATTCATGCACTCAGTTCATTGTAATCATGCAACCAATTAACTGATCAATCAATTTCTCTCATCAAATCTCCACCCTCGATCTTTTTAGTTCTTCCTCAAATCTTGACCGTCCATCAAACCTGCATTTTCTATAAAATCAATCTTCATCCTCATTTGAAGCAAACCATGATCTTAAATATTTTTCTATCATATTAATTTGAGCTTATTGAAATTGTGCACACATAAAATATGAGAGAAAAAATAGCTTACAAAGCAAAATTGAGAAGGACCATGGAGGTGATTTGATGTGAGAAGGGGTATATCATTTGATTAATCTTTTATGTTTCTTGAATTTATTCATGCTTCATTGATAGATTGGAATCGGTTTGCTTGAATCTAATGGTTTTTGTTTATGGTTCTAGCTTATTTTCCTAACATTTGGTCAAGGGGGCACCACACTATCCCGGTGTCAGTGATGCACAATGGGGTAGGTCCTGAGCGAAAAATTTCTTATTTTTTCTTTGAAACAATGCTAAAAATCATATTGTCTCAAAGAGGGGAAAAACATAAACATTAAACATTGTCCTAGCCTGCAAGCAACATTTTTACACTAATTCTCGTCTTACCCATATGATTAATAATTGTTAATTATTTAATTATTACCAATATCATATTCTACTATTAATTAAATGATTTTATATTATTTAATTAATTCACCTTACTATTATTCTTCATTGATTATTTGTCAATTATTTATTTAATTACATCACCAATTATCTTTATTCTTTTTTTTTATTAGACTGTAGGAATTGGGTAGCACGACCCCCTATAAACTGTAGTGCGCCTGGTAAAAATTTTAACGTGATCGGCGACGCTGACACGACACGCCCTCCGATACCATGAGAGTGGGGGAGACTAGACCTTGTGACCAACCTCCTGCAACAAGAAAGGTTTAGCCAACCGAGCTAGGGCCCCCACCCCTATTATCTTTATTCTTCTAATTTAACTAAATAAATTATTTTTATTTAATTAATTATTCATTATCCTTTTCCTAAATTAAATAATTAAATAATTATTTAATTATCCATTAATCTCTTAACATTATTCATTCTCAGAACATGGACAAGTGTTAGTAGATAACAAGAGATATACAGGAAGACCTAAAAAATGGTGTTGGTCAGGAAGTTGAGCGAAGGATGGGGGTTTAAAATCCTTTGCCGAGGATGGTGATACAAACGATTTTGAAACAGATGGCAGTGGTGTTTTGTTGGTTTTGCAACCTTTTTGGTTGGCATTGGGCATTGACCAAGAGGTGTGTTGCCTTGGGTGCTCTGGGTCAGTGTTTGTAGAGGTGGTTTTTTTTTTTTTGGTCTTTGAGGCTACTTATTTGTTGTGATTTTAGTGATTTTGTCCATGGGCCCTTTAGCTTCTCATTGTTGTCTCTTTTCCTTTTTGCGGTCGGGATTTTTCCTAAGCTAACTTTATTCCTATTGCATGATGCTCTGGCTTTGCATCTTACGCTTGTGGAAATGGGTGTTTGGAGTGATGTACTATTAGTGGCACCTTCCTCTTCACCTCTGCTTTTGTTTTTTATTTTTCTTGCAATGCTTGTGGGGCTCTTAGTAGTGGGATGATTGAAGGGATTTTTGTGCACCCTGTGCTCCGGATCCTATTTATTGGAGTTGTGATTGATATGGAAGCATGTTATAGGCTTCCTTTCATGTTGGGTGTTTCCATGTTGGTTTATGGCTTGGGCTATGTGTAGGATGGGCTTGGCCTCATCCTTGTTCAAGGGAAGAATATGGGTCTTCCTACCAAGTATCTCTTGGTAGTTTGGAGGCTTAATAATCTTTTCCTTTCTCTACTTTGGTATAGTGTTTCCAAGTTAGTAGATTTTGAGTTTTTTGTTGCTTGCTCCAATGGATCGCAAGGCCTTTGCTCTGCTCTATTTGACAAGATGGCTTGTGTTTTAGTGCCTGTGCAACTTTCTTGTGCCTCTATGGCCTTTGACCTATGCTCTGAGGGTTTTCTTTCCTAAAATATATGGTGTTGTGGAGGTGTTATTGTTATCATGAATTTGGTGGCACGAGACTTTGTGGAGTTGCAAGTTGTGCTTTCTAGGGTGGCTTTTTTTGAGGGTTATTGTTTTGGTAAAAATCTGCTATGTTGATGCTGAAACCCTTCTTCGCGTTTTGGTTGGTGGGGAATGTTTTGTTCTCATTTCCCATGGTTTTATTTATGGGTTGGTGGGGGTTACCCCTTGTTTGTTCTAGCTTCCCCTATTCCCTCTAGGTTTTAGGAATTGTTTGCTCTTGTGGGCATCGTTGAGTTACCTTGGCTCTTTTCGACTTCCGCTTTTGAGGTGGGGCTTTCTTCTATTGAGGTGGAGACTAGTTAAAGGGGTTTCGGTTTTGTTCCTATACTAGTTTTATTGGAGTTGTAGCAAGGGGGTTTTTGACCTTAATTTTTCTATGGGCATGTTGGGAGGCTCTCTTTCCTCTCGTTGGCTTTCTCCTTTATAACTTTTATTGAGGTGGAGTGTGCTCCTTTGGAGGTGGAGCTTGGGTTTGTTGGTAAGGTGGGTGTTATTATGGAAAAGGATTCCCTTTTCCATTTGGTTTATTTTGTGTTTGGTGTTGAAAAATATGGATTTGTTGCATGGGGGTTGTGGCCCTTTATTTAGCGTTTTAAGTTGATGGCTTGCGTTGGTTTTCTCCTATTCCTGTAGGGTGGTGTAAGCTATTTTCCTTTATTATTGTTGTCTCTAGTTCTTTGTATTGGTCTATGTTTTACAGTTTCATGCTTTGGTCAAAATCATGGCTTGTTTGTTGTTCTTCTAGGCTCACTACTGGTGAGTCTCACTCTTCTTTTTTGGCTATCTCATTTTCTCCGAGTCTCCAGTCTTCTGCCTCTATGACTACTTTCTAAATGGGTACTAGCCCTTCCAAAATTTAACTTAATCAAAACATTATCCATTCTCCATAAATAAATAAAATCATTTATTTTATTCAATTTTCACATGCCTTTAATAATTAATTAATTATTAAATCTCATGCATTTTCAACTCATCTTTTGATTGAGACTTAATTTCAGTCCACTAATCAATCAATCTAGTTCACTAACACTCAATCTATGTTAACGTCTCAATCAATTCTCTTAACTAAATTATTCATATAGTTGACTAACTCATCCACTCAATTCACTGAATCATGCAACTAGTTAACTGATCAATCAATTTCTCTCATCAATTCTCCACCCTTGATCTTTTCAATTTTTCCTCAAATCTTGACCATCCATCAAACCTACGTTTTTTTATAAAATCAATTTTCATCCTCATTTGAAGCGAACCACGATCTTCAATATTTTTCTATCATATTTATTTGAGCTTATTCCAATTGTGCACACATAAATTTGAGAACAACAATCGCTTACAAAGAAAAATTGAGGACAATAGAGGTGATTCAATGTTTGATGTGAGAAAAAGTGTCATTTGATTAATATTTTATGTTTCTTGCATTTATTTGTTCTTCATTGATATATTGGAATTGGTTTGATTGAATCTAATGGTTTTTGTGGTTGTTGTTTATGATTTAGCTTACTTTCCTGATTTTTGGTCGTATACTTAGAGTTTTAAATTTTAAGCTTAGTAAGTTTCCCAACATATATCTAGGACTTTGTTTGGATTTAGGGTTGTGTAAAGGAGTGGATTTTTTACTCTTGAGACTCAAGAAAAATAGAGTCTATAAGGAGCAAATAGCCCTTAGTTACCTCAAAGTATAAAGCTCAAGTGACAAGGTAGAAAATAAAGAATGTTTGAATAAATAGATCGAATGAAATGCTAAGCTATCAATAACGAGAATGATAAACTATTAAATAAAAAATATTGATGATAAAGTTACAAGCTATAGATTACAAAATCAAAAACTAAAGAGCTCACAGATTGTGCCCCTAGAAGGGAAAAGCCTCAGCCATAGATGATAGCGCATCATGGGACATCTGTGCCACACACTGTCATTCTTGTCAAAATAGAGACTAAGAACCTCAAATATATAGCGTTCAACTCCCAAAATCTATACATTTGCACACAAGGAGGACAGGAAAAAATGTCGGGGTTGTTTTGGGGCTTTCCTTAGTCAAATCCTTTTTTTGGTGTTTCCACCTCCATGAACAACCAAATATATAGAAATAGATGAAAAGACATAAAATGTAAGGACATGTGATATAAACAAACCATGTTGTGGAGGAGAGCCCCTATCATGAATGTAATAGATGTGCAATAGAAACAACCCATGCAAAGGAAGAAAACCCCTATTACGAATAAATTAGACGAGATCAAAAAGATAGTAGTAAATAGACAAGATAAATAGAAAAGAGAGCATTACCAATAGTCGGTGGCTCCCCTCTTGTCTTGATAGACATGACATGATTTTTTGTCAGAGGGCCTTAACTATTGTGGTGATGAAAATATGGTAGAGATTTTCTACGAAGACCAAGAGAGAGTGACAAAAGATGTAAAATAGAAGATAAAATGTAAGAGAGTGAGAATGAGAGTGAAAAGAGGAGTTTTGTGAGGTTGTATGAGTAGAAAGATTCATTACGCTCAAATTCTTGTCACAATGAAACATTTCATAGGAAAAGGACGTGAGATTCCCTCATTTGAATTTTTGAATTTTTGAATTTTTGGGGATACTAACGCATCTTGCAACCGTCCTATCAATTTTTTTGAAGAATGAGTTATCTAGACTATTAATGCTTCATCGTTGTCCCCTATGAAGTTGAAATTTTGAAACTCCAACTCAAGTTTTTTATCATCAGTACAACATGGTGCCATAAATGTAATGGGCTAAATTCACGTGTGAAATTGCCACGAGGTGTAGATTTATGACACTACATTTTGCCCCCACTTTAGTGAGCTGAATTTTTGAAGAAAAACCAGCTACACTAAAGTAGTTAAGAAGACACAAATGCAAAATTGAAACTTTAGAAAATTTATAGATTTGTGCAAAAAAGGATATTGTAGAGGCCATAGAGGTTGAGCAAGAAGATACTAAAGATGCCCACAACATTTGAGCTCAACAAGAAACTATAGCGCCTAACGTGAAGTTTCATTCTATAAAACTAAAAATTATGTCAATTTCAAAAATCAAAAGGAGATAACATGATGAGAAGAATGCTTAAGAATTTTTTGTTGAATTGAAATAAAAATATTGTGAAGAGGTGAATATATGCCCCCTCTTGTTTTTTCCCCCAACTAGGTGGGGTGGAAACATGAAGGATGGAAGGAACAATTTCTCTACGAAAAATGGGAAAAAATGACCTATATATGTCCTAGGTGGGCCCATAGAGGGGTCATTTTCACTATTCACAATGAGGACTTTGTTGAATTTTCAAGAGAGTATTCAAAAAATGCCTCATAGATGAGACTACATAGCTCCACAGATCAACCAACTTTGCACTGCAGTGGTAAGGGGCGACCCACCTAATGAGGTACACAAAAAATTTCAGCTCATCTTGTCATGAGTAGGTTTTTTAGCTTTTTAGTCTTCTCGAATAGTGGAGGCGTCCAACCGACGCTAGGGTGTTCGACTGACATGTTATCATCCTAAAATAATGTAAGCATCCTTCGGTTGTGCTAACATTTAATCAACATGCTATTGTCAGAATTTGTTTTACCTCAAATGCTAGCTTGTCACACAAACATCTGTGTGGCACACTTTAATCTTAGAGATAGACTTATAAATTTTTTGAGTTTATGATGACATAGAGTTAGAGTATTTTTTTTGATGTAGAATGTATTGATGTGAAATTTTTGTACATATGCGAGAGTGAACTAAGGTACACGAGCATGTTAGGGACATGATTCTAAAATTGTTGTAAGGTTGCAACAATGATATCAATACAGATGACTATGGCTTGCTACATTAGGTCAAGATTTTGTGGGTGTATACCATGCTAGAATTTTAATTGCATACTCCAATGCTCATGGCCCTGATGGAGTGATGGGAAGCTGACACTTGCATATTTCATCTCCCTATCGGGGAGATGACGATGACCCTCAGGAATGTCTATCGCATCATGAGCCTACCCATATATGGGGAGCAGGTGGCCTACGAGGAGGGAAGGAATCCTCAAGATGCCCAAGCCATGCACAACATTATTGCCTCAGTTGAGTGGTCCTAGAGGACATGATGAATCACATCTAAATTCGATGGTTGAAGCAGGGACGAGTGGTGATTCCACTCATGGGCCAAGTTATGATTGTGACCATCGGATTGTGAGTCACAATGGATGGGTGAGGCTCACACCTTCACTAGGGCCTCATCCATTGCATCTGTGCGATGGAGGAGAAAGATACAGTATATTCCTGGGGTCAAAGCATGCTCATGCACCTCTACCATGACCTTGGGAATTATGTCCACTATGAGCATTATAGCCTCACCATCTGCATACTACTCTAGGTGTGGATGTTTGAGCATATCTGTTACACAAGGCTGGTTAAGTATCCCCAAGGCCTTTCGCATGGGATACCTCTAGCACACACGTATCCCTTGATACTCAATTGATGGTTTGGTAATTTACTTTTTTGGAAACTGCATATGGATACATTATAGGCATGAGGTATTATATGGCACCCTTATAGGTGGATGGGGACTTGGCCTTTTGACAGGAGGCAACTTTATAGGATGCAACACAATCGACTCTTGGTCGAACAATTAGATCATATTATAGTCCCATACTACTAGCACCAAGTTTCCCATCAGTTTAGGTAGGTATAGATAATTCCCCCGTAGCTCCCGTGTATATACAGTCACACAAGAGCATGGCTCGAGCAACAGGCCAACCTCGTTTGATGATTGCGAATGTTACACTTAGTAACGACAGATCAAATGATGATGACTAGATTGAGGCCTTATTGACCGATGACATTAATGTCGACATTGTAGTTTACCAACTGGTTCTCAATAGTAGGTCCATCCTTAAATTTTCCATTAGGCGCCCCTGCGGGCAATGATGTTGTGCAAGGGTCAAGAGGTGAGGTTTGAGGTGGAAACAATGAGATGAATGTGGGTGCAACTTAGCAGAGATTGAGGCGGCGATGATGAATGGCATCAACAATGCATGCAACACTTGTCTCCTTTGCACCACCTATAACTCAGACGGTTGTGCCTCCCTCGATAGTAGTGACAATGCTGAGCATCGCATCTAGCAGCAGTGCTCCACCCTTAGATCCACACTGTTAAGCTGGGGACCCAAGTACGAGCATGGTGTATGATATTTTATTGTAGTTTCTTTCATTTTAGTTTTTCTCATATATATACATGTATACTTTGATGATATGGTTCTGACATCGACCACTTGCTCTATGATTGCAATGTTCACACAAGAGTGGCTTGATTTCTTCACGCAGTACATAGTAGAGGCAATCTAGGGGGTAGTCCTAGATGCCTATAGGCCATAGACAATAGGGCACCATGCCCCATTATTCAAGCCTATAGTGCATCTCAAGATGACGTATAAGGAGGCATGGGTGGAGGTGGTCCAACAAGCTGTAGAGCTGGTTGTGATGACGGGGAAAAGAGACCAATGAGTGATAGAGCTCCTTACCACCTTATCCAAGTGAGACCAAGCTATGACATAGGTTGAGAGTGTTTAGAGGGTGCTTGATGCCCTCTAGATTTAGGTCAATGACCTTGGTGGGCAGGTAGGGGTGGCACCTATAGATCCTCAAGTACAATAGCTTAGAGAGGAGTTGCAACAAGCTCGGGATTAGGAGGCCTCACTTTAGGAGCATATTATGGAACTACGATAGGATGCAATAGAGCTTAGAGGAGAGATCTAAGGATTGCAGTCACAAAGCATGTTTGTGTTGCGGTCACATTCGTCACATTCCTATGCATCATTCTAGCCTCCACCTCCACCACCACGAGCGCTAGAGGGCTTAGGGATCCATGCACTCAAAGGCCAAGACCCAAATTTTTTATAGACCATATAATTTTTATGTATAGAATTGTTTTGATGTACAGATTCACATACAAATATACAAACACCACATTTTGACATAGTGGGGTGATACTTGTACATGAAATTATATATATATATATATATATAAGATTTTTTATCAGCATCATGGTGTTCTATATGTGTACTTTTATTTCATGTATGATAATGTGATGGATATATGTTTATGGATGTTTGATTAGATTAGATGCTATCATGGTTTAATAAACACACATTGAATGTATGCTTGATTAAATACAATGGTGATCTAATTTCCTAACCAAAATACTTAATCAAACATAATGCATGAACACATAGCATAATAAAACACATGTATATATATTCATAATTAAATAAATTATTTACATACACATGTTCATATTATAACACAAATGAAGGAGGGAATGTGTTAATGAATAAATATCATAGCATGATGAATTATGATCCCCAAAGAGGAACGAGTGTCATGTGCATGCCACATAGACCTTATGCATAGTATCGATAGAGATGCATTGCATTGACCAATTCTTTTAGAGGCGTACCATCCATATATGATAGTCCATATGCACTAGAACCATACACATAGATGATTATGTAAGGACCTAACCAATTAGGGTTAAATTTCCACTTTTGATCAAGTGGCACATTTACATTTCTCTAATTTTCATAGAGAATAAGATCACCTATGTTAAAAGTTTGAGAAAGAACACCTTGATTTTAATGTTTAGAAATGGATCATTAATAATATTGGAGATGTTTGAGGTCCTGCAATTATCACTCATTGAGAAACTCAAGCTGGTTTAGACATTCAACATGGTAAGTGTCATCATCAATCAATCCTTTAAGGGAAACTCATAGAGATTAAATTTTCAAATCTAAAGGCATGATATCCTCGACACCATACATAAGGTTGTATGAGGTTGTACCAATAGCTATATGAATTCTTGTGCAATAGGTTCATAAGGAATACGTCAATTGAGTATGCTAGTATTTTTACCGTGTTTATTTACTATTTTCCAAAGAATTAGCTCAAGGGTTTTATTAGATGCTTCCACTTGGCCATTAGATTGAAGATAATAAGGTGTATAATTTAGTGTTAAATATGAAATTTTTCCAAGAATTGCTTCACCTACCATTATCCAAAACAAGGGTAGAAGGCAATCTGAAATGAGCAATGATATTGTTTAGAAGAAAGCTATAGATCGCTTCAACGTTAGTAAATCGAAGTGGAATAGCTTTGATGCATTTAATATAAAGTAATCAATAGAGATAATGATGAAGGTATGTCCTTTAGAAGAAGGAGGTGATATTTTTCTAATAGTATCCAACCCCCATTTTACAAATGGCCAAGGAGAGGTATGATTTTCAACCTCTTGTATAGGAGCTCAGATGAGATTACTCTGTTGTTGACATTGATGACACTTCTTGACAAAGTTAAAGTAGTCTTGCTCCATTTTTTTTCCAATAGTATCCCATATGAATTAGTTTACACACTAAGGATTTGTCACTGAAATGTCCACCACAGAGCCAAAATGAGCTTCTTGAAGGGAAAGGGGTATTTAAGCCTTAGTGAGACACCAAAGAAGATCATTATATGATTTTTTATAAAGAACATTAGACAAGATAATGTATCAGATTGAAAGTTTTCATATTTGAGTGCAAGCATTTTTAGTCACATCGTCAGGAAAATTTCTAGTCTTCAAATAATTATAGATGTGAGAATACCATTCCCTTGAGTCTATGTGAGCATACAAGACCATTGGGTTTAGGTAGATCCAAGACAATAGGAGAGAGAAGAATTTGAACCATAAAGTGGTACTCTTCTACACCATTTTCTAAGTGTACAAGGGAGGTTGTGCTCACCATTGCATCTATGGCAATTTTCTATCCTAGGAACATTATCTATCATGAAGGAGGAGAATCGATCAAGCAGGATAAAGCCAAATATCGATGCTATCTAGATAGCTTACTTTGCTTGGCCTGATATGTTCTCATGATTTGATTTACAATAAGTTTGGAATCACCATGAATGCAAATATGTTTAATGTTTATTTCCATTGTGGTATGTAAGCCAGTAATAAGGGCTTCATACTTGACAATGTTATTAGTACAATGAAATTTTAGTTGAAAGGATAGAGGAATCGACTTTCCTTCAGGTGAGATTAAAACTTCACCTTCCTCGGAGCCAGTTTGACATCTCAATCCATCAAAGTACATCTCCCAAACAGATTCATGGTCTAATGTGAATAAAGTTTTTTATAAAAAAATCTAGGTTAAGGAAGGAGTGAGATGAGGGAGTGTTTGCTAATTGATTGACAACAACTTGTCCTTTGATTTATTTTTGAGTTATGAACTTGATGTCAAACTCAAAGAGAAACATTACCCATTTCGCTAACCTTCTCGAGAGATCGGTTCTAGTAAACAAATGTTTAAGATCACATTTTACAATTACATGGGTTTCTACATGAAGAAGATAATGTCATAACTTTTGTGTTGCAAAAATGAGAACAATACAGTTTTTCTCCATGGTGGAATATCAAGTCTCATAATCAACTATAATATGAATAATGTTGTAGACAACTCTCTCTTTAAAACCATCATCATGCTGAGCTAATAAAGATGCTAAGGCATGAGCTGATGTTGAGATATAAAGTAAAAAGGGTTTATCTTACTGTTGGGTGAAAATTATGTAGTCACCTTTTCAATAGATTACACAACCTAGATTTCAACCATAGCTGTGTGAGATGTAATCTCTCCTCTCAGAAAGGGGAGGTTCCCTTCTTACTGCTAACTTAAACTAAGGTAAAACTAATAAGTATTCACAAAATTTACACTACAATTACGAGATGGGGTGTGTGTGTTAAATTCATGCTTCTCTCTTTTTTTGGAGAAGATGTTTTACAATGCTTCACAGTTGATAGTTCTAATTCAAAATAACTTTAAACTAAAAACAAAGCAGTAATGCCAATATCTCTATCTTGTCAAAGCAAAGCATAGAGATACCAGGTATGATAATAATAACAATAAAATGGGAAAGGAAAGATCACAAAGGCACAAAGTCGTTCTGTAGCTTTTTCACCAATGGATCTATGAGAGATGTATCATTCGTCATATTAAAAGCATAAAGTCTTCTAGATACAACGATTCCACAAACATCATGAACAATTACAAGCACAAAGTCTTGTAGATCATTCAACAATAGTTAACCAAACATAAACATAAATTCAAATAAAGAATGTAACACAAAGTTTACATAAATTTATTCAAAGCCCTTAAGATCTCATCTACTAAACACCACCAATATAATCAATCCAAAAGATTATCGATTCTAACACAAAGTCTGGTATGCAATTCTCTTCTTTATTCATCAGATTTTCATTTGCAAACATGAATACAAAGTTTCACAAATAAACTACATCTCATATTTTTGGTGTAATTACATTTTCTAAAAAGACATTTAAGATGTCAAAAACTATTTACAAGATGCATAAAGGGAATCATCAAAAATTTTAACACTGGAGATCGAGAGTCTTTATGGTTCCTTGCTTTGAGCACAAAAGTCTTCATAGTTCTTCTTGGTCTCCTGTATGAATGCATCATTTGGGCCGATTGTGTAACCTACAAGGGTGTGAACTCTTGTGATCGAACTTTTGGCGGATGAATGGATTTTCTTGCACCTATGAAGATGCATGTTGAGATTATCAATGGTCATCCATGTATAAAAAATGACATGCATTGAGGCTTTGGAAAAGCTAGCATCCTCCACTTGTTGCATGTCGAATTCTTTGTAGATCTTGGAAAGCTCACTAGCGAGGAGGAAAATATGGTTTTCTTCAAGAAGCTTGCCTAGTGACTCCTTGATTCCCTTCTCCAGGATAGCATGATGTCCTTCGACATATTCTTGAACACGGTGAAGATCTTCAATAAGAGATTTGATCACATTGATGCGGTGCTTGAGTGATTCTCTTACCTCTACATATTTTTCCTTGTCAGGAATTACCCCAACTTGCACCAATTTACTAAGCTTTGCCTATTTTATTTGTGACCAAAATGATAGGAACTCCTCCATCTCTTTTTTCTCTTGAGTAAGAATGCTTTCCTCCTTATCAAGCTCTGATTTGAGCTTGGCTATTTGTGTGGCCTTCTCATTTGTAGCAACTATTACCTGTGAACCGTCTTGTATTAATTCATCAATGAAATCATACAATGCTTTACCTTTGGAGGAATTTTTTTTTGCTTTCTGTACTGCTGGTTCTTCAAGGTTTTCAATAGCCATGGGTTGGATATTTCTTGAATAGTTTGCAAGTCTCCTCAAAATAGTTACATATCGTTCAACCTTTTGTTTGTACATGTCTCGAGCTTGCTCCATTTTGTCAAGCCTTCCTACCAATGCATCCAAGATTACTTGTGCATTTGCCTTTGCACTTTCATTCATGACCTTACCAAGCTGGACTCTTGTTATAGTGTAATCGTCCATATTTACATCTTCTTCCTCTTGAGGCGGTATGCCAATCTCTACAAACTTTTGTCCAAATTTTTCAACATGGAGTCTGGAATGTATCTTTGCCTTTTTCTTCCCCTTGGCTTTTGGAGGGGCTATCTCTTCAAGATCGAGTTCCTCTAGAGAGATCATTTACTTTTTCCTCTTCGATACTTGAGATACCAACCAAGGGGGAAGAGAGGAAGTATGAGCTTCTTGGCTGACTATCAACTCTTTTGTCATAGCCGCTTCTGCAGAAATGACTGGTATGGTGATGATTGGAGTAGAGTTTGTCATGACTGCACTAGTAGATTGCACACCAAGTTAACCATGCAAGGATTCATGCATGAAACCGTT